>CM060672.1:26949908-27292408 GCA_030686955.1 Odontamblyopus rebecca | reverse complement strand
GTCCCTCACTTCCTCTCTCCATCTCATTTTTTCTCTCTCTCATCTCTCTCCCTCAGCCTCTTTTTGCTCTCCCTCACTATCCGTCTCCCTCTTTCTCTCTCTCTTCCTCTCTCCATCACTCTCTCTTTATCGCTTTCTTTCTCCCTCTCCATCTCCTTTTCTCTCTCTCTTCTCCCTCCCGCTCACCTGCTCTCTCTTTCCCTTTCTATCTCTCACACTCTCCATCTCTCTCTTTCTCTCTCTTCCTCTTTCCCTCTCTTTTTCTTTGTCTCCTCTTTCTTTCTCTCTTCCTTTTTCCATCGCTCTCTGACTTTCTCTCTCTCCATCTCTCTCTATCATTTTCTCACTCACTCACTCCATCCCTTCCTCCTCTCTATCCCTGTCCTCTCTTTTCCTCTCCCTCACTCTGTCATTCTCTCTCGCTCTCCCTTCGCCTCTTTCTCTCTCTTCCTATCTCTCTTTTCCTCCCTCTCATTCTTTCTCTCTCCCTCTCTGTATTTCCCTCCTTCTCCCCCTCTCTCCCCCTCCCTCCTCCTCTCCCTCTCTCTTTCTTTCTCTCTCTCCCTCTCTCTTTCTTTCTCTCTCTCCCTCTCTCTTTCTTTCTCTCTCTTTCCCTCTCCCCCTCCCTCCCTCCTCCTCTCCTCTCTCTTTCTTTCTCTCTCTCTCTCCCTCTCTGTATTTCCCTCCTTCTCCCCCTCTCTCCCCCTCCCTCCTCCTCTCCCTCTCTCTTTCTTTCTCTCTCTCCCTCTCTCTTTCTTTGTCTCTCTTTCCCTCTCCCCTCCCTCCCTCCTCCTCTCCTCTCTCTTTCTTTCTCTCTCTCCCTCTCTCTTTCTTTCTTTCTCTCTCTTTCCCCCTCCCTCCCTCCCTCCTCCTCTCCTCTCTCCTGTTCTCTCTGTTCTGTGTGATCTCACGCAGGCAGCTCTGTGATTGGCTCAGGGGGAGGTGCGAGGCGTCAGAGGCGGATGCTGATTGGACGAGAGCCGCCTCCACACGGAGAGGACAGAGAAGCAGACGGAAAATCATTTGGCACCGATTTCTCCGCAAACCTGCCAAATATGAGCGAAAAATTACATCAAATCACGAGGGAATCACATCGGGGAGAATTTCTATAACAAATAATCATCCGGTTCAAATGGACAAAACTATTAAAACCTGAACATTTTAAGCATTCATTACTGCTGTTAAAAGGAGATTAAAGGTGCTATATTATACAAAATAGACTCGTGTGAGCTTTAAGTCATGTTATAATGTTTCCTCCTCAAAAAACAGACCTGGAGTTGTGTTTTGTTTCATTCACATGTTTGAGTAACACTTTATTATTAGTCTGTCTACATCTCCAAAGCTCAAAATGCTCCGTTCCACCTTGTGATGTCATGAAGTGGTAGTTTTCAAGTGAACAGCTGCATTTTAGCTTTAATTCAGCAGAGATCGTCAATTTCTGCGCTGAAATTATCCAAATGATTCTAGTGAAGGTGTGTGGAGTTTAAAAACACTGTGGGGATTTTTCTATATTACCACATGACATCACAAGGTGGAACTGTTTTTTATAGTAGTAGTTTATTTGGTAATTTTGCAGCACTAATAAACAAAACAAAACATCGACTACAGCTCATGGATCATAGCTGAAAGGGTTTAGGCTGAAGTAAAAGTTCTAATGCCAAACCCTGTTAAACAATGACAAAATTCCAAGAAAGAAAAGCAGCGAATGAACAGCAAGTTTGCATTTACAATTTCACTTGTGATTTACTGTATCCCTCCTTTTTTTTTCTTCTGCTTATCCGGGTCGCTGGGGCAACAGTCTAAGCAGGGACAGTCCAGCAGTCTAAGCAGACTTCCCTCACCCCAGACTCTTCCTCCAGCTCCTCTGGGGGGACCCTGAGGCGTTCCCAGCCCAGAGACATAGTCAGAAAACGAACAAGGCCAGTGACGTCGCCTTGGGGTGGGTGCACGACAGAGAGCGCCTGATGGGGCCTTTCTTCATGGGGCCCGGACAGGCACAGTCCAAAGGAGCGATGTGGGGCTGCCTTGTCGTGGACCCAGCACTTGTGAGAGGATCTGTAAGGAGGGCAGTCAAAGGCGGAGGTCCGGACAACCAGATCTCCGGACATGAAGTCGAGCTCTGGGGACATGGAATGTATAATTATAAATGAAAACAAACTAAATTGAAAGCATAACTCATTCATTCCAGAGCTCAGTCTCTGTCCAAACATAATTCTATATACTCTTTTTTTTAAAGGCTTCTGCAGTGTTAAACTTTTTAAAATCATCAGTCAGATTGTTCCATATACAAACCCCTCAAACAGAAACACAATCTCTTCTGTTCTTCATTCTTATCTTCACTGTGTTTACAGTGTTTTCAGTTTGAGACAAGAACTCAGCTTAAATATGAACAATTTATGTGTTAAACATGTGTGAATGAAACAAAACAATTTTCAAATAAACAAATTTCTGCTCAATCTAAATTTATAAATGTCTATATCGCACTAGTCTAGGTGGAGCTTAGAGTAGATCCACTGTTCCCTCACACTGTACAGAGCCAGCTGAGGTTTGAGAAAGTAGTTGTGGACCCTTGAACCAGTGGCAGCTGGTAAATAGAGGGCGCAAGTGCGCCGCACTCCCTAACTTAACCTTGATTTAAAAAAAATAAAAAAAATAAATTATAAAGTTATTTTGTATTAGGCTGTATGTTTAATATTTTGTTCAAAACCGAATGTGTATCTGCACAGAGATATTTTTTATCATGTTAAATGTGCTCATATCACTGTATTTGAGTCACGTGGGCATCTGAGTGCGCAGGTCTATGGAGGGGCCTGAAACATTCAGAAAATTTGACATCATTACGTTGCTTTTGCCCATTAGTTTGTATTGGAGCCCCTGAAAAACGTCGTAGTGCGCAGGGTGGGGGCGACTCAAATCAACTGATTGATCTTTAGAAACATTATCACAATTCTGACCAATGAGGATTCAGCTGCTCTGTCCCGCCTCACCCCAACAGGCTAATGCTAATGCTACAAGCTAATGAATGGAGAATTACAGAACTGTGTGCTGTGGCCGCTAGCTACTTTACCTAAACTGAAACAGGACAGCGGGAGGAGAGACCTAAAGCACGGGACACACTGACACAGACCAGGTCCCGGGGCACTCGCTGCTGGGACCGTGGCATCCGCTGCCGCCGGTGGAGTTGTCACTGCCGGGACTGGGGAACTCGCTGCCGCCAGCGGGGCCGTCACTGCCGTAGCTGGGGAAGTCGCTCGCTGCCGCTGGTGAGGCACTCTGGGTGTAAAAGCGTAAAGCAGAGGGCTTAAGTCAACCTGGTGCTAATATGGACTGGCGTAACTTTCAGACTGAAATGGAAAGTTGGATTAAGACGAGTTTTAGAACCAGCTCGTGCACTCGGCTCCAGGACCTTGTCCCATGGACCGGACTGGACCGGGACATATTGGAGACAGAACCAACAGGACAGAGGGTAAAGGACACACTCTGCATCAGTCCCCTGGAGAAAGTAAGAAGCTTGTTTTTGTTAGTTTGGGGCAAATATGAGGAGGGAGCCTCACAGTAAACAGTGTTATAGTGTTAACAGGTAAATGCATAAATGAATGAGCGACGGAGCCGCTCCGGTGTTTCTGCCGTGTGCTGTAGGAGCGGAGCTGATGCTGTGACCGGAGCATCATTTTTGCTGCATTTTCATGACGTTACGGGTTGTGCTGCTGTGTAAACTTTGCGCTTGGCTGTGCGTTGTCCTCCTGATAAAGTTCAGCAAATAGTGACTAAAATGACTGTCTGTTTCTGGCATTTGTTATAATTGTATATAGCCTATACATAATACATATATTTATAATACATATTTATAATTTTGACTTATGCACCCCCCTCTCAAAAAAATCATACCACCAGCCGCCACTGCCTTGAACCCTGGAGAGAAGCTCAGATCAGCCCCAGGTCAGACCTACAAGCCGTAACCAAAAGGCTCCATCTCACTATAAAAGCTGGAGGAATTGTTTAGGGAGGTGGAAGTCAAGAAGAGCTTTATCTGTTGAGATAAGATCATGGACCATGTAACTTTTCTAGAGGGACGTCCACCATCTGCTCATCTCTGTGGAGATGTTATTGCTTTGCCAGGAATGTTTCACGGTACGGCATTAAAGCGTCCTGCCTGCATATTTATATACAGGCAGTTTTAATGCTCAGAAATACTTAGGAAAACCTGCGTTCTTACTGTGAGCGGGTTTGCCTCTTTGTGTGTGCTCTATAGTTATAATCTTCAGTTATAATCTTCGAGTTAATCTGTTTTTTTCTTTTAAATCCAAATTAATTTGTTGTTGCACGGTGGCTGAGTGGGTGCCTCACAGCTCTGTGTGGAGTTTGCATGTTCTCCCCGTGTCTGGATGGGTTTCCTCTGGGCTCCGGTTTCCCCCATCAACTCCAAACATGCAGCACCTACATGTTTTGGAGGTGCTCCACTCACGGAGGCGTTCATAGGGGGGCAGTAAGTCGCCCCCGCGACCCAGCTGTACAAAGCAGGAGAAGATGGATGGATGAATTGTTCTGAATTAAAATAGTTCAGAATTAAAATCTCCTTCGAGTTTACATGGAAATAATAATTCTGAATTGAGAATTACGTGGAAAACACGTGAAATCGCCTTTATTTAATTCTGCTCAAAGTCTGGGGGTGGGGAAGGGTTCTAATTGGACAGGGACACGAACATATTGACGTCTTTGGGAATTCAGCTGCTACCGGTCGTTATGCCACAGAGGCAAACACGATCCAAACTTTTTTCCGCAGTCGTTCCACTCTGCATTTATAACAGGTTTAAATGACCCTCCAGACCTTTGTTCATGCTTAGACACTCAAAAGGACACACTATATTTGCTTGATTAAGATAAATTTCAAAACCATGCAGTAAAAAGTACTACTTGCAGTAGTATGGGCCAAAACAACTGGTCTGAGGGCAAATTTGACCCCCGGGCCATAGTTTGGACACCCCTGTTTTACAGGATCGAAGAATAAATTCCTTTGGCTTTAAAATCTGATTCACTAGCAAGGACCACACCAACAACACATGTGCGAAGAGAAAAGCGTTTATTATATGGAGACGAGGCGGGTCGGCTGGGTTGAGACTCAGGGCGGGGGTTCAGTCTTCACATGACCCAGCAGGAACAGGACCCCCCTCGTAGGCGTCTTATGTCTGGAAGAGAACAAATTGGGAGGGTGGGGTTGAGTTATTTGGGACAAACTGGGTTTCCGGGATAGGCTGCTACAAACAGGCTTCTGGGAAATTGAGGCGTGGTAGAAGTGAGCTGTGATTCGCTGTAGAAGAGGCGAGGGCGGTTGAGGCGAGGTCCTGCTCCTGAACCTAAGCTAAGCATATTAACTACATATAAACCACCCACTTACTTTGGAATGAAGTTTCTTTCTTTCTTTCTTTCTTTCTTTCTTTTATTTTAACCTTCAATTTAACCAGGAAAGTCCTATTGAGATCACTAACCTCTTTTTCAAGGGAGTCCTGCCATGCACACATCACATACTAGGCAATGTGGGTGAAGTGTTTTGCCTAAGGACACACCAACAGTTTGATTCTGAATAGTCATTTTCATTAGGAATTAAGTATTTACATGGTCTTTTTAAAGCGGAATAATTTTTTATTTGGAATTAAAGGGGAATGCTCGCACATTTGAAGCTAAAGTCTGTTGCTAGAGGTGGTCGAATACTGTCAGAAGCCAAAAAACAGCACAGATCAGTGTTGCCTCGGTGGAAATCTCTTGTTTGTTAGACTCGTGGCTGTTGTAAGATGGGTTAAAGTGGTGTTAAGCCTCTTCTGTGTGAAGCAAATTGCTGTTTTACGTGAAAGTTAAGAACTCGCCCCGATCACTACACTAGTTTGTTGCCTTGACAGACTCATTGCCACAGTGAGATCTCCACCGAGGCAACACTGATCTGTGCCGTTTTTTGGCTTCTGACAGAATTCGACCACCTCTAGCAACGGACTTTAGCTTCAAACGTGCCGGAGTTCAGCTTTAAGTGGCCTTTTTGAAGCAGAATTCATTTTTACTCAGAATTAAAGCTCTTATGTAACCCGTCAGGCTGTGGGACATTTCAGACAAAGCATTTCATCTCAGGTAGCAGATAAAAAAAGTTACACTGTGCACCTTCACGAGTAACGTAAGTGTAGGGTCAAATTTCCGTAGTATTTTCTAACACTGGAGTCGGCGTCGGGAAAACGAAGGCCCATTGTTGACAGTTGTGTTTCTATAAAAAGCCGATGGTGATAAAAATGGCCACGCTTCCGCTGTCATCCTGAGCCTAAATACTCCCTCTCCTCTCACACATCTCTGCGTGCGCTCAGACCCATCTCCCCCTCCTTCTCCATCTCCCTCTCTCTTTTTCTCTCCGTCCATCCATCTTTCAATCCATCCCTCCCTCCCTTCCTCTCTCCACCGCTGTGCGCCGCCGCTGCCTGTCGCGATCACAGCCTCCCCCTCTCCGCACATCCTTCCCGGGGCACCATTTTTTATTCCTCCTGCTGCTTCCTTCCTTCCTCGCCTCCTTTCCTCGTTTCCTCGCTTAATTTCCCACACCCCCTCCTCCTCCTCTTCCTCCACCACCCCCTCCTCCTCTTCTCTCGTCTCTCCTCCCTCCACGCTCGTGCCAAACCCAGGTGATTATCCCTCGCGCCCCCCCGTTTTATACCCCGCCACCACTTCACTCCTCCCTCCTCCCTTTCGCCTTTTTTTTCTCTCTCTTTTTTTTTTTCCTCCACTTCTCCTTCTTGCTCCTCTGCGTTTCCTTTCCCGCCAGCCATGATCCGTGGCGGGCTAATTCCCAGACGGTCTCCCCTCCTCCTGTGCCGCGGTAGTCGGTAGGTAAGTCGTATATACCAACCCTCAACAACAAGCGCCTATATACGCCGAAGCGCCACCATCTTTGTTTATTGCATGTGTTTATCGTGGAGACATTTTTGCGTTCCTCTATCCTCCCCCCCCTCCCTCGTAACTGTGATTTTATGCTTCCTCTGTCCTTCCTCGGCGGAGCCTCGGGGTGAAAGAAAAAGGGAAGCGAGGTGGAAGAGGAGGAGGAGGCGGTAAAAAACAGCATGTCGCGTGGGAAAAGCGCGCAGTGCCCCTCGCGCCGGTGACCTTCGCTCGCGCCGGGCCGCTTGACCAGACGGGGTAATTAGTTACGCCTCGAGGGAGCAGCGGTTTAGGAAGCGAGGGAGGGGAGGGGAAGGAAGGAGGGAAGGAAGGAAGGAAGGAGGAGAGAGCGAAAGGGGCGATCGGCTTGACACAGATTTTGCAGCCACACACGCGCCCGTTCGAGGCAGGGGAGCAGACGGTCGCGAGATGGAGGCGGCGCTGGCAACCGCGCGTCGCAGATTTGGCACGCCGAAAGATGCTAATTGCTAAAAGGTGTGTCCGCCGGGGTTTGGCTCCGGATCTCACGGTTCACGGTTCACGCCAGGGTTGACCTTTTGGGGCGATGAAGTGAGATTTGGGGGTGGTTTTTTTCAGGGAATTTCGAAAGAATTGGACAGTTTTAGCAGTTATACAAGATGAAAACGCAGATATTACTAAAGCCCCCGAGGCCCCGCAACTAACAATGAACCTTGATATTTGCCGTTTTGAGCTTGAAAACAAAAATATATGTTTGGTTTATTTGAAATGCATCCGTATAATTTTTCTTTTCTTTTCTATACTTGATCTTTTTTTCATAAGATTTACAATAACGGTGCATTTTGGTTTTGGCAAAATACAAAACCAAAAACAGGATAGAAAAGCAAAAAAAACAATAGAAAATAGACCCTAAATATAACTGTTTGAGCTAATAAAATAATAAACTCAACTGGTGAGAGTGTTTGTCCGTTGACCCGAAGGTTCGCGGTTTGAATCCCACTCGACGCAACAAAAAACGAACAAAAAAAAATCATTAGTTGAGCGGTCAGATGGTTGGCAGTGCGATTCCAGCTCCCACGGATGAACGCTGCCGTTGTGTCCTTGGGCAAGACACTTAACCCACCTCGCCCCCAGTGTCTGAGTGCGCTGGTCCATGAATGCGTGTGAATGGGTGAGCGATTCCTTGTTGTAAAGCGCTTTGAGAGTCTTGAAGGTGGAAAAAAAGCATTGTGTAAAAATGTTATATTTTAAAGATATAAGTCGGTGATGTCCAAACTTTTTTTCTTGAAACATGAAAATTCAAGGGTCACAGACTGGTGTTCAATCCCATGGAAAATTCAGTTGGTGCGTTTGATATAGTTTTGACAAAGTTGCTTTGCCCGTAATAAAACCGGGAACGTTTTCAGGATCATTTTTAGTCTGAATCGCAAAGCCGTGTTGAAGTACCTAAAGGTGCGTTATGTAACTTTTCTGGTGGAGATGCTATTGCTTTGTCTGGAATGTTTCACAATAAAACCTTTTTATCTTCACGGAGACTAAACCGGACGAAGTTACAGGTCAGATCGACGGAGAGGCGACCTGCTCACAGCCAGAATGCTTGTTTTTCTAGGTATTTTTGAGCTATAAAACCACCTGCAATTGAATCAACGTAAGGTAGAGCTGTTTAAAGTCATACCGTGGAACATTCTAAACAGGGTAATGACATATCCATAGAAACAAACGGACCCCTAACCAAAAAGTTACTTAATGCAGCTTTACATTTGCTGTAAAATAATGATAATTTGTGCCAGTTTAACAGAAGATTTAAGGGCCGATAAAAATGGATCTGACGGCCACGTTTGGACCCCAGACCACAGTTTAGACACCCCTTTTTACGCTGAATGGTGGCACCAAAGCTGCCTTGGGGCAGACCAATCTCTCACCTACCAAGTGCCTTGCCCAGTGACACAAAAGCAGCTCTACTTGATATGATAGGACTATAATAAATACAACAAACGTCTAAGGATTGGAGGGCTAAAAACCTTACTCAGGGCCTTTTAACGCAGCACGAGAAGTCTATGGCCCTCTGACTCTTTTTATTGATTTTGTTTTCTATTTTTCTATTGCTATGTGTAGTGTTTTTTATGTTTTTTATTGACTTTTTATGCTATATTTTGTGCAATGTGTTCTCTGTGCCGTACAAACAGATAGCTTGGGTTGAGTTGGGTTGGGTCTACCTTTGAGTTTTAACTTGCAGCTTATATTTTACTCTTAAAAAACTTCTCTTTTATGAAATGTTTTACTTTATTGATCTGTTTTATGATTATGTGATGAATTCATTGATTTTCAACGACACCAGCGTCCCGTTCAGTGCTAAAGTGTGATTGTTGTAAAGTCCATTTTCAGTCAAATTCGTTCGTAACTTTTCTGGTGGAGGATCTGTGACTCGCTTGTTTCTACGGATATCTTATTACTCTGCTTAGAATGTTCCACGGTCTGACATTAAACAGCTCTACGTTACATTTATTCAACGACAGATGGTTTTATAGCTCAAAAATACCAAGAAAAACTAGAATTCTGACTGATCGGGGTCTCTCCACAGATCTGACCTGTAACTTGGTCTGGTTTGGTCTCCATGAGCAACTTTTGAACCAATAGAATCAAAACATCGTCATTGCCAAATAAAAAAGCCAAACACAGAAGCGATGAAAATATCTGCACCTTTTTTGCACTCGGATGATACAGTTTAGAACAATCAACAATCAACTGAACAAAAGTTTACCTTAAGACTTCATAAAAAAGGGTTACTCAAATGCGTAAATGAAACAAAACACAACTCCAGATCTGTTTTTGAGGAGGTAACAACATTCTAACCATTTTGTGTAATATCGGACCTTTCAGTGGTGGCACCAGGTCAGTTCTAGTCACGTGGCCCCTGTGTGTTTCAGACTGTAGCTGCCTCCTGCCCCTGTGATGTCGGGGATGAGCAGTGGTGTATGTATGGACACTGACCTCTCCTCAATGCTGCAGAGAAGCTCCGCCCCCTCGCACCATCACCCCAATCACCATGGATACGGGCCACAGGGACAGGTAAACAGACAGTTAATGTGATATCCTTCTGATTCTGGCTTCCATTGAAGTACATTAGAATATTGTCATCTCTCTCTCTGTAATTGCTGCTGACATTCTGGTCTGAATATGTTCATATTAACCTGCTCTACATGATCCTGTTTTTTTTTTCACAACTTTTTCAAAAAAATCCTATTCATAATATAAAGCCCGGCTCCAAATTTGCTCTTGTAACTGTGAGCATCGGGAGTTTCATTTGAGCGGAACGAAACGCTGTGGGCTCACTTAGACACTCGCTTAGTCCACTTTTTTGTACAGTTTATGGGTAAAATCTATTGTATATTACTATAGGAGAGTGAGGATAACTTTGGGCCACTGTAAACTATTTAAAATGAACACAGCGCCCCCTTGTGGTGTGTAACGGCGCGCTCTATAACTCCTGTGTCCTGTTCCTCAGATGTCGAGTCTCGCTCCGATGTTGGATTACTCAGAGATGGACCGCTACAGATCCTCCATCGCCAACTTCTACAAAACCAACGTCAACATGAACATGAACAACTTCCCTCAGGCCAAACTCGCCGCACGGCTCGCGGCTGCGCCCATTTTCCCGCCGCGGTTGGGCGCCATGGCGACGGGCCCCTGGGGTTGTCATGACAACATGAACCCGGCGGCCATGTTCTGGGGCCGACCGAAGCCGAACCATCACCACGGCCACCCGGGTCACATGGCCTCTGCGCACGTGCCCAGTGCGGCCATGCACCAGAACGCTTCAGGAAACAGCAACAGCGAATCAGGACGCGCCGACAAGAACTCACTTCCTGGTTCGCAGACGCATCATCACATGACGCCGAGCAACGGGAACTTTCTGCCCAATTACAGCGGCGCGGACTGTTTGAACAAACAGGGACACACCCACTCGGATATGATGGGCCTATCAGAGGGCGGGGGCTGTAACGGGGGCGGGGTCATGGGCGGGAGCTTCCTGGGGTCGCTTGGAATACCTCCTGGGGTCATTGTCATGGCGATGGGGTCGGCGGCGGGAGGCGGGATTTCTTCCGAAGCAGGAAGTGCTTTTCAGATGACAGGTGGCCAGCGCTCCCTAACAGACTGTCAGCAGCACACAAACCCCTCCCCCTGCCCCTCCTCCTCGCCATCGTCAGGGGCAACGGCAGGGGGTGGATCTTCTTCAGGTGCGTCGGGGGGCGGGGCTTCGTCAGGTGCGGCGGCGAAGAGGAAGAGGAAGCGGTGCGGCGTGTGCGGTCCCTGTCGGAGGCTCATCAACTGCGGCGTGTGCTCCTCATGTCGAAACAGGAAGACGGGACATCAGATCTGCAAGTTCAGGAAGTGTGAGGAGCTGAAGAAGAAGCCGGGCTCCGGGGGAGGAACGCTGGAGGTGAGAGCGCCACCACTGGTCACAGTGCACACTGCAGTCTGTGCAGCAGCATTCACTCTGTTTAGAGGATTTTAGTATGCTCTTGCCTTTAGCTTGGCTCTGTTGAATTACTGTATGTATACAGTTTTATCTTTATTTTTATGGTGATGCTGCAGACAGCGCCCCCTGCAGTGCTTAGACTCAGACAAACTTTATTGATCTACAGTGGCTCACAAGCATTACATTCAAAACATGTTTATACAGATCGAAACTACAGGATCTGCAGTTTTTACACAATAAGAATAAGGAAATTTTGTTGTTTGTGGAGGAAATTGTGCTTCTTTGCGATTTGCTAATTGATTCCGGTTTCTACCAGAGGGTGCTGCTTGTCTCCATGGAAATATTATTGCTTGGTCAAGAATGTTCCACAGTGTACTGTAGATTAAACCTATTTATCACGAGAGACAAGCAGTTTGCATCACGACGCTACATTACAGTTCAGATATGTAGAGAGGCGCCCCAATTCACAGAAGGAATTACTGCATTTTTGAGCAACAGAAACACCCGTAATGGATAAATACTAGATGGATCTGTTTAATGTCATACTGTGGAACATTCCGGGCAAAGCAAGTCGGTGAAAACCCTCCACCAGAAGGCGCGCACCATTAAATTTTGATTCCGCTGTGATTTTTCTTTTTCACTGTGAGCGTTTAGTGTGGAGAGTGGAGGTGAGTAAGTGCTTCTGGCTGCCGTGCGTTTGTCTGTTGACCCCGACGCTGTGAGAGTCGGAGCAGAGCTGTGGGAGGCTCAGACAGACGTGCTGCGAGGAGCTCAGCCAAAACTCTCCATTCACAAATACAGCCCACTCACACACACACACACAACACCAGTGCAACAGTGGGGCTGGTAAAAGAATCGAGAATCACATACTAGGGGTGTAAGAAAAAACATTGATTCAGTGATATATCATGATACTTCATTGCGTGATTCAAAATGCGTCTGGATCGATTTTTTTGAGGACGTTCCATTTACATTTCTTGTGATTTAAAAACTGTTTTTCTTTTTTTTTCTCATGAAGGTGTACTTGACCATGATATTATCGCTAAATCACAATATATGGTCCTTTTATTTTTGGATCGGTATGTATCGTGATACATATGGCATTGTGGCATATCGTGATGTGTATCATATTGTGTATCGTAAATATTTATATTAAAACTAATTTCAAAACTAGATACTCATTTGAGCAGGTAACGATACTAGGGGTGTAACGATATCCAAGTCTCACGATACGATATGGTCACAGTATGAACCTCACGGTACAAAATTTATTGCGATATCATGGGAAAGCTCACGATATGGTGGGGAGACTCACGATATTACGATATTCTACATAATAACAAGACTGGCATTCTAAAACACTTTGACCAGTCATTTGGTACAACATTTATTGTCATTAGGGATGGAACGATATCCAAATTTCTCTGTGCGATATTTTCAATTCAGTTCAATTCAATTCAATTTATTTTTGTAGCGGCCAAAATCGCAACAACAGTAGCCTCTAAGGGCGTTCCAAGATTTGGATGAGCAAAACATACACACAGACATATATTTTCACCATATACATCTCACCGTACCAGATTTATTGAAATATATTAAACTTTTTCCTCTAAAAATGCCTTCACAAGACTTAATCCAAAGAATGAAGATGTAAAAGTGCTTAGAACAGTTATTTCTTCATGTCGTCTGCACTGAAACGGAGCAAAGGATCATGGTCTATGTAGTTCCCTCTGTTTTTTTAACCATTTCTGCATCAGAACTATTCATTTAAGCAAAGAGACTTGGGATTCGATATATTGTGATGGTCCACGATATTGTGAGACCTTTGACGATACGATATCACCAAATTTTGGTTATTGCTACATCCCTAGTATCAAGTCTTTTCCTTAGTATCGCAATCAAGTTTGAAATTTTAGTATCATCACACTACTAGTAACTAGGGATGTAACGATATCCAAATCTCTCGATACAATACTTTCATGATATGAATCTCACAGTACTTTATTTTGTGGAGGCTAACAAAACTGTGAATACTCCACTTTTTCCTCTTAAAATGCTTTGGCAATCCTTTAGTTCTGTAATTATCATGTAGTCTACATGAAAAACAAGCAATGGATCATGGTCAGTGAGTTCTGGTTATTTTAGCTATTGCTGTACCTAAGTGATTCATTTAAGCAAAGAATCTTTCGATTGTCATTTCAATATATTGTGATGGTCCACAATGTTATTGATTAGTGAGACTTTTGGCAATACAATGTTACGATATTTTGGTTATTGTTACACCCCAACTAGTAACAAAGATAAATTATCAGGTTTTAAAAATATTTCCCATTTAAATTGAATGTAATCATTAGAGAAAACTGTCTCTAGAATCTGAAAACCACCAAAAGCCCAGAATATTGCACAGACATAACACAGTTTTATTCCCATGCGTTTATATTTAGACTGGACTTAAAAGGGTTACGTGTCGGTGAGTTACATCTCTTGCAGTTCTGAAAAGCAGTGCTAGAATGGAAACAAAACTCTGAAATGAAACTCTGAAATGGTAAAATACCAAATAAGAGCCATGGCTTTTATTTGTTTCAGTCACTTAACAGACCAGGCTTTTATTTGAGACCAGGCAGCAATTTGGGGCAGGGGATTCATTCCTTCCTCACAAAAATCTTTCTTAGCAAAATTGGGAAAATATGGTACTCAAATTCTTTTAACCAGTATAACCTTTTAGGGCGAAAGTGTTAAAAAAAGCAGTGTCATTGTTCCCCGTTCATTCCAATTCATTCAGACTGAACACGGACAGAAGAAGACGGAGATAAAAACATTTCCAGCACAAAATGTCTGGTTGTTTTGTGTGTGGTTGTCAGAATCGATATTCTACCGGCGGACTAACATTTTAAAATTTTACTCACTGATCGCACAAGGATCTGGCAGTTGGACACGCTTTGTCAAAGTCGGCTTGTTGAAGAAATATTTGTGATCTTTTGACAATAATCCTTTCGCAGAGTTTGACAAGCTGCTGAGTTCTGCCGTACTTCTGTTGCCAAAATGGGTGCGCAACCGAGTCTACGTCACCACTGTTTACTCACACTAAAAGGACCTTTTCGGCGACTTTCTATGCAGATGTAGGCGTGTTAAGTTGAAATGTTACAAGACATTCCCCACATTTGAAAGCGACTCCTGAATTACAGAAAGTAATACAAACCCTCCCATAAAATGCAGACATTTCTTTATCAAGTTAAAACAAATGACAGACGCAGCGAGTGTGGAGCAGCAGAGTGAGAACGTTCATCCACCGCATCAGGGCACAAGGAGCGAGCAGTTTTTTTCAGCGCTTATAGTTTATGCAAATGAGCCAAGTGGTTTTAAGTTTGGTTTGTGTAGAGACGACGCGAGCATCAGTCCGATTTCTGTCTTCTAGCTTGTGCGTTAGACTCGCTGTTTATTTGGAACCGGCGCTATCAAAATATACACCTGTATCCGGCGTTTAAAGGGGACCAGGCTCTTTTATTTTTTTATTATTTTATGGTAAATCACAAAACTCTAAGGCCCAAATTGCAAACTGAACTGTGAAATGTATATATTGCGAATTAAGGAATTAAAATCTCATTTTGCCTCATTCTTGTGGACCCAATCTCCTATCTCGTCTCTCGTCTTGCGGAAATTTGGTCTCGTCCCATCCCTAATAGCTACTATAACGTTGAAGCACACACGAGAACAATAGGTCTTCTTTAGTTTCTCTTTATAATAATAATACATTTTATTTATTAGGCGCCTTTCTGGACACTCAAGGTCGCCTTTCAACAACATAAAAAAGCTAAATACGATTAAGACATACAGTTAAAAGCCACAGTTACAATGGGACAGTATTTCATTGATTGATTGTATTTAGTGTTGTATTTTATTAGTATTTAGGATTTCTTTTTTTAGTACTTAGTAATGTTTTAGACAGTATTTTAGACAGTATTCTTTGAGTACCCTTTCGTGTATATCAGTTTAATCAGTTTTATAGGCATTATTCTGCTTTTCTAGTTGACCAAGTGTGTATATTTTAAAATGTTGCCTTAAATATGGAATTGTATGTGATTTTTGCAAATAATTGTTTTTAAAAAGTATTCATTTTTCACATTAACGCAAAAGTCATGCCCATCGCACTTCCTGTTTTGATAAAACCAAAGCTGATGTGCAGTTAAATCCTACTAATAATATATTGAGCAATACTATTTTAGATGTAAGACTTCAAATACAAATAATTCTGGAAACAAGGACTGAAATTCAAAGTAGAACTGGGCAAAATATACAAAAATAGTCCAAGTCAATTTCTTCTTCCAATAGTCTAAACTCTTCTCCATTTCGCTGACAGATAACTGGCCGTAAACCTCTCCACTAAAAACACCCAAGATGATCACTGACAATTCCAAATGCCTGGACCCCGATTTGATTAAGACTCGATAAATTACCCGGCGCTAACTCGAAGCACCGCGGCGTCTATGAATGATGAAACCTATCGCATCTCGTGGCGCACTCCCCCGGCTTCTGCGCGAGACCTGAACTTGACTTATCCCCGATCAATAATCCACCGACAGCTGTGTTCGACCTCGGGGAAAAAGTCCATACATCTCAATCGCTAACGGCAACGCCAGCGCCGCGGAGACACCAAATTAGCCGCTCTAATCGGGCTAAACGAGGCGTAATTGGACCCGCCGCGGATAAACTGGCACTGACGCCGGGAGAGCAGACAGATCGCAGAGCCGAGCTGGAAGGAGGGAGGGGGAGAGAGCGAGGTGATTAATTAAAACGAGAAACAAGAGAGGAAAAACGGAGCCCGGCGCACGGAGAGGAAAAAGCCTGTACGGGAAGGTCTGCGAGGATTGATAGGAATTCACATTAAGAGGTTTTTTTTAAAGGTGCAGTGTGTAACTTTTCACATAAAGGGTCCATAAAATGCGTTTTTTCTCCGTGGAGATGTTATGGCTTTGTCTGGAATGTGTCGCAGTATGGCATTACAGCTTTCTATCTTCATGGAGACCAAACCGGACCATGTTACAGGTCAGATCTGCGGAGAGGCGACCCGCTCACAGTCAGAATGAATGTTTTTCAAGGTATTTTTGCGCAATAAAACCAATTGTGATTGAATAAATGTAAGGTAAAGCTGTTTAATGTCATACTGTGGAATATTCCAGGTAGAGCAATGACATCTCCATAGAAACAAGCGGGTGACGGACCCCACACCGAAAAAGTTACATAGTTGTTCATGTTGTTACTTCATTTTTTGTTTCATTGACACCTTTGAGTAACCCTTTACTATGAGTCTGTCTATATCTCCAAAGCTCAAAATGCTCTGTTCCACCTTGTGATGTCATGAAGTGGTAGTTTTCAAGTTAACTTCCTTTTTTTCACCATTTTTGATTCAGTAGAGATCGGCAGTTCCAGGGCTGAGATGATCCAAATGATTCTAGCGAAGATGCATGACGTTTGAAAACACAATAGAGCACTTCCTGTATTACCGCATGACATCACAAGGTGGAACAAAGGGTTTTTCGTTTGACAGAAGAACTCAGCCTAAATATGCAGGGTTTGTGTGTTAAACATGTGCGAATGAAACAAAACACAAATCCAGGTCTGTTTGTGATGAGGAAACAACATTAGTACATTAAAAAAATAGTGTAATATGGGTCCTTTAAATCTGTCTATAATTACATCATATTTTTGCGTTCCTGGAATGTACCAAATAAAAAATGTAAATAAATGTCTTAACTGAGGTTCAAGTATCAGGATTTCCGGACGTGAGTGAGGTGAAGATTTGGTATTTTTTTGGTATTTCTCTGTAAAAAGCCCGACACAAGTTGAATCAGTCTTTATAGAAATACACTGTTTCCTAGTACGTTTTCTGCATAAATAGTCGTTTTTGCATGAGCGCCCCCTGCAGGTGTAGTCTTGCGAGTGCAGTTTGAGTCAGATACACAGAGAATACAGTCCTACCGCCAATAAGATGAATTGCAAACTAACAAACTAACTAATAGTTTGCTTAAAGATCCACTGTTAAATGTAATTCCACCGGACAGTCTTCATAGAGATGTTACTGCTCTGCCTGGAATGTTTCACAGTATGGCTTTAAACATATCTCCTCAGTGTATTCAATTACAGCTGTTTTTAATGCTCTATATCTTGAAAAACCTGCATCTGACTTGGAACTTGGCTTGGTGGCTTTACCTACTTATCCCCATGGAGATAAATAAGTTTAATGCCCTTATCATGGTGGCCAGGCTGGTGCCACCTAGTGCCTCCACTCAATTTCATTTCTCTACAGTGACTATGTCAGGAATCAGAAAACACTCGGCAGTTTGCAAGAACCCTGGAAGTTGTAGTTGGTGCACCGGCCAATCAATGAAGCGATGTGTCGGCCAGAACCAACCTGAGTTGCGATAACAGACTGCACACACTATCCTCCTTTGGACTTCCTTTGTCAAATAATAACTTTGCATTTTTATTGTACCTTTAATTCGCAAGTTCACCTCGCACGACAATGCTCCTTAACAGACATGTTCACTCTCTTTGTTTGCTATTGTGCCGGCAAATACTTGAACACCACTGAGCATTCCAGCGCATTCCATACGTCACCACCAAATAGCAGCGATTGGTAGGGCTGGGCGGTAAACCGTTATGAATTTTTTATTTACCGCCACACCGTGTGTGCGCGCATATGTCGGCAACACAGAGCGGCGGAACGTCGCACAGCGGTAGATTGAGCGGGGGCTGTTTTTCAGTGTTACACCAAACAAGCCAACTCTGCAGGAGAGCGGTAGTGGCAGAGACTAGGGTGGTAAGGATAGCGAGTTGAACGGTGAGCATGGACGAAGAAAATGACACAGACACAGACACAGAACTCATTCCGAAAAAGGGAGCCGTGTCTGTTGTTTAGAAATACTTCGGTTTAAAAAAATCTGACGCAGATCAAACACGCATCATCTGTAAGTGTTGTCGAGCTAATGTTTTAGCTGCAGGAGGCAACACAAGCAACTTGCTTCACCACCTCCGCCACAATCATATCCTGGAATACGAAGATTGCATGAAAGTAAAATCTGCATCTTCTCCCCAATCTCTGCGTAACGTTGGCACTGCAGCACAAAACACTACACAGACGTCCCTGGTAGGCGCGTTTGCTAAAGGGACCGTCTATGACAAGAAAAGCAAACGTTGGAATGATATTACCAACTCTATCACACTCCACTTAGCCAAAGACAAAAATACCGTTAAATACCGTGATAATTTAAAAAAATACCGTGATATCAATTTTTGGTCATACCGCCCAGCTCTAGCGATTGGTTAAATAAAAAAAGCCGCCTACCGCCGGGCGAACAAATCCTAATGCTGCGAGGCCAGACGCTTTCCACCAAGTGAAACTGGCTGATGAATCAGGCTACTATGTCGAACATTCCTGGGCAAACAATAATATCTGCTTGCATAGAGAACAGAAAGCTTCCATCTTCATCTTTATAGTAAAAAAAACTGTTTATACTGTATCTTCATAGTTTAAGGCTGAAGAGTCAAAGTGAAGTCACAGTTTTTGAAGTACCATCAATTCTTCCACAAACAACAAAAATTTCCTGATTCTTATTCTGCATAAAAACGGCTAACCCTGTAGTTTCGATCTGTACAAACATGTTCTGGAATGTGATTCTTCAGATTTCAGTCTTTTTGTCAATACTCCTGCCTTTTCGAGATGGATTCTTGCGACATTTACGAGAATCTCCGGGCGGACCAATCACGTCACAGCACTGAGGTTTGGGCGGAGTCAAAAGCGAAGCGTCCAGATGAACCAAAACAAACATGGCAACGCAGAAAGACGTACTTCAGTCTATTTTTGCGTCAGTTCTACCGGAATTTTTAGTTTTATTTTTAGAGATATTTGCGCTTTTCTCTCTACTGGATTTAATGCAAGCCTGATTTTTTCGGTTTTTCCCGCTCTTGTGATGCTTTGACCCATCAGATTCAGATAGTTGCCATGACGTTCTATGTTTTTCTGATCTTTTTCAGTGAGAGCCGTTCAGATCGATGACTTGACGAACTCAATACCGAGCGATACACATCTCAAGAACCTGGTTACGATTTTAAATGTGAACCGAACCCTATTATCAAAACATAAATCGCATGTTTGTCAGAAAAATCGCAATTCGATATTCTCCCCATATGTTTCAGCCCCGGTTCAGACACATTCGAGTGAAAGCAGCTCTGAAATAACATCACGAAGCTCCAAAAGTCATTCATCAGCCTGTTCTTACTGTGCGCCCTTTAAAGCCCCCACACCTGTCCTGTACCGTGAGCCTGAGCTGCTGTTGTGTATTATAGACTAGGGTGTAGCAGACTGGGGTGTTGCAGCCTCTTGCCTCAGCTCGGCTCCGTTTGAAGTCGACCTCAAACTCAGAAACAAATGCGTTGTTTTTCAGCTCCACCTTTCACTCACTGCGCAGTGTGTTCTGTATCTGCAAAGGTTCACCGCTTTAGCAATGTGGAATATTGGGAATGTCTGGAACAATTTGAAAGTGCGCTATGTAACTTTTTGGCTAGGGGTCCATTACCTGCTTGTTTCTATGGAGATGTCATTGCTCTGCCTGGAATGTTCCGCAGTTTGACATTAAACAGCTCTGCCTTACATTTATTGGATTACAGGTGGTTTTATTGCTCAAAAATACCTAGAAAAACAGGCGTTCTGACTGTGAGCGGGGTCGCCTCTCCACAGATCTGACCTGTAACTTGGTCTGGTTTGGACTCCAAGAAGATAGAAAGGTTTCCTACATAAACTTATATATATATTTAAAAAAAAACAGGGAAGGGGGTGGGTGATTACCATGAGCTCGGGATTGGGGATATCTTTTATTTATTTATTTAATTTAATGTATTTATTTATTTTAAATAATTTTTTTTAAATTATTTTATTTTTATCGATTTTATTTTTATTGATTTTATTTCTTGTTTTTGGTCTGATTACAAATAAATATACAAATATTTTATTTTTATTGATTTTATTTATATTGATTTTATTGTATTTTTTTCTAATTACATATAAAAAATGAGATAGAAAGGTTTAATACCCTTATGTATTTATTTATTTTTACTTTATTTTATTTTACTTTTATTTATTTTATTTCTATTTCATTTACTTTTATTTATTTTATTTCTATTTATTTTATTTCTAATTATTTTCTGATCACAAATAAAAAAATTGATTGCAAAAAAGAAGATAGGAAGGTTTAATACCCTATTGTGAAGCATTCCAGACAAAGCAATAAAATCTCCATGGAGAAAAACATTTCACGGAGCCTTCCCAGCAGAAAAGTTACGCAATGCCCCTTTAAAAGCAAATAAAATAATTTAAAAAATCAGCGCAAAGGTGCACATGGAGCCGGTGAAGAGACGGGTTAAATTTACGTGGTTAAAAGTCAAGTGGTTTTGCTGAGTCTGGTGTGAAATGAACCGCAACATTCTAAACAACAGGTAAAAAAAAAAGAGCAGAGAATCAAATTTAAAAATTGTGACGAGATAAAAATCAGTTTCAGTTTTGACAAGCTGACTTAAAATGGTTTGGATTTTGTGAAAGTTTGGATAAATTGTGAATTTTCTTGTACCATTTCTTACAAGAGCTTTTCATGAGCTTTTCAGTATTGTTAAATCCCTGAATAGAATTATGAAAATGTCCTTCACGTCACTAACCTGTTTTCTTGTGTTGTGCTCCACAGCGCCCCCCATCTGTCCCAGCTGGAGAGGCATTCCGATGGTTTTTCTAAGCCCTTAAACTGGACTAAAGATGGGACAAATAAACTGAAAACTGTGCGTCAGTTTGGAGGAGTCTGGGGAGGAGGAGACAGTTTGGTCACGGTCACAAAATCAACGTTATTTTTGAGTTTTTGAATTATCGTCATAACTGTTTTGCAATCCCACAATATGGATAAATATACACATGAAGTGCGTATGATATAACATTTTTACTTCATGAATTGCAGTACCCCGGTGAATAAAAACAAGATGTTTCCAATTTAATTCTAAAGTCACAGTGTGTAACTTTTCAAATAATTGCATGTTTGGTTTGTTTTGTTTTTTCATTTTGGATGTTTTTATCGCACTGAAAAACATGCGTCTTTACTGTGAGCAGGCTTGCAACTCCACAAACCTGACTCTTATTTGGCTTGGAGGAGAGCCTACTTCGATTGTTTCTATGGAAATGTAGTTCCTTTGACTATACAGTAATATTCTGCTGTAAGGCTTAAAACAAAACATATTTATTTCTATGGGAAATCGTTTTATTTTTCTATTTCCACGGAATCATGCAGGTCCCTACTGTAATTTTAATCAGCAGTTTTGAAAACATTTTGGTCTTCCGATAATTTATTTGATCAGATTCTTTTTTAAGACCCAAGTTTAGTTTGTTTTCATACCAGTTTCGGCTGGTGATCCTCAGGCCCCATCCACACTAGTGCGTATTCCAGTCGTTTTCATTGTGGATGCAGTGTTTGTCCACACTATTCCGATGGAAAACTGCTCCAGAGACGGAACGATCTGTTGCTGCCAGCTCCCACATATTCGTCTCAGTGCGGATCTGATCCGGCGCTGTGTGGACGCCTGAAAACGTTGATATGCTGACGTAAGAGCTCTTGTTGCCGTCCTTATTGGGCCACGTCACTGTGACTTGGGCCTTCCTAATTTGCTGAGTTTGTGACATCGGGCATGTGACGCAATTGTGGAAAACAGTTTAAACAAACCATAGACTAATGTGAAAGTGTCGATCCAGGAAAAGCCTGTTTTGACGCTTGCCATCTTCCTCGGCTTGAAATCGGCTGCTGCAACGTCCATAGAACTACGGCAACTTCACACACAGTGCTCCGCTCCCTTGTTTTTACCACCCACGTGGTGTCGTGACAACGTGACACCAGCCTAGTCATGTGACTAGCGTTTCAGGCGGTCCAGACACAACGTGTTTGGAGTCCGTTTCCAATACGGTGATTCGTTTTAGTGTAAACGTAACCTCAGAGTGGTCACATGATGTTACTTGTCTGGTCAGGGAAATTTTTTACTGGGGAGATACTGTCCTGAAGAAGTTGGACTGCAGATGACACTGTCGTCCTGCCTCTACCGGTTGGAAGACAATCTGCAATCCATCTTCTCCAGGACCGTATCCCCCCAGGTGTGTGAGAGTAAAACGGTCCCTTCGTCCTAGTTCATAGTCTCCACCGGTCAGAAGCCAAAACCTGTTTAAATCAGCTGAGCAGACACGCCACAGTAACATCACGTGACCAACCTGAGGAAGACCGTGAGTGAGCAGTCAAAACTGTCAGGTACGAAAGCAAACTAAAAAAAGAATCTGACCAAGACTCAGAACCTCTTTGAATTCGCATTTTAAAGAATTTTCTTAAACTCTAAATGATATCCTCCTACACTCCACACCAAATACTATGATAACTAGATGTGATGGGAAATTATTTAAGCACCTTTATTTAACCACCTTTTTGAAATGTAAAAATAAGAGGCCTACACTGAACACGAGTAAAAATTGCATTCAAATATCAGACCAAACTGTCTCCTCCTTGGAACTGTAAAACGTCACTGCAAAGGACTACAAAGTGACCTCATCAAAAAGGGACAAGCTCGGAAGGACTACAACTTCACCACGGTTGGACTACAATTACCATATCACTGTTAGCCGTCTTCTGTCTACCTCCTGGAGAAGCTAAAGGCAACTGAACCGCGACGGTGTTTGAAACGGCCTGCTTCTGAACGACAAAAACTCAAGTCTGTGACGGAGAGAGTAGAGCAGGTTGTGATCTCAAATTTTAGAATTTTACGTTTCATTTCAATTTCAGATGGAGGGTAGTGGCTTATTGAGTCTTCGCAGCTGGGAGTGTGATGCTCTGCTCTGTTTGAGGCTTTATATAAACACAATCTGACCAGAAAAAATTGACTTAGTTAGAGTCTTAGACGTGAAAAATTAGTCACAATCCATCTAGTTTTAACCAACTGTTTTTCAGTTAGTCCCTCAAGATTATTGTGTGAAGAAACATCTCATTTAAATAACTATTCACAATTATTGACACCGTTACCAAGCAACAGTGAAATCCTTAATTTTCTTTCATTAACACTGTCTAATATAGCGCACCATTCTGCAGCTTTCTGAATGAAAAGGTTTTTAAAAGTTAATTGAAAATACTTCATTTTGCTTCTAAAATGGTCACAATAATCGTGAATAACTTTCACAATATTGGTTGGACGATTCGCAGTTTGAGAAAATCTGCAAGTGTCAAATTTTTTTGGACTACAAATTTGCAATATTAATCTGGCGAAAACGTGATCCTGCTTTTCCATCCATCCATCTTCTCCCGCTTTATCCAGCTGGGTCGCGGGGGCAGTTTGCTGCCCAATCCTCATAGCACCTGACCCCCCCTATGAACCCCTCTGCAGGTGGTGAGCCCACAGGAGGGTGGACAACATGGTCCTTGATGTTAGTTCATAGGCATTCTGCTTTTGTCACTGGATAATGTCACCACTTTCTGTTTTGACAGTAAAAACTAAAATTTCACCTTTATTAATTCATACAGTTTTGTTAGTTTAGTTTTGTGGACCAGTAAATACAAAGATATCAACCATAGATCAGGTCAACAAATCTGCATTTTAAAAACAGTTTCTACTGTAGAATTAAACCTGTCCTCTTGATTCGCTATAACACTTGCAACACTGCCCACTTCCAAGTCTGCTCCGTTTCCAGAAAAAAAAAAAAATCGGTCAATTTTTCCTCTAAACTTTGTGAAAAATTCAAATATTAAGAGTTCAAAGACTTCGTGGAGACTAACCAGCGACATGGTAACTGTAGATTATACGAACTACTAAACGACTAAGGGAGTATGACGTCAACCATAGCGTTCAGCTCCAGTCAAATGAAGCTCATCGATGTTAGCAGTTAGACATATATTTGGACCCAATACCGTAATAGGAAAAGAAATTAAGTCACGGACAAAATAGTGAAATAAAAATGCCAGGATCATGTAGAGTGGGTTAATACGAACATTGTAAGAGCAAAATGATGCTCACAGCAGAAGTTACAAAAAAAGGGGTGACCATTTTTCAATGTAAAGTCGACTGAAGTCAGAGTCGATGGAGTCAGAAGCGCACCCATGCTTACTTCCTGTTTGGCAGCTAGCAGGTTATCTATTCTCATTTATATATATAGTCTCAAAAAGAGCATTTAAAACACAAGATTCTGGAACATGTTTTAAAATTTCGCAGTTTATAAAGTTTCAGAAACAGATTGTGAATACTATTCTATTTCTTGTCGTCATTAGTTACCACATTATTGTTATGCCTGAGCTTTCAATCTTTTAATAGCTTTTTTTTTTTTTTTTTTGGAAAGTCTATGGGAAAAAAGATAATGGAAAATTTTCTTCTGGAAGCAGCAAGGGGCCTCTGTATCCCAACATAAGCACTCGTTACCAGCTCTCCTCCGCACTATTTATATATTTATTTTTTATTTAATTATTTATTCACGCCCGGAGTTCAGAAGCAGGCCGGCGAACGGAGCAAACAGACAACTGGGGTATAAATTACATTCCTGAAACTCATCTTTCATTGAAAAAAGAAATACATTTTATATTTTATTTAATATTTTTACGACCGTCAGACTGTTGCCATTCCTGGATTTTCTTGGTGGTTTTGAGTTTTGATTTAATAATACCTCTTTTTAATATAATTCATTCAACGGACCAAATGAAGTGTCCCATTCTTAAAACTACCTAAATGTCACGTTACTGAATTCTTATTATTATCATTAAAAAAGTGCAGTAAACATCTTTACCACTAAACTGGGTCTGCAGTGGTTTCATTTTAGGATCTACGGAAGCCCTCGAGAGACATCTGCAAAGCAAATTTAAACGTGCAAAATGGATTCTTATGAGATTTTATCCACGTTATAATGTTTTTACGTCCTCAAAAACCTGGAGTTGTGTTTTATTTATTGTCTGTCTGCATCAAAGCTCAAAATGCTCTGTTCCACCTTGTGATGTCACGAAGCGGTAGGTTTCAAGTGAACAGCTCCTTTTACCTTTAGTTCAGTAAAGATTGGCAATTCTAAGTCTGAAATCATCCATATGATTCTAGTGAAGGTGTGTGGAGTTAAAACACTGTCGAGCACCTGTGTTACCACATGACATCACAAGGTGGAACGGGTTTTCTGTTTGCGAGAACTCAGCCTAAATATGAAAAATGTGTGTTAAACATGTGTGAATGAAACAAAACACAACTCCAGCTACCGTAAAATACCAAATAAGAGCCGGGGCGTTTATTTGTTTCAATCACTGAACAGACCAGGCTTTTATTTGAGACCAGGCGGCAATTTGGGGCAGGAGATTAATTCCTTCCTCACAAAAATCTTGGAAAATATGGTACTCAAATTCTTTTAACCAGTATGACCTTCCGGTATATTCCCTCTAAGCTGTACGCCTCTCGGACCTGCCGCGAACGACTCTCTCGTGCATCAGCGGAAGTGCATCAAGGAGCGCGCTGTTTCTTTCAGCACTCGTAGTTTATGCAAATGAGCCATTCCGTTTTAAGTTTTGTTCCTGTAGAGACAAAGCGAGCATTAGTTTAGTTTCATCCCACTCCCGCTTGCTCCTGTTGACTTTCTGACCATTACCGCCCACACCCGCAACGTGTGCGCAACATGACTGCCCAATCCCACAACGTGTATGCCCACTCCCGCCCGCAACCCACGAAACTCAGAGAAGTATGTCCGCACATGTACAGTATAGCCCAAGTCCAGCTCCTTTCCTTTGCCGTCGCAAACAACAGAGAATTGTCTCCAGATGTCAGACTTGCCTTGTTTGATGCTCTTCTCTACCTCGTTGGTTGACTAAGGCTGAATCCCAGTACACCCCTTTCTCCTACCCATCCATTTTGTGCGTTTGCATGTAGCTGTAGGGGTGTCCCAGTTACCGTTATGGCAGAGGGGTAGGAGAAAATGGTAGTGCGATATACCCCTCCAAATGTGAATCACTGGCAAGATCACTGCTGCCACGACCAAAGAGACCAAAGAAGTTCACAAATGTATTTTCTCCATTATTTATGGTTTTAAATTTGTGATAACCGCTGTGTTGTTTTAATTTTTTTTTTTTTAACCTTTATTTACCCAGGAAAGTCCCATTGAGATTACTAATCTCTTTTTCAAGGGAGTCCTGCCTTGCACACACCATTTTCACACTAGGCAATGTGGGTGAAGTGTCTTGCCTAAGGACACAACGACAATTTCTGTGACTGGCGCCCCCCTGTGGCACCTGGAATTCCCAGTGGTCTCCCATCCAAGTACTAACCAGGCCTGGCCCTGCTTAGCTTCTGAGATCTGACGGGATCAGGCTTTGACAAGCTAGTATGGCCAAATTTAACATTGTTCCAATGCTTAAGGGTAATTTTCTTCATAAAATGGACAGGAAAAAATCACTAGTACTACGCTGAGAAGTGTCACGTTATTTGTGACTTGAGTGATCAGTTGATGCATGGAAATAAAGTTGTGAACGAATTGCAAGCCTCCGTGCTACACAGTTGTTATTTTGATATTGTAATCCAAGTAATTATAAGCGATATGATTGGTTTAACCCTTAGAAAAGCTCAGGTTGCGTTCTTTTGAATGGTTTGCATGTCATTCCGCTCTGTCAGTTATCCCAGTTATCCCTGTGCTCACGTAAGTTTACGTAAAAGCTGGTGGAGACTTCTGATGACGTATGTGGTGGAGTCGACTTTCAACCCCTACCCCTTGTTGCTCAGTTTCAAGGGTTAGGGGAAGGGGTACGGGTAGAAATTAGAAATGGGATTGGCCCTAAATCATCCTCGCCTATCCCACACTCTCCCGCAGTGTTTCTTTTAGCCGCCCATTCCCGCCTGCAGGTAAATTGAATCCGCCCAAGATTTGCTCAGCGGGACCTGATCGCAATGAAAACCTTTACAGCAATCCTGCGTCCTGTTGTTGCAGCACGACTTCTGTCTTCAGCTCATGCATTAGACTCTGCGTTTATTTGGAGCCGGCGCTTATTTATCAAAATATACATCTGCACCCGGCGTTCAAAGAGGACCCGGCTCTTATTTGGTATTTTACGGTATGAAGGGTTTGTGTGTTAAACATGTGTGAATGAAACAAAACCCAACTCCAGGTCTGTTTAATAAATGAATAACGTTACCACTTTCAGTTTTGACAGGAAAAACGAAAATTTCACTGTAGTTAATTCATACACTTTTTGCTTAGTTTTGTGGATAGGCCCAGAGATATCAACCATAGATGAGGTCAACAAATCTGCATTTTAAAAACAGATTCTACTATAGAATTAAACATGTCCTCTTGATTTGCTATAACACTTGCAATATTTGGATATCCCAGGAGCTCAACAGTCCTGCCCACTTCCCAAGTCTGCTCCAGTTCCAGAAAGAAAAAAAAACATCCATTCATTTTTCCTCTAGACTTTGTGAAAAATTCAAATATTAAGAGTTCAGAGATGTCGCAGAGACTAACCAGCGACATGGCAACCGTAGACCGTATAAAGAAGTGGACTAAGGGAGTATGACGTCAACCATAGTGTTCAGCTCCAGTCAAATGAAGCTCATCGACGCTGCCAGTTATATATATATATTTGGAGCCAGTACCGTAATAGGAAAAGAAATCTAGTCATGGACAAAATAGTGAAATAAAAGCAACATTGTAAGAATTTTAAAAAGAAATGACAAAGAACGAGGTGTAAAGTCGATTGGAGCCAGAGTCGATGGAGCCAGAAGTGCACCCATGCTCTTCTGTCTTCCAGCACGTACATTAGGTTCTACTTTTATTTGGAACCGGCGCTTATTTATCAAAATATACACCTGTACCCGGTGTTTAAAATGGAGCCCGGCTCTTATTTGGTATTTTACAGTATGAAAGATTTGTGGATTAAACATGAATGAAATAAAACACAACTCCAGGTCTGTTTTTGAGGAAGAAATGCTGCAACATCGATCAGAAAGTAGCATAATATGGAGCTTTAAAAAAAAACATCAGCTGGATCACACATCTTAAAAACATAATTTAATATTATTGCATTATTATAGGATTTTTAAATGAAATGACATGGTTGTGTAATGTTATTGCGGCAAAACGTCAGGTTATAACTAGAAAACTATCAGCAAATACCAAGATATTAAGGATAATGTGCAAATTCTGTCATGAAAGGAAAAATATGAAGAGAGAAAAGAGAAATGCAGCATTAGAAAGAGAGAAAGAGGCATGAAAAAGGGACAGATAGAGACAGAAAACACAGAGAAAGTAAGCAAAGGATGAGAGAAGGTAGAGAAAGATAGAGAGAGTGAGTGAAAGAAGGAGGGAGATGGAGAAGAGGACATAGGAAACTGGAGAGAAGAGAAGAGGAAAGGAGGATGCTGGGTGTCCTTGGCGACAGAGAGGCCTGTTGCCTGGTAACAGATAACAATGAGCCCGAGACTGAAACATAAAGAAAACACATCAGCATCAACATGGAAAAAGAGAGAGGAGAGAGGGAGGGGGAGGGAGAGAGAAGAAAGGGAGAGGGAGAGGGAGGAGGGGACTGAGGAGAGAGGGAAAAAAAAGAGAGGCTAAGAGAGGGAGGAGATGGAAGAGAAGAGAGGGAGAGAAAGGAGAGGAAGGAGATGGAGAGGAAGGAGATGTAAGAGAAGAGAGGGAGAAAAGGGAGATGTAAGAGGAGAGAGGGAGAGAAAGGATATGTAAGAGGAGAGAGGGAGAGAAAGGATATGTAAGAGAAGAGAGGGAGAGGAAGGAGATCTAAGAGAAGAGAGAGAGAAAGGAGATGTAAGAGAAGAGAGAGAAAAGAGAGGAAGGAGATGTAAGAGAAGAGAGAGAAAAGAGAGGAAGGAGATGTAAGAGAAGAGAGGAAAAGAAAAGAGAGGAAGGAGATGTAAGAGAAGAGAAGGAGAGAGAAATGAGATGTAAGAGAAGAGAGGGAGAGAAAGGAGAGGAAGGAGATGTAAGAGAAGAGAGGGAGAGAAAGGAGAGGAAGGAGATGTAAGAGAAGAGAGGGAGAGAAAGGAGAGGAAGGAGATGTAAGAGAAGAAAGAGGAGATGGAGGGAGGGAGAGAAGAGACAGAGGCAGGGAGAGAAAAGGGGTAAGAGGACGGAGGAGGAGAGAAAGAAAGTGAACAAGAGACAAAGGGAGACAGAGGGAAGAGAAGGGGTAGAAAGAGGTGGAGAGGGAAAGAAAGAGGGTGAAATAAAGGGTGATGGCCTTCAGCATGCTAAAGAGGGAGAGATGGAGAGAGGGAATGAGCGTTAAAGAGAGGAAGGAGAGAAAAAGGTGATAAAGAAAGGTTGGAATGACATATGAGGAGAGGTTTTATATGCATGTGTATGTATAGTACAATTATACCATCGCCTCAAAACAGGAGGGTCGCTGGTTCGATTCCCAGGCCTGTGTGTGTGTGTGTGTGTGTGTGTGTGTGTGTGTACGGACTGGTATCGATCACATTAACTATAATACTTTCAAAAATCAGGGCCAATATTACTCTATTTCCTGATCTACAGTCCTGCACTGGAAAAAAAACAATATCAAGGTAAGTTAAAAAGACTTAAATTAAGAATATTTTACTTTATCTGAGTAGATTGAACTTGACAATTGAAATGATTAACCAGTGCAGTAAGATTTTTGTACTTAAAATATGAAAATACATCTTGCTACACTTAAAATAAGAAAAACAACACCTTTTTGCACTTAAAATAAGAAATAAAATCAAATGTCGCTTGAATTAAGAAAAACAATTTTACTTGTCAAGTTCAATTTACACAAATCATGGTAAAAATGTCTCATTTTAGCTTGACTAGATTTTGTTTTTTGCGGTGTGGAAAAACAATAAGAGACCACTGCAAAATGATCAGTTTCATCAGGTTCAGATTTTATTACTTACAGGCATTTTTGTTTCATTCTATAAACTACTGACAACAATTCCCCCAAATTCCAAATAAAAATATTGTCATTTAGAGCGTTTATTTGCTGAAAATGACAAAAAAAAACAAAAAAGATGCAATGTTTTCAGACCTCAGATGATGCGAAGAAAACAAGATCATTTTAAAACAACACAATATTAATGTTTTAACTTAGCAAGAGTTCAGAAATCAATATTTGGTGGAATAACCCTGATTTTTCCTCCTTAAATCAGGTTTGGTTCAGGTTTGGTTCTCCTCAGTGCCTCATGAAGCAGAATGAGGTGTTTGTGTTGAATTCAGCAGAGGCTGGAACAGAACGGCTGTCACACATGTAGAGACGCTGATTTCAGGAAAAAAAAAATGCAGTGATCTTGTAGTTTTTTCCAGAGCTGTATGTTATAATGTTGTTTATACCGTAAAATCCCAAATAAGAACCTGATTTCAATGAACAGTTTTTACCCAACAGCCATTAGTTTACTAAATGTGGCCACTAAAGCACAGTTTTTGAATGTGGAAGTGTGTGGGGGTCTGAGGTTGTTAGGCACTTTTTGTATACTGTACATAGTGTCTGTATATTTGTATCTTTTTTCTGTTTTACCATTTTATTACCTTTGCACCGAACGAGGAATGCACTTAATTTCGTTGTATTTGTTGCGATGACAAATAAAGATATTCTATTCTATAACCGCTAGTTCCAAATAAACAGCGAGTCTAATGTTCGTGCTGCAACAACAGGACGCAGGACTGATGCTCGCGTCGTCTCTACACAAACAAAATTTAAAACCACATGGCTCATTTGCATAAACTATAAGCGCTAAAAAAAACCCCAAAACAGCTGTTTGTTGTCACATTTCAAATGAACTCGCCTGCGTCTGTACAGAAAGTCGCCTAAGTTCTAGACGTACTGGTTAAAAGAATTTGAGTTCCATATTTTCCCAGTTTTTCTGAGCAAGATTTTTTTAAGGAAATAATCTCCTGTCCTGTCCCAAATTGCCGCCTGGTCTCAAATAAAAGCCTGGTCTGTTAAGTTATTGAAACAAATAAACGCCCCGGCTCTTATTTGGTATTTTACGGTAGTTCTTTTTTGAGTTTCTCTGAACTGGAAAACACTCCCCACTCCACCTTGTGATGCCATGTGGTACAGGAAGGGTTCCTCCATGTTTTAAACTCCACACACCTTCACTAGATTAATTTGCATAAACGCTCCGGAGTGGACAATCTCGACTGAACAAAAGGTAAAAGGAGCTGTTGAGATGAAAACTGCCGCTTCACGACATCACAAATTGGAACAGGGCATTTGAACTTTGGCTCGCACCAGATGAACGTCACTCTGAATTGAAATCTTCACATTAACAGTCTGGAACGGCTCTTGCTGAAAATGATCGGAAAAAGTGAAACGTCATGATGTGTGTTTGAATCTGATTGGTCGAAGCGTCATGGTAGAACAAGCTGGAAAATCAAGACAAAGACTTCTCTCTGCACATTTTTCACAAATAATATTCCTGTCGTACCGGCGCTAAAACAGACTGAAGGACTTCTGTCCGTGCCGCCATTTTTGTTTTGTTCGGGAGGTTCAGTGCTGCGACGTGATTGGTTGCCCGTAACCGTACAGCGAGCGCATGCCAACATGGATTCTCATGAGTTTGTGAACTTAAAAATATCGCGAGACCTACAGTACGTCTCGAAACAAATCAGCACAAGTAGAGGTGACAGGAGCCGAGTGGAGGATGGACGATGAATAAACCTGAAGTTCTGGGGTTAAACCTGACAAAACTCCAGAAGATCTCCAGAGGAACGCCTGAGAGAACGTGAAGGAAGAAGGTGCAACAGCAGAAGAAGCACCGGAGAGGGTCAAAGAGACAGAAAACAAGAAAAGAATTCACTTTTGGTCAGCTCCTCGCTCCTTCTCTCTCCCTCTTTTTCTTTTTCCTTGTTCCTATCCTTCACTACCTTGGCCTGCCCCTCTTCTCCTTCTCTTCTCCCTTCTCCAGGCAAGAGAATTCACTTTTCTCTCTGCTTCTTCTCTCTCCATTCGCTCCGTCTTTCTGCCTGGGCCTCTCTCCCTCCCTCTCCTCCTCTGTCTCTCCTCGTTTAGCTTATCTTTTCTCGCTCGTTTGGGCCGCTGCCACCCCCGCTCTCTCTCCCTCTTCTCCCAGCATCCCTTTCTCCCTCTATCTCTCCGCCAGGCCCTCTCCGGCTCTCCCTCCCTCTCGCTCTCGCTCTCTCCGTCACACCGGGAGCTTCTTAACAGCCGTTTAATGTTCGCCTGATGGTGTTAATTATCGCAGTGTCGCGGTCTCGCACCTCCCACGAGACTCATTATCCTGGCACGAGCTGCGTGAGGCGAGACGAGGGACACAGGCGGCGCTCTGGCTCCCTCTGGTGGACGACTGGGTACTGCAGGCTCACAAAAATATAAAAAAAAGACAAGGAAAAATCAAAACGTTAATTAAACATTGCAGAAGACGTTGAAATCGCATTAAAGGTGGACTATGTAACGTTTTGGTTGCTTGTTTCTATGGAGATGTCATTGCTCTGCCTGGAATGTTCCACAGTATGACATTAAACAGCTCTAGGTTACATTTATTCAATTACAGGTGGTTTTATAGCTCAAAGATACCTAGAAAAACAGGCATTCTGACTGTGAGCGGCTGTGAAATATTCCAGACAAAGAAATAACAGCTCCATGGAGAAAAAATAAATAAAATTTGACGGACCCTCCACCGGAAAAGTTACACAATGCAACTTTAAAGACACATGTTTGAAATGAACAAACAAAAAAATAAAATAAAGAGAATTTGAGAAAAGACTGAAATATGAACTGATGAACTAAGAATCTCCATTTGACAAGATTTTCCTGTATTTATCATATTGGTACAGGCCTAAACTACATCTACATCCAGATCTGTCCATAAAAATACTGTATATTTTGTTATTCTGAAAAACTCAGAAATCGATTTCGATTCGACTGCAAGATAATATTTAACACAGATGGGAGCTGCTAAAATGTATATTATCAGTTAATACGATAAGATACAATAAATCATGTAGCTTACCTTATGGAACTTACAGATTTTGCATTGCATTATTATTTTATTCCCTATTTTGCTTTTGAACGTAAATAGCTGTCCGAAGTATGGCCAAGGGTTTCTATCAGTTTCCTCTTATTATTCAATGCATTTCATTATTTCATTATTTATTTGTTTGTCTATCAGTCTGGTTTTACTCAGTAATGAGGGCGGGTTCCAATGTAATGAAGTAAAATACACAGGTCAAAATGTACTCAAATAAAAGTAAAATTACCTAATTCAAAAAGTACTTAAAAATTGCTAATTACTCATAAAAACTACTCAATTACGGTAACGTGAGTAAATATAATTCGTTATTTTCCACCCTTGTATGTGTGTATAGCAAAAGAATTAAGTAGGTATCCTTTACTGCACGTATGCATAATTTCTGTGTTAAATCATTGTAAATGATAAATAAATCATTGATTAATTTACCTTTCGTATATTTCACGGCAAAGTACAGCGTAACGCCTTTTGCCCCTCCCATCTGGAGTATGACATCATCACGTTCTAGAATGTGAAAAGAACACGACGCCCGTTATGACTGTTACGTTTAATTTCGCGTGGTTATGGCTCTTTATTCATGCATTTATATGTTTAACGTAAGATTCTGTATTTGTAGTGTGTCTTTAAATGGTGACGTAGTGTGTCGTGATACCATCGGGCGTTGGTGGTATAGTGGTTAGCATAGCTGCCTTCCAAGCAGTTGACCCGGGTTCGATTCCCGGCCAACGCAGATCTTTTTCGTTTCATGTTACAATATATATATATTTTTTACAGATTAATACAGCTAGAATTAAATAGAAATGCTTCTTAATTGAGTCATTTTCGATGTTTAAACGTATTACGAATTACTTGACTTGAACTATTTTAGACAACACCACAATGTATTTACCAAGCGTATTTAGAGCAATTACGGTAAAAAACGGATTAAAAGAGATAGATTTAAAAAAAATAAATAAAAAAAATAAAAAGATAATACCAGGTTTGATGAGAATGTTCACAATTTCCACCGCGAATGAATGAAATAGTTTTGTAATTTGTGCTACAGATAGAGGCCGTAGTGGAGAGAGCCGTGGCCGAGAATGAGGCGCAGGAGGCGGGCTGCAAAGTGGAGATTCTCCCGTTGGAGGAAACAGAGGTATAAAAAGGTGTTTATACCTGTAATTTGTTCATGTGATTTGTTCATTTGCAATCCATGTTTTTCATTTACTTCCTTTACTCGCTTTTAATGGACTAAATCGTGTAAAGAGTTTGTGAGAATGTTGAAGCACAAAGTCAACCAAACCTGACTTCTTATTGAGGAGAAATTAGAATCTGGATTTTTGTAAATAGCTCGTTCAGTTGTGGTAAAAACTTGAAAGATGCACGTAAACGGTTGTGCGAATAGATGCCCAAATCCGTGTGACCAGGAGGTGGCGCTGTGGTTCAATGGTACAAAGTCCAGGCTTCTCTTTCAGTCTATGGCAGTTTAAGGGCCTCTGGAGATGTGTTCTTTCTGTCTCTGCGTGAAGAAAACTCTCAACTGTGTAAAGGTACGTCCGCTGTGAATCCTCTGCACCTCTGACCTTCTTGTCTGCTCCTCTGACCCTCTCCTCTGCTCTTCTGACCCTCTCATCTGCTTCTCTGACCCGCTCCTCTGCTCCTCTGGCCTTCTGCTCCATCTTATCCTCTGCTCCATTTGTTCCTGTCCTCTGCTTCATCTAACCCACTCATCTACTTCTCTGACCCTTTTCTCTGTTCCTCTGACCTTCTCCTCTCCTCCATCCAACCTTTTCCTCTGCTCCATCTGACCATCTCCTCTGCTTCATCTGCTCCTCTCCTCTGCTTCATCTAACCCTCTGCTCCATCTACTCATCTCCTCTGCTCCTCTGAACCTCTCCTCAGCTCCTCTGCTCCATCTGACTCTCCCCTCTGTTCCTCTGACCTTCTCCTCTGGTCCATATGACATTCTCCTATGCTCCTCTGACCCTCTCCTCTCCTCTACTCCATCTGATCATCTCCTCTGCTCCATGTGACCCTCTTTTCTGCTCCTCCAATGTTCTCCTCTGTTCCTCTGACCCTTTGCTCCATCTGCTCCTCTCCTCTGCTCCTCTGACCCTCTCATCTGCTCCATCTCACTCTCTTCTCCATCTGACCTTCTCCTCTGCATCCTCTTCTCCTCTATCCATAAATCTCTTCTTTGCTCTTCCTCTCTGCTCTTCCTCACCTCAATATCCTTCTATTGTCCACACACATTGTCCATTGTGTTTTATTTTTATTTTAGAAATGCAAGAATAAAATACAACTCATATCTAACAGCATAAAGTCTGTGGAGAGTGGGAAAAAATGTGAAAATGTGCTGTTTAAATTCATTTTTCTTGAGTTTACAGACTATCTTAAAACTTGTTTGTGTCTCCATTAAATGTGGAACCCCCAGGATGATGTCAAAATATCAATAATAATTTTGCACATTCGCCTGAGGTCACGTGAATTTATAAATGAATCTAAGTCCCAGGGCTTCGATACTGTGTACTGTGATCTGCTCCACTCTATTGTCCCGAGATTATACAAGGTTTGAACTTTCAAACTCTGGATCAGTTTCTCAAAGCGCTTCTCTGAGGCGCTCGTGTTGACATGACCTACAAACGTTCAATGGAGATCAACAGTGACCGCCGCTCTGGTCCAGGAAGTACGTTTGCCATTCAGGTTTCCCATAGAGTTTTCCAAAAAGTTCAAAGAGTTCAAAGAGATTGCGGAGGCGAACCAGGTCATATCTATAATGCAGCTGTTTTAAGTCCAAAAAACACATTTAAAACACAAGATTCTGCAAAATGTTTGTATAACTTTGTCATTTTTAAGGTCAGTAGTCATTAGGTCTTATAGTTATTAGTCACAGTTGCCACTCCTATGGATCGCTGTATCCCCTGACCCAGCAGATTTATCCAAAACCAGTGATTTGTCCCAGTTTTATACCAAAAATATCCCTATTTTTGACCAATCTGATCCCTGCAACAGTAAAGAGGGACATACATTGTCACTTGTTTAGGTAAAATCCAGAAAAGCTGCTTAAAAACGACCAAAACACAAAGAAAATGTGACTATACCGACTCATTCGGTGTAGTCATAGTCGTGAACGGGCCGAATGCTGAAAAAGTTTCCTTAATTATGCACTTGTTTCACAATTTTATCATTAACAACCAGCCTAAACCGGGGGTGTCCCTGTTTTTGATTTAGATAAGGAGTCTCCAGCCTTTGTCCTCCGCTGAGCTACTTTTACAAAATTCCAGAGAGCTCCTACCTTTAGCGGTCACAAGAGATGGAGTGAATAGAAGAGCCACGGCGAGCCTTAGATGAGGTACAGTTAGGTGCAGATAAAACATAACCTATATTATTATTGTCCAAAATTATGCACCAAAATGATAAATTTCCTGTGGTACATTTAATTAACCAGATGATACTTATTCAGCACTATATGTATAATTCAGAAATCCCTTGGTGAGCGACTTGGAAGTGTTGGAGAGCTCCTGGTAGCTCCCGCGCTACAGGTTGGAGACCCCTGATATAGACTGTGGTGGATACCTCTGCCACCACTCCAGTGTCAGTATTTTATTAAGTTTATATTTACATTTCATTTATAGCGCATAGTTTAATTTACCTGCAGTTTGTGTTTTTTTTCTTTTTCCGTCTGAATCACCAGACCAGACCATCGCTGAGCCAACGGGGGGGCACTATTTCGTTTGTTTTGTTAAGTTAGCTTAGTTAATGTTACTTTATTAGCGTTTATTTTCCATAGTATGATTTGTTTTTGTGTTGCTTTACATAAGTTCGTAGTTTAGTTCATTTTTGTGTTCAGTTAGTTGGTTCCAGGGCTGTTTAAGGAGACCTGTCCCCTGTCTGGCTGGTGCAGTTGACTTTAAGTTCCCTCAGTTTGGGCCCAGTTTTTTGTTGATGATTTGCTTGTGTTAAATTATTTTAGACTTTATTCAATTTAAACTTCTTGTTATACCTTCTCTTTTGTTTTCTCTGTTTGGTCCCTGACATAGAGGTGTATAAAAATGTTTTGTGTGTGTTTTTGCTTTTACGTGTATGGTAAATTAAATTGAGATGAGAGGAATTTGACTATAGCAAAAAAAAATAAACAGAAATTTGGGTATGTTGCAAATTTGCGACAAGTGCTTGCCAAATGTTTCCAGGAAGGTTCTGCATCTGCGCTAACCGGCATTGGAGGAATAATGCAGCCGCTCTCTTGGCTTATATCTTGATTCAAGATATAAGCCAAGTTTGTTGCATATTTGCGACGGTCGGCGTTAACAGGTTCAAATCTGGTCACTCTAGAACTGTTCCAAAGTGACTACATGACACTGCAGAATCCTACATGTATCATCGATTAAGAAAATAAAATCAGAGAACGACATAAGTGATTAAATATTGCTTAAACATGCACAAATCGCTCCAAATCAGGGTATCCCCAGGTTTGACTAGCCCGAATTTAAGACTTTTTCAAGACCTTTTAAGACCACTTAAATGAAAATGAAGACCAACATCGCAGCCATTATGCGGGCAAAAAACACCAAATCCAATTCTAATAATCACCATTTCTCACTGCTTTAAATAACAAAAATGCTCTTATTATAAAATCTCATTCAGAACTCATTTATAGTCATTTGTGTTGCTGTAAAATTGCCGAAAAATCATTTATAACATTCTAACAAGTCTCACATTGCACTGCAGTCTGGTTGAGTTTACAAAAAAATGATAATGAAATTTAAGACTTTTGTGAAAAAAATAAGACTTGGACTGCATAATTTACGACTTTTTAAGGCCTTAATTTAGGAACATGAAATTTAAGACCTTCCTAAGACTTCTGAGACCCCGCGGTGACCCTGCAAATGAAAAGGAAACAACTATAATGTGTTTAAAAGTCTAAAAAGTCTGTTTTGCTTAATAGGTGTGGTTTTAAAGCTGCACCATGTAACTTTTCTGTAGTAGGGCTTGTCTCCATGGATTTACCTATTCCACAGTATGACATTAAACTTATCTGTCTCCATGGAAACCGAAGGAGGAAGTAATCAGATAAGTTATAGATCAGACGCCCCTCTGCAAAGAACAATTCCCGAAAACATTCATTTTAAAGGTGCATTGTGTAACTTTTCTGGTGCTTTTCTCCATGGAGATGGTATTTCTTTGTCCAGAATGTTTCCCAGTATGGCTTTAAACCTTTCTATCTTCATGGAGACCAAACCGAACCAAGTTTTTCTAGGTATTTTTGAACTGTAAACCACCTGTAATCGAATACATGTAAAGAAGAGCTGTTTAAAGTCATACTGTGGAACATTCCAGGCACAGCAGTGACATCTCCATAGTAACCCCCAACAGAAAAGCGACACGCCGCACCTTAAAAGTGAACAACTGAAGTATATTTGAGTCATTACAGATCAATCTTGCGCGCAGACAGTTTCCCGCCGTGTCACGCGATCACCCTGACGCCGCGTTCTCCCAGCGTCGGCCATGTTGGGTCGGGTTTCACTTCCTGTTTGCCCGGTGATGTCATTGGCTGCAGGTCGTACTTTAAAGGTGCGTGTGAAACCTATACTCTTTATGTAAGTTCCACCTGCGAGGGAACGGCTCCACAAAAGCATGACGCCGTGTCCCACTTATGCGAACCTGCCAGGGACATGACACAGCACAACGTTTTTTTTTAACCGACAAAAAGTTCAAATTTTAGAAGTTGTTTTTGTGGTTTCAAATGGAGGGCGTGTATGGAAGATTCTCTGTTTTTAAAGGTTATATTACATAAAATGGACTCTTGTGAGCTTTAAGTCACGATATAATGTTGTTTCCTTCTCAAAAACATACCTGGAGTTGTGTTTTGCTTCATTCACACATGTTCGAGTAACTTTATTTTTCATCTATCTACATCTCCAATGCTCAAAATGCTCTGTTCCACCTTGTGATGTCATAAAGTGGTAGTTTTTTTAAGTGAACACTTACATTTTACTTTTTCTTTCGGCAGAGATGGGCAATTCCAGGGCTGTAACATGGAGTTTAAAAAGACAGTGGAGCGCTTCCTGCATCACCGCATGACATCACAGGGTGGAACAGAGTGTTTTCTGTTTGAGAGAAGAACTCAAACTAAACAGGGTTTGTGTGTTAAACATGTGTGAATGAAACAAACACAACTCCAGATATGTTTTTGGTGAACAGTTAGTAGTAACAATAGTAGTAGCAGTAGTAGTGGCGGCAGCCGTGCAGCGGCAGTAGTCAATATAGTAGTTCTAGCATGCCTGTTAGCCGCAGAAGAAGAAGTGCTTAAGCAGCAGTGAATGCAGTTAGCATCAGCAAAGCATAGTCAGCAGACAGCAAAAGGAGTTAGCAGTCAGCAGTAGCCAGTAGCAGCAGCAGCAGTAGCAAACAGCATAGTAGTAGCAGTGACAAAGTAGCATTTAGCAGTATCAGCACAGCAGCAGTCAGAAGAAGCAGCAGAAGGTAGCAGTAGCAGCAGGCAGTAGTAGCAGCAGTAGCTGGCAGTAGTAGTATAGCAGTAGCAGTAGCAGTAGCAGCCTAGCAGCGGCAGTAAGACAGCGTTAGTTGCAGAAGTAGTAGCAGTAGTAGCAAGTAGCAGTAGCAGTAGCAGTAGTAGTATATATGTTGCGGCAGCAGAAGGGTAGCGGTAGTGGTAATGGCAGCAGAAGCAGTAGCTACAGCAGCAGTTATATAGCAGCAAGGCAGTAGTAGTAGTAGTAGTAACTTCATTGTCATTGTAGTATTCGTCATAATGAGCCTATAGTTCACTGATGGCTCATTAACAAAGGGTTAGTTTTGGTCTCACTGCACTTAATTTACATTTACAATAACAATGATTCTTATGGACATCTACTACTACTACTGCTACTGGTTACTACTACTCGCTACTGCCATCGTTACCGTTACCGTTACTACCATCAAGCTACTACTACTACCACTACTGCTACTACTACCGCTACTACCACCAATACCACCGCTACCACTACCACTACCACTGCCACCGCTAATACCACTGCCACCGCCACTGCCACTGCCACCGCCACTACCACCACTACCACCGCTACCACTACCGCCACCACTACCACCACTGCTACTGCCACCGCCACTACCACCGCCACCGCCACCACCACTACCACCACCGCCACCACTGCCACCGCCACCGCTACCACCACCACCACCACCGGCTACTGCTACCGCCACCACCATCGGCTACCACCGCCACTCACCACCACCACCACTGCCACCGCTACCACCACCGCCACCGCTACCACCACTGGCCACCGCCAATATATATATATACAGCATATATATTGGTATATATATATAGAGCATATATATACAGTATATATATATGGCATATTGGTACAGTATATATATATATATATATTAAGAGCAGTATATATATATATATATATATATATTATATATACATATATTATTATTATTACATATTATTATTAATATTATTATTGTTATTGTTATTATATATTATTGTATATATATTGTTATTATTATTACATATTATTATTATTACATTATTACATATTATTGTTATTATTATTATTATTATTATTGTTATTATTATTATTATTATTATTATTATTATTAATATTGTTATTATATTATTATTATTATTATTTTTGTTATTATTATTACATTATTATTATTGTTATTATTATTATTACGCACATATTGTTATTGTTATTATTATTGTTATTGTTATTATTATTATTACACATTATTACATTGTTATTATTATTGTTAATTATTGTTATTAACACGTTATTATTATTATTACTACTACTACTACTACTACTAATAATAATACATTGCTTTATTATCGCGCTTATGACACTAAAGACGCTTTTACAGAGTGTCATTATTCATTCACCTGACCCGGTGGTGGTAAATCAGAAGCCACAGCCGCCCTTGGGGCAGACTGACGGAAGCGCAGGCGTCGCCAATCTGCGCCCATCGGCCCTCCAACCACCACCAACACTCACGCACACACCACTTACACTAGGCAATGTGGGTGATGTGGCCTTGCCTAAGGACACAACGACAGTTTTTTGCTACTGGCGCTCTGTGGCACCTGGAATTCCCAGTGGTCTCCTATCTAAGTATTTCAATTCAGGTTCGGCTCCTGTTGAGCTTTCTGCAGTGAGATTCTGATGGGATCAGGCTTTCACGAATGGGTATGGCCACTACCATTACCATTACTAATATTGCTATTGCTGCCTTTTATTACTATTAATTACTAATATTACTATTACTACTGTTATTACTACATTAATATTACTATTATCATATTGTTATTGCTAATATTAATATTACTATTACTGCATATTGCTATTAATACTACTGGCTATTGTTACATTACTATTACTACTGTTATTATTATTATTATTACTATTATTAATATTGTTATTGTTATTATTAATATTGTTATTGTTATTGTTACTGCTACATTATTGTTATTGTTATTATTATTGTTATTGTTATTGTTGTTATTATTATTACTATTACTACTACTACTGCTACATTATTACTGCTACTACTACATTATTATTGTTAATATTATCAAGCTACATTGTTAATATTGTTACTACATATTGTTATCAGCATTATTTACTACTACTACTACTAGTACTAATATTGGCACATTACTACTGTAATACATTACTACTAATACTACTACTGCTACATACTACTGCTACATACATTACTACTACTACTGCTACTACTACTGCTACTACTACTACTACTACTGCTACTGCTAAAACTACTACTACTATTGCTACTGCTACTACTACTGCTACTGCTACTACTACTACTACTGCTACTACTACTGCTACTACTACTACTACTACTGCTACTACTACTGCTACTACTACTACTACTACTACTACTAGTACTGCTACTACTACTGCTTCTACTTCTGCTGCTCTAATTCTGTTGCGAGCAGAGGTGGTAAAGCAGCCATTTTACTCAAGTAAGAGTACTGTTACTTCAGAATAGTTCAGTACAAATATGACTCGTGTAGGAGTAAAAGTACGATGATAGAAAAGTAATCTCAAAGGTTATTTCTTGCCTATGATCAATCTTTAAGCCGTGTTTTAAAATAAATGAAAACTAGACTGGATTAAAGCGTGATTCTTTTGTTTATGATGCTTTTATTGCACTGAAAAACTGGGAGCGGCTTGCCTCTCCACAAACCTGACGCCAATATATTCATTCCAGTTTGTTTTTAGACAAAAGGGGAGAGAATTTCACGCCACAATCTCACTGTTGTCTTCTCTTTATTTACTGTTTTTACCTATTTTATTATTTTAGTCCTGCTTTTATTTATGTTTTATTCTATTATTTGTATTACTTGATTTAATTATTACTCTTTTATTTATTGTTTCTATTTGTTTTTGAGTTAAATGTTTTACGTCGCCATGCGAAGCGCTTCGGAAACTGTCTTGTTTATAAAATGCACGATACAAATAAACCCTGGAAAGGCAGCTGTTCACTACCACTATATGACATCATAAAGTGGAACAAAGCATGTTGAGCTTCGGAAATGTAGACAGACTAAAAATAAAGGGTGTGAATGAAGCAAAACACAACTCCGGGTATGTTTTTGATGAGGTAACAGCGTTATCACGCGGCTTAAAGCTCACAAGAGGCAATTTTGTGTAATAAACGACCTGAAGTGAATATTTATCATTGAAAACTTAAACAAACAAAAGCGATAAGTGAACTCAGAATTAAACATAACTAAAAAAAAATCACTTTTGGGCACCATGGGGATGTGGTTTACGCGTAAAGTAAAGAAACTAAATCAATGTCCATGTCCAGAGCTGCATTTTCCAAGTTTTATTCCAGTTTTAAAGGCAAACAACATTCTTTCTTTAGTTTAGTTTAGTTTAATTTATATCTGGTTTTGTTTTATTTTGGCCAACATAAAAAGTTGATTATTTTTATCAGTCTAACAGTGAATTTAAAACAGAAATGACAACAATACAACTCAAACTGAACCAGTACAATTCTATTTTGTGGTGTATTTACACTTTGTTGACATGCTTACTTCCATTTTTCAATTTCAGGTTTATAAATTTAGTTCTTATTTCCTTTCAGATATCTGCGTTGTATTCGTGGACAGTTTCGTGGCTCAGAGAATTCCGGACTCGGACGGCATCGCAAAGTCACCGGCCTCCAAAAAATCCTAGAGAAGAGGAAGAACGGAGACAAAAGGACCTGTGTGAAGTCGGCCCCCATCAAACTCAAACCTACACAAAAACTATGTCAATCGTTTGTGCTGTTTTGTGCTGCAAATTTTTTTATTTGTGCTTCTTTAGTTTTGGAGAAATTAACGATTCTTTTATAGGTCAAATTGGGGTCAGCCCCACAGGAAGCTTCAAAATGCTCTAAAACATCCAAAATGGAGTCAATCGTTTGTGCTTCATTTGTGCTGTTTTGTGCTGCAAAAAGTTTCGTTTGTGTGATTCCGGTTCTTAAGATATTTGGAGTTTTATTTTCGGTCGATGACGTCATCCAGCCCCTCAACATGTGAAACAGCCTCAAAATAGGCAGAAAATGATAGAAAACTTTTGTATTTCATTTGTGCTGTGACAGTTTTCATTTGTGTGAGTTTATTTCTAAAATTATTATTATTTCTGCGGTAATTATAGGACGTCATTTCTGCTCAGTTGACGGCGGCAAACTCCACAAAACTGGTGAAGATAAACGAAATACAAACGTTTTCTTTAATTTTCTGCCTGTTTTGAGGCCGTTTCACAGTTTGAGGGGCTGGACGACGTCATCGGCCGAAATTCATATTCATTCATATTCTCTGAAAGATGGACAAGAAATCAATCCAATTCTGTCAGGGTCTGTAAACTTATCTTAACTTATCTTATGTTTATGTTTATTTATTAAATATGGGACAGTGCACATTAATCAACATGTGTCAGTACATCATGTAAATGTGCAGGATCATGTTCATCCATAGTCCCACTGGCAGGTTGATGGCAAGAAACAGGACATAGGCACAAAAACCTTCAGTCCACCACACATGACAAAGACATTAAAGATCAGTGAATATCAATAGGAAATATATTAGTAAAATGTGAACATGTTAAAAGCACATACGGCACATTGATTAAAGACAATAAACACAAATCACAATCACACAAGACAGACATCTGCTGTGATGTTAAAACACAGGTTACACAGGTTATCTTATTGTATCTTATCGTATCTTATCATAAAATTTTGTGTTACATTATAGTTTATTGTTTTCTACTTTGTTTTATTCTAATGTATTTATTGTACGGTGTGTAGTGTTTGTCTACATTTCGCTCCAAGTACCGCAGCAATTTCCTCATGTTGTGCACCTGTTCACTCATATGGCAATAAAACCTTTCTGATTCTGATCTGTTTTGTCAATTTGCACTGCCAATGCCCATGTCCCTCTGTCTGTGCACTGAAAACTGCAGCATTTGGACTGTCACTGCTAAACACTTTAGTCCCAAGTCTGTTTCACTATTATGCGTCTGTCTGTTATGTGTCTGTGTACCCCTGGCAGGTTTTATGTGTATTAGTTTTCGTAATTTTTGTGTGCACTTTGAAGGAGCAGCTTCTCATCTCGTTATACTGTGTAAAATGACAAAAAAGGCTTTCTATTCCATTCTATTTTATCCCCGAGGCGCCCCACAGATTAAACCAAAAACAGAAAATATACCAAATTAGACTAAACAAATGAGCAACATAATATTAACATAGCAAACATATATTAAATGCAAATGAACAAGAACTAAATTAGTAAGATACCTAAGAAACAAAAATAAACTAATTTTAGAATAAACAAAATAAGCAAATAGCTCCTGCAGGACTTTAAATGAGCTTTAGGACAGTCTGTGACCAAATTAGTCTCTCCTGGGTCGGTTCAAACCTCTTTCGTTGCTCGGGCTTGTTCCTAAAAGAGGCCTGTCCAAAACAATAGGCCGTGAGTGGGTGTTATTGTCACGGTTCGTGGCCGGTGTCCGCACGTATCGGTCCGGCGCAGGTGAGAATGAAGGGGGGTGGAGGGGCGGGGCGATCGGGTATCGATGGCGCGCGTGGACAGGTGAACGGCCAGGTGGGTGTCCGCGTGTAGGGGGGCGTGTACGTGAAAGCGTCGCGTCTTATAAAAGTGTAATCCGACGTTTACGCACTACAAGGACGAGCACGGAGCGGTCACCTGCTACTGCGTTGGACTCCACTCTGGAAAAGAATCAAACAGCGAAAAACGGATTTTTTGCGGGACTACGGAATATTTACCACGGCCGAATACGACTACACTCCTTCAGCAACAGGTATCTAAAGGGTTATCACAAACAAACGATATTAAGCACATTTAGAAAAGCTTTAACTTCAGAATTAACTGTTTTTGTTAGGCAGTCCGGTGTGCACCTTACACTAACGCTGACTACAAATATGCTTTTTACATTTGATGGTTTATTAGTTACAAAATAAAGTTAGATATTTGTCGTAACAGAGTTTAAGCTTGGAAAGCATGTATTTTGTTTAGGCTACAAATTAAAATAGGCTACAAAATGGCTTATAATTAATTACTTAAACCAAACCTGCTATTACTTTTGCGCATTTTAAAACTTCGTCAAGGCAATTGCGTTATTTTTTCTTTGTTGGATGCAACTTTTTGGCTTTATTTTGAGCTTAGTCCCTAATAATCTCCGTCTCCGTGTGTTTTGCAGTCATGCAGCCGCAGATGGCCCTCGCTGCCCTGGCTCTCCTGCTCCTCTCTCTCGCCTCTCGTCTGGTTCAAGCGCGGGTCAAACTCAACTCCATCCGGACCGTCATCCTCCGGGACAGCCACTTTCTGCCCGTCAACCGCAGCATCTGGGAGCCAAGCTTGGACTTCACGGTAAGGCTGAGTAAAAATGGCATGTTTTCAAACTACTTTTAAATAGGGTTAGGGCCAAATCTGGATCAATAATGTATCCAGAGCCATCAACTAAATTTTTTATTATTATTTTTTTTACTATAACCATGATTAAACGCGTATGAAAGTCTGTTAAGGAGTTTTTTGCAACTATTTCTACACTACATCAAATATCTAGACTAGTATTTTGATGCCTTTCCACCTTCAAGGCCCTCAAAGCGCTTTACAACAAGGAACCACACGCCCATTCACACACAAGTACACACCGACACTGTAGGCGAGGTGGGTTAAGTGTCTTGCCCAAGGACACAACAACAGCAATCATCTGTGGGAGCTGGAATCACACCGGCCGACCTGTGGATCAGCAGATTTGACCGTTCACCCGATGTTTACGTCGAGAGCAGGATTATTCTACGTAGCCCACAGTTTCTACACTTTTAGGAACATAACAGCTGACTTTTTTTGTTAAACCCACTTTTGTTTTCCCATTTTTGAGTATTCATATCTCCTGAAATGTCCTTTAGTAGTGTGCGTTCACACTTGGTACTTGGGTCTTGGTTTGTGCCCAGTTTAGTTTTGATGTAGACTTGGTTTGGTCCTGGTCTAGTCCTGGTTTATTCCTGGTCCAGTCCAGATCTGGGCATTGAACAGCTCCTCCACATTTGGTTGACTCTGTACAAACTAATCTGGAACCACAAAATAAACATATTTGATCATTTTTACCTCATGCAGATGTCCCTATTTCCCCGGGACAGTCCCAGTTTTGAGCCCCGTGTCCCCTGCCCCAGCAGATTTATACAAAACCACTGATTTGACCCAGTTTTATACAAGAAATGTCCCAGGTGTCCCTATTTTTGACCAATTTGAATCTAAACCAGGTCTAAACCAGGACTATATCAGGTCTAAACCAGGACTAAAACAGGACTATCACAATTTTTTCACTTATCTGAGCCCTGCCAACAGTAAAGAGAAGCATAAATTGTCGCCAAAACACAGAAAACCGTGTTTACTAATGTCTATAAAGCAATAAAATGCAGCGACAGAAGCCCCCGATTATGACTGACTTTTTAATGCAGATTATTCACACAATTTATTTTGAACGCTCCTCTATGGAAAGTGTGGATGGTGACCTGAAAGGCGGTGCAGGTTATTAGGTCAGTGATCAGGTCTGTCCATACGTGAGTTTAGATAAAACTAAGGTAGTTTGCATATGTTGCAGCGATGAACTCTCTTTCCACAGAAGCACAAGTTTAAAATACCATCTTAAAGCAAAACACAGGTTTGATTCAGCAGCAGCAACGATGCTGCTTGTACCAACAACAAGCCGAGCACGACAAACATCGTTGGCGGAGTGAACCCACAGCAATGCTGTCAACAAAACTACCAGCGATAGAAAAATGTCAATATTATAACTTTTTGATAATAAATTACATTTTTTAAATTAAGAATGAAAAACAATAAAATGGGAAAACAGTTTGTTATTTTATTCTGTTGTAGAGTCAAACAAAAAAGCAGATTTCGATCCCTATTTCCAGTATTTAGTTTAAAGTTTTTCAGATAACACCAATCAAAAACTCGGTGCCTGTTTTAGTTTTGATATTTTATTCTCTGGTTTATTTTCCCTGGAAGTTCTGCTAAAAGGACGTACCTGAAAAATCGTTACAGTTTTGTTGGCAAACATGTCGCATTTATTTTCGCGCCTTAAAAAGTAATTGTTGAACTACACGACGAGAAATAAGAAGCAGCGATAAACTCTCCTTTCTGATAATAAATTGCATTTTTGTCGAAATATTTTGGTCTTTTTTGGAAGAATAATTAACCGATTAATCGTGACTGATCAAAATTCTAAAGTGTGATTCATCTGATTTAAAAATTTTACCGTTTGACAGCACTAAAAGACATACAGTTCAAATTATGCAGAATTGATCTCTCCACATCATTTTCTGTTTCCCATGTGGCCCCATTGAAAAAACAAATGTCCACCCCTGGTCTCGTCCCTGGTTTGGTCCAAATTTTGCTGTTATGACAGTACAACAGTTCATTCTAATATCACAACACAATTTGAATATTTGGTTGTTCTGCAGATGTACCAGTGCATGAGTGACCTGGAGTGCCGTGAGGGGAGCTACTGCCACGCTTCGCCCAAAGGTGCAGCCCACTCACGGTGCCACAGCTGTCGCCGCCGGAAACGCCGCTGCCACAGAGACGGGATGTGCTGCCCCGGCAACCACTGCAGCAACAGTGAGTACTCTGGAATATTTCAAAGTGACTCAAAGTTTTTGTGTAAAGCGTTTAAGATTCATTACATGGTTTGCCAACAATTAGCAATAAAATCAATAAATAATAATATAAAAAAGGGATTTATCATTATGTGACTATTTTTATAATTTTTTTTAAAGTTTAATTTTATTTATTTTATTTTTGTTTGATTTTCTTTTGCACAGCATAAAAAGTTGATTATTTTTTATCAGTCTAACCACCAATTTAAAACCGCAATTATAACATTACAACTCAAACTGAACCAATGCAATTTCATTTTGTGGTCTTTTTACACTTTGTTAACACGCTTACTTCCATTTTTCAATTTCAGTTTTATAAATCTCGTTCTTATTTCCTTTCAGATATCTGCGTCGCGATCATGGACAGTTTCGTGTCTCAGAGAATTCCGGACTCGGACGGCATCGCGAGGTCACTGGCCTCCAAAAAATCCTGGAGAAGAGGAAGAACGGAAGCAAAAGGGGTCGCTGGAAAAGGTAAGGAAAAAATAAAACCATAAGTGAATAATGTCAGTAATGTTATATCATGAATTGTGTCTTTAATCGTATGTGTTATGAGCTATAATTTGATTTTTAACTACCCAAAGTTTAAGAATAGACTATTTTTTTTCTTTCATGTAGTATTTTATAACAAATATCCCAAAGAGAAGTCCACAAATCATGAATCTAATCACTTAGACCAATTTGTTTGCTTGGTACCTTCAAAATAACCATTCAAAATACCTGGGACGCCAACTAACCCTAACCTTAACCCTAAAAAAACAGTCTGTGTACTATTTGTTCTTTTGAATTTAAATTTAGAATGAAAAACAATAAAATGGGAAAACAGTTTTCAATTTTATTCCATTTTAGTGTCAAACAAAAAGACTGATTTCATTCTCTATTTCCAGTATTTAGTTTAACGTTTTCCAAATGACACCAATCAAAAAAACAGTCTTGGTGCCTGTTTTAATTTTCATATTTTATTGTCTCTGGTTTATTTGCCCTGGAAGTTCTGCTGCTAGAAGGACTTACCTGAAAAAATGTTGCATTTTTGTGAACAAACGGGCTCTTCTTTTATAGCGACGTGTTTATTTTCGCGTCTTAGAAAGTAAATGTTGAACTCCGTAATGAGAAACAAGAAGCAGCGATAAACTCTCCTTTGTTCGGTCGATTCTAAGCAGCAGAACTTCCGGGGCAAATAAACCAGAGAGAATAAAATATAAGAATTAAAACAAGCACCAAGACTGTTTTTTAATGTTTTAAACTTGAAATTAAATATTGGAAATAGAGGTTGAAATCAGTTTTTTTGTTTGACACTAAAACGGAATAATGAAATAACAAACTGTTTTCCCATTTTATTATTTTTCATTAACTGAAATTCCAAAAAATAAATGGTACAGGGACCAAAAATGGCTCATTTCATTTGGCGAAATGTTAAAAATAGGATTTAATTGTGTATCTTTGTATATTTTATTGTGTTTTTTGACCACTTTTGACCACTTTTTTCCATTGTCGAAATGATGTCTTCCAAATAATCTTACAACCACCATGCTGGAAGTTACTGATTTTGGTTTTCTTAATTCATTATACAATATTTATCCAATCAAAACCACATAATTTGTATTTTATCTGCCTCATCTCAGTTAAACAATTCTAAAATTCAATATAAAAGTCAACCATTTGTGCATAAAATCAATTATCTCCATTGATAGCCTTCTTATATTTTTCTACAGTACAATTTTTGCTATCTTTGCTCGTCTAGTTGAGCTTTTATAAACCGTTTTTCTCTATTTTGGAATTGTATAGTATAGAGCAGGATTTGTTTACTAAATTTCATCTTTTTTACTGCTTCCAGGTCAAGTCGGTGACCCCTGCCTGCGTTCCACCGACTGCTCCGACGGCCTCTGCTGCGCCCGCCATTTCTGGACCCGGATCTGCAAACCGGTTTTACGGGAAGGCCAAGTCTGCACCAAACAGAGACGCAAAGGAACCCACGGCCTCGAACTCTTCCAGCGTTGTTCGTGCGGCGATGGGCTGACCTGCCGTACGCTGAAAGACGCGAAACCTCCACCCGCCGGCTCTCCTTTAGCGGCTGCGGCGGCCCACTCCAAGCTCGCGTCTTCGTTTTCCCCTTCCACCAGGCATTCTTCTCCGCACACGTCGCTGTTAACCTCCTCCGAAGCTTCATCTTCTTCCACGGTGGCGAAAACAAGACTTCACATTTGTCAAATAGAGTGAACGCTATGATTAAAAGACTTGAAGAAATGGATTTAAAAAGAAAAAACATCTTCTGAACTGTTGGCAAGTCCAAGCGTAGACTGTATATATAAATGGACGTACTGTAGATAACCTGCGAGTTCCGAAAAGAAGGCGAACATGGGCGAGATTCGGCTCCATCGACTCCGTCCGACTCACTTTCTATTCGCTTTCTGTAACTGTGGCTGCCAGACTCATCATTTTGGTCTTAAAAGGTTCATATTTACCCGATCTACTTACTTTTGATGCTTTTCTTTCGCAACTTTGCCCATTGATGGCGTTACTAAACATCCACTACCTGCGGAACCAGCTGATTGGCTATTTGGTTGCTATGGTCCTGGTGGTCGGGATTCCAAATTTGGAAATCGGTGACTGCCACACTTGTCATTTTGGTCTTAAAATGTTCGGATTTACCCGATCTACGTGCTCCTGGTGCTTTTCTTTCACAATTTTGCCCATTGACTCTGTTACTAAACATCCACTCCCTGCGGAACCAGCGGATTGGCTCTTTGGTTGCTATGGTACTGGTGGTCGGAATTCCAAATTTGGAATTCAAATGTTCGTATTAACCCGATCTACGTGCTCCTGGTGCTTTTCTTTTGCAATTTTGCCCATTGATGCCATTACTAAACATCCACTCCCTACAAAACCAGCTGACTGGCTCCTTGGCTGCTATGATACTCGCGGTCGGAACTCCTAATTTGGAAATCGGCTCAAAATTTGCCTCTGTTGGTGCATTTCAGATGACATCACAACATTCTGTAGGTCAATAATATTTAATATAGATGGGGGGCAGCTAAAATAAATACAGTTAAAATGTAGGTTTTTGTTGTAATAAAGCAAGTTAATGGGCTTAGTTACCGATAGAAAAATAAACGTTTTGTAAAATACATTGTTATTAAGAGGGACATCTGTCTCTTGCCTCCCATCTGAGCATTTGACACCATCAGATTCTAGAATGTGAAAACCACCAATAGGCTCTATTCATGTTCACGTCACAAACCAGGAAGACGTCTGGAAACATGCGACGACGACTTCCGGTGTAGTTCCCGACATTGGGCTCGACCGACTGTGATCAAACCCACTGAAGTAAATGTGATTGTTGGTCAAATAAAGACTGCATATGTACGTGCCATTTGGAATCATCTTGAATTCGGCGCCGTCGTCTCTTCTAATCGCATGTACCCAGTGCGCTTGGAGTTGTGCGTGGGCAGGGAAACGATGAAAACTGAGGTACAGTTGGAATTGTGGATTCACCGAACATAACGGAACGCTACGAAGACATAGGCTACGTTCAGACTGCAGCTCGAAGTGATCCAAATCCGATTTTTTCACCCTTATGCGTCCTGTATCTGATCTTTTAATGACGCAAATCTGATTTTTTCAAATGTGACCCAGGACACTTGGATATGTGCTCCTAAAACCGATACATCTTTTGACTTCAGTCTGAACGGCCAGGTCACATTCTTCCAACCTACCGTTCCTTTCTACGGACGTTGCTGCCATTGCCCTGCAAAACGTCACAGCCAAAAACCTTGTCCTTCTTCTTCTCGATCTCCTCCTTAAAATAAATAAGCTGTACGGGTTCTGGCTCTGGTACGGCAGCAACACTAAAATCTCCAGGTGTTCAATACTCGCGTCCATGTTTAGGCGACTTCCGTAAACTCTGAGCACGTTCGCTGTTGTGACGTCGCCGTATCCTCCAATGCTCATGCGCGACACTTTTGGGGCGTTTAAAGTTCACACTGGAGATCACAGGCAAGTCGCATTTAATTGGAAACGTGAACGACCTCATGAAAAAATCGGGTTAATTAGCGTTAAGCCCAGCGGTTTGACCATAGCCTTGGAGATGAAGAAAACTGGGCCATTTTCTCATTTTTCCTTGATTTCATTTGACTTACTACCTCGAAAACCAAGCCCGTTGGAAGTCGTCATCACATGTTTCCGAACGCCTTCCAGATTTTTGTGACATAAGCATGAAAAAAAGTATAAAAAGTATAATCGTTTGACTATTAATGACGTCACATTCCTTTAGTCCACTTGTATATACAGTCTATGGGTCCAAAGAAGCTTTGTGCTCAAAAGCTGCATTGAAGGAAAAAAAAAAGAAAGAGACGGAGGCTGATCAAAAAAGAAAGAATAAAACAGCGCTCGTCTCATTAAAGTTGTATTTTTCTAATGCGTGTGAATGTTCGTTTAAGATTATTTGTGTGTTTGGAATGAACGAAAAATAAAAGTGTTACAGTGAAATGTCTTTGTTCTGAGCATTTTTTCCGTCAGTTGGACATTTTTTTTTAAAGAAATAAGGAATAATCTGATATGTCCAGTTGACAGAATCCAATTTTGTAATTTGATGGAACCTACTTGGACGATTTAGGGATTACGGTTTAGTTATTTACATAGACTGATTAAGGCCCTTGTCTTGTATTCAATATTTTTAATGACAACAGCAACATTTTTAGAATTATTTTGGAGCATTTGAACAGGCGGCAGGGCTATCGCTATTTTATTTTATTAAGCTATATAAATATTTCTTTTAGGATACTTATTATAGTGTATTTTGAATGCAGTAAGACTATTTCATCACATTACATATGAGTTTTTAAGTCAGATTTCAGCATTTTAATTGTGTATTATTGAACTTTTCTGGTAAAAGGTAGAAAATCTGCCACGTGCTCTTGCAAATATGCTATTTTTTGCATAGAATGTCCCACAGTATGGTATTAAATGACTGTATCTACTATATTCAGATGTAGGTGTTTTTACGGCACAGAAATACCTTGAAAAACCATGCATTCTTACAGCGAGTTGGGTCTCCTCTGTGCAGATCTGACCCGTAACTTGGCTCAGTCGTGTTACCTGCTTCTTTCCGTGGAGATAAATAATGCCATACTGTGAAACATTCCAAACAATACAGTAACACGTCCATAGAAAAAGCAGAAAAGTGAGATTTATTGCGCATCTTTTATTGACGTTGCCCATTCTTTTTTTGTTTGTATTTGAAGTGCTAAACTGGGCCCGTTGTTGATTGAAAACGGGTATCAGTGTCACATCAGAAAACACTTAGCAGGAAAAGTTTCTTCCTTTTTTCAAGCCAGAACAAAGGCCTGAAACTCCAGCCGGTGAATCCTCGTGAGCCGGATGCTAATTGGCTTCTTGTTACGCCGCTTTCTCAAATCAACTGAAACTCGCGCTGCTTCGTCTAGACGATCAGAAACTCGAATAAAACCGGATCTGTGTCAGGTGGAAATGCCTCAAACCGGTTTGAAATCAGCTAAAGTTTCCCACGTGTGACACATTTCCTGATTTTATCTCAGGGATGCTACAAAACAAAGACAAGAAGATAGGAAATTACAGGCTTATTAGTTCTAACATATGTAGGACCTTTGCTAAGCCTGGGTTCACTGAATAAGTCATTTACTGATGCTTGATTTTTCTAACTTTTTCTGGGGGTGTGATGCTAAATGTAAGCACATCTTTATTATTAGTCTGTCTCCATCTCCAAAGGTCAAAATGCTCTGTTCCACCTTGTGACAGTCCCAGTTTTGAGCCCCGTGTCCCCTGTCCCAGCAGATTTATCCAAAACCAGTGATTTACCCAAGTTTTATACAAGAAATGTCCCAAATATACCCATTTTAAACCAATCTGATCCCCACTAACAGTAAAGGGGCCAATATATTGTAATTTGTTTAGGTAAAGTCCAAAAAACTGTGCTTGAAAATGCAAAAAAACAAAACAAAACCTGAAGTCCCTCAGATTTAGGGTACCCAGGACAGTACCAGTTTTGAGCCCTGTGTCCCCTGTCCCAGCAGATTTATCCAAAACCAGTGATTTGTCCCAGTTTTATACAAGAAATGTCCCAGGTGTCCCTGCGTGAAGCTGGTCCCCATCAAACTCAAACCTACACAAAAACTATGTCAATCGTTTGTGCTGTTTTCTGCTGCAAAATCGTTTGTTTGTGCTGCTTTAATTTTTGAGAAATTAATGATTCTTTTACAGGTCAAATTGGGGTCAGCCCCACAGGAAGCTTCAAAATGCTCTAAAACATCCAAAATGGAGTCAATCGTTTGTGCTGTTTTGTACTGCAAAAAGTTTCGTTTGTGTGATTCTGGGTCTTAAGATATTTGCAGTTTTATTTTCAGCTGACGTCATCCAGCCCCTCAAAATGTGAAACAGTCTCAAAACAGGAAGAAAATTATACGAAATGTTTGTATTTCGCTTGTGCTGTTTTGTACTGTGACAATTTTCATTTGTGCGAGTTTATTTCTAAAATTATTCATTCTTTTTTGGCGGAAATTATATTATGTAAATCTCTGCAAAACGAGTGGGAATAAATGATTTGAGGCTGTGGGAAAGTCTGTATTATTACAGTATATAAAATATAAATCAAAAGAAAATTACGAAAGACTGATCCACACTTTTCCACAGCCTGGGATCATTTCTCTTACATAAACTCGCACAAATGAAAATTGTTACAGCACAAACGGCATACAAACGTTTTCTATAATTTTCTGCCTGTTTTGAGGCTGTTTCACATTTTGAGGGGCTGGATGACGTCATTGGTTGAAAATAAAATGGTCTTAAAAACCATAATCGCAAAAATCCAACTTTTTGCAGCACAAAACACAACGAAACACAAACAACTGACAGTTTTTGTGTAAGTTTGCATTTAATGGGGGACAACTTCATGCAGGTCCCAGGTGTTCCTATTTTCAACCTATCTGATCCCTACCAACAGTAAAGAGAGGCGTAAATAGTCTTTTATTTAAGTAAAATACATAAAAGTGCTTAGAAATACTTAAAAATACCAAAACACAAAGAAAATGTGACTTTACTGACTCACGTTAGTCATGAATGGGCCGAGTGCAGAACCGTTTTTCTTAATTTCGCACTCATTTCATAAATTTATTATTATCTACCAATGAGGATGTCCAAGTTTTGTCACCACATGACATTTTAACACTTACAAAAGTACAAAAAACATGCAGAATAACCCATAATTTCTGAAAAAAATGATCTGGTTCCATGGAGGTCAGAGGTACTGCAGAAATGTGCTGAATTATTATAAAATTTGAACCTTTTTAACTGAGGAAATTGCAATTGGACAGAAAATTTAGGCATCATGTCATTGACCCATACTTTGGAACATTCCAGAGAAAGCAATAACATCTCCATGGCGACAAGCAGGTAGCAGACCCTCCACCAAAAAAAACTGCGCAGCGCACCTTTATTTTTACTATGGTTTACACATTTAAGGTCCACTATGTTGTTTTCCTGTGGAGGATCTGAAACATTTATGTGTCTCTATGGTGATGTTATTGCTGTTGGTTTGAATGTTCCGCAGTATGGCATTAAGCTTACCTACCTCCACCAGGCCAAGAGATTTTCCTGTACACACCCTCCGTCAGTAACCTAAAATAACCACAGAATATACAAATCATGTTCTCATTTGTATAGGTTGAATTCTCCTTTTCTTTTTGTTGCCACTGTAGCGTTTCCTTGACGTCATCTTTTTAGTTTTGGGAGCAATTCGACATAAGTATTTTGTGTTTCAGGTACTTTGCATATTAACACTTTGCATGTGGTGCTTTGATAAAACAGGAGTTTGGCAATGGAATAAATGACGTAATGATTTTTATAATAAATAACAAATGAAAACCACAACTAAAATAGAAATGTATAAGGTTATAACATTTACAGATATTTTAAAATTACAATTTATGCATTTTTGTCATTTAGTCCCATTCCTTTTTGAACTTTTTTTTTTGTTATCAGTTACATTTTCTGCTCTTTGTGTCTTAAAGGTGCATTGTGTAACTTTCCTGGTGGAGGGTTTCTATCTTCATGGAGACCAAACCAGACCAAGTTCCAGGTCAGATCTGTGGAGAGGCGACCCCGCTCACAGTCAGAATGTCTGTTTTTGTAGGTCTTTTTTGAGCTATAAAATTGTAATACATGTAAGGCAGAGCTGTTTAATGTCATACTGTGGAACATTCCAGCCAGAGCAATGATGTATCCATAGAAACAAGCAGGTGACGGACCCTCAAACAAAAAGTTACATAGTGCGTCTTTAAAACAGGCCTGTTCTGCAAAATCAACCTTTTAAAACTTTAAACCATGTCTTTGTTGTTTCCCCTCACCTTTTTACTCATCAGCAGTCGTATTTGGAGCCATTCGTGTATGTTTAAGTCATTTTTAATCGCTTATTTTCAATACGCTATTTTGTAGATCAATCTTTGTTTTCACCTCCGCTGGTAGAATCCAGCAGCGCTGCGTCGTCATTTTGCTCCATATGTAGATGTGCAGCTAGCATAGGCGGGGCCCTCATGCGGCGCTTTGTTGTCATGACGTTTACAGCGACGTCAGCTCCCATTGGACACCACAGTTTTCTAGCACGGAAATCAGCGCGCTTGTTTCTTTTCTTAAGTTGTTTTAGAGCAATATTGTGATTCAAAATGCGCAAGAAATGAGCACACACAAGCACAATAGATCTTTCTTAACCCCCCATTTACAAGTTCAGCACTGCCCCCTGGTGGATAGAACACAGAAACACGTTTCAGTGTGGCTGGATGTGTTTCGTGAATGTTTTTGGGTGGCAGAATGTGAGAGTATATTGTGTTTATTGTGTTGCTCACTGCTGGCCTCCAGTGGTGAAGTTGAATATCGCATGTGCATAAGATAATAAGCCCTATTCACGCTCACTGGAAGACGTTTGGAAACATGCGGATGACGAATTCTGGTGTAGTTGCCGAAATACAAGAAAATCCATGAAAAATGTCTCCTAAATATTATTTATATTTTATTACATTTTAATTATATCTGCATTTTATTATATTTTTTGCTATATTGTTTACTGTTTCCCTTGTAATTGCAAACACTTTTTTAACAGTACTATTTATTTATTGCAGCTGTTAGTACTTCTTGAATATCTTAGCGAGTCTTAGGTTCTTCTCATCCTCAGCATTTCATTTCACTGTTGAACTTGTGTTGAACCTGCATATGATAAATAATCTTGAAATATTAAGGTCATGCAGTTAGTACATTTGTATTTAGTTTTATTGCATATCTTCTCTGTTTATATGCTGTATTTTCTGATAAAATTATGTTGGTGAGTGGACGTTAGCATCAGAAAGAAAAGAATAAAAGCAAATCTGTGCCTAGATGAAAAACTTTAGGAGCAGACATGCATAGATCTGAACAGCTTGAACATAATTCATTTTGGGTGCTTGGTTTTAAGTGATATACTGGCTCTGCTAATTAGTATGTCCAAAGCAAAACATGAAATCTTTCCAGGTTAAAATGGCTTGAATTTAGAAAATGTTAATTTGATTTCAGTACATTTCACGGTGGTACATACACTTTTTTCACTGGCTTTTAACAAGTGAGATGTACTGTACTGTGCAAAAGTTATACTTAGTTAAGTTAATCTTACAGTTTTCTATGTTTTTTAGTACTTGTATTGCGTATTGTGTTGTACTGCGATTGTCTTTGTTTGTATTTGTGTACATCGCTTTGGGTGGTTGTAAAGTTTTCAAAGTGCTTTATAAATAAAGTCGGTATGATATATGGTAACAGAAAAAAAAAAGTATTTGAATATTTAAAGAGGATATGGCGTGTGAAACATAAGCTTCTATTCTTCCCGTTATCTCTAATACAGACTCATTAATCATCTGTGGACGGACGCTGACTCTTTTTTACAGCGCTGTAAACCTCTGGAGCAATGCCTGATGGGTAAAAAAGCTGGTTACACATTAACTCCTCAGTAAATGTCCACAGTGTTAAAGCAACGCCAGTGTCCAGTCACGGTTTGGTCACCTGTGCAGGTAAGACTTCTGCGAATCGTAAAGTCTGATCTCATTAAAGCTTGAAATATAAAGAGTGATACATTTTATTGCACAGATAAACGAGCAGTCATGGCACTTAGACAGGGTTATTTAAAGATCCACTGTGTAACTTTTCAGATGGGAGCCTTTGTTTCCATAGGGACGCTTAAACATATGTTATTTGTTGTTTATTTATTTGGCAGGAACAAATCTACCAGTATTTTTTAGAAGAAAGAGTGCCTTGAAAACAGGCATTCTTCCTGTGAATGGGCTCGTCTTTCCACAGATCTGACTTGTGATTCTGTCTGGTGGCGTTACGCCCGTAGATATCGAGTGGTAGATCTCACGTTCAGTGTCTTGGTACAGGGTTTCTATGGTCTAAGGAGTCACTGACCAAGCGTTTTCACAGTATCGGTGAGAGAAGATGCCGGACTTTGTGCCACATATGGACTGAACCAGGATTAAACTAGGACTAAACCAGGAATGAACCAGGAATAAACCAGGACTAAACCAGGAATAAACCAGGACTGAACCAGGACTAAACCAGGAATAAACCAGGAATAAACCAGGACTGAACCAGGACTAAACCAGGACTGCACCAGGAATAAACCAGAAATAAACCAGGACTGAACCAGGACTAAACCAAGAATAAACCAGGACTGAACCAGGACTAAAACAGGACTAAAACAGGACTAAACCAGGACTAAAACAGGTTTAAACCAGGACTAAACCAGGATTGAACCAGGACTAAACCAGGAAAAAACAGCACTAAACCAGGACTGAACCAGGACTAAACCAGGTCTAAACCAGGAATAAACCAGGACTAAACCAGGTTTAAACCAGGAATAAACCAGGACTAAACCAGGTTTAAACCAGGACTAAACCTGGACTGAACCAGGACTAAAACAGGACTGAACCAGGTAAGTAATATTTGTCTTTGTGTGTGTGTTTTTTGTATTATTTTGTGCATGAAGAGGAACCAAACAGTTTTTTGACCAGCTGTCACTTTCCCTGTCTAAATTCCCCTTTTTTTGTACGTTTGTACGTGTACACTCAGTAAAGAGTTTTTTCAATACACTCAGACGCTCTCCGTGGATTTATTTCACTTCTGACACATTTTAAAAAGGGGAACTAGGTAAGCAAAACGTCAAATCTATGGCTTCACAAACGTTTGGACCTTACAGCAGCGTTACCCTGGACCAAGACGGTGGATTTGTTGGCAGATTCGTTCCAATAGACAGTGGGAGTCAATGCGAGCTCTACTGTTTATCTCTATAGCGTCTCACTGATACATGAAGACAGATAGGTTTAATGCCATACTGTGGGACATTGTAGGCAAAGCTGAAGCATCTCTATTTGTACAAGCAGGGGGCATAGCCATCACCAGAGAAGTTCTAGAGTCAGGATTTCACTGCGATTGTCGTAGAAAATCAACAAAATGACGTTTAGAGCATTGCAGTGGATAGTTTTGATATAAAGTGCAAAACCAAATATTAAAACGAAGTTAATGAAGAAAACAAAGATGGCGACACGAAAACACTGCCACTAAATGTGCTGTTGCTAGGTGATAGATGTGGAGTGGGCGGAGCTCTGTGGAGAATGCTTTGACTTTCTCAGCAAGATGATGTAATTAAAGTTTTATTTATTTATTTATTTATTTTGAAATGGAGAACGGTTTGCTTTGTTTCGTTTTATCTGTAACCCTTGTGCACGGAGTCTGTCTATATGTGGTCCCAGTTGTCCCAGCACACCCAGTTTCCGGACCCTGCGTTGTGTTTGGTGATCTAAGAGTGGCTAGGTGTGGTGCAGAGAGAAGGATCACAGCAGACACGGTAGTTCGTTTTGATTGTGGGATGAGCGGCAGCCAGTGCATTTATTTGATGAGTTCCAATAAATGTGACAGGTGTTTTTGAGTTGCTTGGCTCACCGGACCTTACGGAGTAAGGGCAGAGAAAAGAGAGCACAATTAAAAATCTAATACAAACTTTAGTTACATGCTGCCTAAGTGAACAACAATAATAATAAAACAAAACATTTCACATATTTTCTAGTGTAACTAACAATGAACCAAAAGGTCGATCTACAGCCCAGCGCGCCATATACCACCCGGCCTCCTGCCTGCTAGCGTAAATTCAAATCCCCAGAAAACAAATAAACAAACATGCTGGCAATTCAGAACAGGTCCAACAGTTACCAAAATGTCTTATATAATATGTTTGGCACAATAAACTTGTAGATGGCAAATATTGACCAAGATATTTATAGATTAGATTAGCAGCAACAGGCAATGCGTACCTTACGGAGTAAGGGCAGAGAAAAGAGGCCGGGTGGCGTACGGCGCAGCTCCTTCGCGCATCCGCTACGGTAACCGCACTTGGACATGACAGGCCAAAAACGCGAACTGTAACAGCGGTCTCATAAAAAAACAAAGTACAAGTGCACCACCTAGTGGTCGCTCCCTTACATATCCATAGCTAAATAATTGTTTATGCAATGGCTGGAATGTTCCACAGTATGGGATTAAATTTATCCATGTTGCATTTATTCAATTTCAGGTGTTTTTACTTCTCAAAAATACCTAGAAAAACACATATTCTGACTGTGATTGGTTGACAGAGACAGGAACAAAGAGGAAATACTGTCTTTCTAAATTAATTCTTGCTTTAGATTTATCATATTATTGTATTTCTTCATTTAATTTTCTATATTCAGTAACAATTTTAACTTATATTTTGAAGGAACCGGCTTCTTGGATCCTGATGTCTGTCCGAAGTCTCTCCAAACCTCATTGTAGATTGATTAAAGATGTTGTTTGTGAAGAAAACAAAGATGGCAGTACGAAAACACTGCCGCTAAACGTCCTGTTGCTAGGTGAACGGCAGAGTGGGCGGAGCTCTGTGGGAAACGCTCTCATTGGTCAGTAATCCTAGTTTAAGTTAATATGATGGATGTCTTACAGTTTTGTGTTTTACAGCCTCATCATTTTGTTCTTAAAACATGATCCTTGTGTTTTTATTTCACCATTTTGTCCCTAAATTAAGATATCAACATTAATAACTGACAAATCAGGTGTTTTCTTTCCTCAAGGTCACTCCCGCTAGCGTTAGCAACATATTTGATTGACAGCGTTGCTAAGCGGCATCGCCTTCAACACCCTCACTCTGGATTGGCTCTTTGGTCTTAAGCTCCGATTTCCAACAACGTCACTTTCGCTTAAGACCCTCACACACTATGGGATTTTTCGGTCTTAAACGACTTTTAAACGTGCAACAAAAAGCGCACACCACAGACGAGGAGAATCTTATGAGACTTAGGCTACATTTATAGGAAAACGGTCTGTCGCTAAAGTGTGCTTTCATTCTCACTCTTATTCTGCGTTTAGACAAGCGTTTTGGGTGGGGAATTCTGCATATATACGGAGATGCAAAACTTGCAGTTTGCTGATGTAGTCTGCACGCCCAGTGTGTAGATGGCAGCACCACCAAGACCAAATGCCTGAGTATAATAACCCTTTTACCCTTCTGCTATGCATCCATAGTTGTCTTTCTCCTTGCTGCTTTTCCGGTGCACCAAAAATGTCTGTGATATGTTGAAATAGTCTTCCCTGCTCTGAATGACTCAGGGGAGTCACTTTCTGACATGAGTCCTGTGGCATTTGCAGCTGCTCAGGCAAGATGAAGTTCTGCCATGTTTTTTTTTTTCCTGAACTGACTCGTGTTTGTGACATAATCTCTACACCAAGGCCCATGAAAAAGCAGTTTTCTGTTGTCAACCGTTTACACGGCGACGGCAGAGTGGATCAGGGTGGAGAGTTATCAAGATTTCCACTCTGGAGGGCATTTTGTTGGATTTTCAACCCCCCCAAACATGCTATTGTCGTCAAACGATATGGACATCTCGAAAAATGTTTTGTGTTTTCCACCCATTACCGTTGTCATGTAAACAGCCCCTTAAAATCTCCGATTGCAAAGACTGCAATGGTTGAATTCGGAGAGAAGCAAATCGCCGCCAAAATCGGACAAACTCTCTTGTAGCATGTGGCGGCCTTTAGTCTACTTCTATTACACAATCTCTGCTCTCTACTGGCAAAGTTTCACAGTACATCTTTAAATATCAGTGTTTTTTAAATAAAATGTATACTCTGCTATTTTCTAGGTGGCGCTGTTTTCCACTCTGGGCCCAGTTTTGGCTTAGTCCCTGTCACCTCACATCCACAGCGCGCCTGCCGGACCTTCCCGCGGTACTTCCGACGGAACGGGGCGGAGTCACACCTGTCGCTACAGGTGATAGACACGCCTCCAGCTAAGCCCCGCCCACAGGAAGTACATGCACTCTGTCCCGAGGGCGTGCACGTGATCGTGATGGCGGTGAGAGCGGATCAGATCGGCGAAGAAACTCAACTGGAGAGGGATGCAGAGGTAAAAGAGAAAAAGGCAAAACGAGCTTAGATTTGTTTTAATATTTTGAATTAAAGCCTCACTGTGTAACATTCCTGATGAAGATAGCAGTGAATTCTGTGTATGTATGTATCTGTATTTTATTTTTATCCTACTTATTGCTGAAAAGGTTACATAGTGGTGCTTTAATGTGCATATTTTCATAACGTTTGCAGGATTGTTATAGGAGAATGGGAGGGCATCTGATCTACTTTTGCTTCTTTTCAGAGCCTTTTTGGTCCCGATTGGTTCAAACACTCACTTCTCGTCGTCACTCATGCCGACCAACTGAAGGAGGCGGGGCTCGAGACGTCACTCTTCCTCATGCAGGCCCCTGATTGGCTGAGAGCTTTGGCTGACAGAGCAGCGGGCGGGGTTTTGTTCGTAGACAGCGGCTCCGATTGGCCGTCGCTCACCGGAGAACCAATCAGAGAGAGAGTTCTGAGCCTGTCTGCGAGAAATCACCACCAGACGCTCCCTGTGATTGGACTAGACACGGAAGATGGCACTTAATAATATCATGTTTTTTAATTGCCATTTTTGGAATGAACAACAAAAATTATGTACGTATTAAAAAGGTTCCTGGAGTTGTATTGGATTTTAGTAATGGAAAATATTTCTTTCTTTTTTTATATTGATTTTGTTCTGTCTCATCCATATTTCATTTCTTATTCTCCTGCTTTTCTTGAACTTTGCATTGCAGCTCTGGAATTTCTCCATTGTGGGACAAATAAAAGTTTTGTGGTTGAAAAACAGTAGTATAGTGAGATCTGGAAAATGCTGTTGTGTTGTTTTCAGTGGCCTGTGCTCATTGGTGCGAAAAAAAAAAGAAAAAGTTTCGTCCACATTACTTCCTGAATTCTGGCCTAGCACTGCTCATCTGAAACCTGCACCATGTGATCAGTTATGACCAATCAGAGCCGGGCATAGCGAAATCTTACAAAGCTAACTTTTAGGCACTTTGACGATTTAAAAATTCTGAAAAATTCATGTTGTAAAAATACAGTAGAATCATACAAAATCCGACCTTTGACCTTTGTGAAGGCTGTGGATGCCTTATCAGCCGAACTCGGGCAATTTGACTTCACAAAAACTAAACTGTGCTTTCCGGGCTGGAACTCTCAGGAGCTGCAGTACCTGGAGCAGCCATTAGTCAAACGTCTTATCCAGTTCTTATTCTATATCCACGGTTCGACCTCACACAAATTTAATATGCAAACATTCAGTAAAGAACGTCAATGGAACCTTCCACAGGGTTGTAATGATATTTAATTCACTGTATTCGCTCACTGTAATTTTGCTTACACATTTCAACCTCAAAACCCTTCTGATATAAGCTGTAATTCTGATGGAGCTGTAGTTCTGGTAGAGCTTTAGTTCTGTCTCTGTCTGATGGACCTGTAGTTCTGTCTCGACCTGATGGACCTGTAGTTCTGTCTTTATCTGACAGAGCTGAAGTTCTGTCTCTATCTGATGCAGCTGAAGTTCTGTCTCTATCTGATGGTGCTGAAGTTCTGTCTCTATCTGATGGTGCTGAAGGTCTGTCTCTATCTGATGGAGCTGAAGTTCTGTCTCTATCTGATGCAGCTGAAGTGCTGTCTCTATCTGACAGTGCTGAAGTTCTGTCTCTATCTGATGGTGCTGAAGGTCTGTCTCTATCTGATGGAGTTGTAGATCTGGTAGAGCTTTACTTTTGTCTCTATCTGATGACGTTGTAGTTGTCTATCTGATGGAGCTGTAATTCTGCCTATCTGATGGAGCTGAAGTTCTGTCTCTATCTGATGGAGCTGTAGTTCTGTCTGTATCTGAGGGAGCTGTAGTTCTGGTAGTGCTTTAGTTCTGTCTCTATCTGATGGAGCTGAAGTTCTGTCTCTATCTGATGGAACTGAAGTTCTGTCTCTATCTGATGGAGATGAAGTTCTGGTAGAGCTTTAGTTCTGTCTCTAACTGGTGGAGCTGTAGTTCTGTCTTTATCTGATGGAGCTGTAGTTCTGGTAGTGCTTTAGTTCTGTCTCTATCTGGTGGAGTTGAAGTTCTGTCTTTATCTGAGGGAGCTGTAGTTCTGGTAGTGCTTTAGTTCTGTCTCTATCTGATGGAGCTGTAGTTCTGTCTGTATCTGAGGGAGCTGTAGTTCTGGTAGTGCTTTAGTTCTGTCTCTATCTGATGGAGTTGAAGTTCTGTCTTTATCTGATGGAGCTGTAGTTTTGGTAGAACTTTAGTTTCATCTGATGGAGCAGTTGATGAGAGTGGGCGCTCTGCACAGGCCTTTCCCTTTGACCTCGAAGCCGCAGCCTTTGTACTGAGCCACGCCCTTTGCGTCCACACACAGGTCGGGCTGAAGGCGCTCAAACACACGCTCCTTCGACGGCAGCTCTTTGTCTGCTTCACCTGGAAAAAAGATGACATTTTTTGTAGAACTTAAACCTCCGCAAAATCCAAGAATGCTGTTACCTCATCAAAAACAGACCTGGAGTTGTGTTTTGTTTCATTCACGTTTGAGTAACACTTTATTATTAGTCTGTCTACATCTCCAAAGCTCAAAATGCTCTGTTCCACCTTGTGATGTCATGAAGCGGTAGTTTTCAAGTGAACAGCTCCTTTTACCTTTTGTTAAGTAGAGATGGGCAATTCCAAAGCTGAAATCATCCAAATGATTCTAGTGAAGGTGTGTGGGGTTTAAAAACACAGTGGAGCACTTCCTGTATTACCACATGACATCACAAGGTGGGAGTGTTTTCCGTTTGAGAGAAGAAATCAAAACTGGCCTAAATATGCTATATATGAAACAAAACACAACTCCAAGTCTATTTGTGATGAGGAAACTACATTATTACACAGATCAGAAACTAGAGTAATAAAAATATGGCACCTTTAGACAGTTTTAACTATTTATCATTTTCCGTTTGTATTGAAAGAACATCACCCTCTCTCTGTAACTGCTGATTTTAGTCTTAAAATGCTCGTATTAACCTGCTAAACCTACACCATCTTGTTGTTTATGTTTTTATTTTGCTATTTTGTCTGTAAATCAGTTCTTATTCCTAACCGCTAGCCTCCATGAGCTTCATTTGGCTGGAGCTGAACGCTGTGGGTGACGTCGCGCTCCCTTAGTCTGCTTCTTTATTCTGTCTATGTTTGTACCTGGGAAGTTGAGGAAGGTGATTCTGTCTCCGGGCGTAGACCCTGGGGGCGGAGTCAGCAGCTCGACGCAGTCTTTCGATTGGCTGCAGCAGATGAGTCGCGCCTTTGAGACCACGCCCCTCAGTTTGCAGGCTTTGACGTTACATATCAACACGACCATGGCACCGGGCAGCTAAGATAAAACAAAAAAAAACATATTATCGGCCATGTTTTGTGATTACATAAACGAAAATGATTCACTTGTTCAAACCTGGTCGAGTTGTACGTTCGTCCCCAGTTTGCTGACCACAGTCCTGGGGGCGGGTTCTCCCACGTCCACTTCCTGTATGCTGAGCGAGTGGGCGTGGCTATGGGCGCTAAGGACACGCCCCACCCGGAGGTCCAACCGCGACACGTCCAGACGACGCTCCGCCCCCAACATGAGCTCGCTTCCCGTTCCCGATCGGACTGCGGCGACAAAAACACGCGTCAGGGCAAAGGTTTTCACCAAGTTGTCAAGCATGGAGATAAGTTACAGGTCAGATCTGTGGAGAGGCGACCCCGCTCACAGTCAGAATGAGAGTTTTCTAGGTATTTTTGAGCTCTAAAACCACCTGTAATTGAATATATGTAAGGTAAATTTAAGGTTTAATGTCATACTGTGGAAGATTCCAGGCAGAGCAATGACGTATCCATAGAAACAAGCAGGTGACGGACCCCCAACCGAAAAGTTACACCGTCAACCTTTAAATTGCCTTTTTTTTTTTTACAATATTATAACGACACTCCCTCATTATTAACTTACTCAGGGCTGTATTTCGATGGATTTATGCAAATAATGTCCTGCATTTGAGACTTGAGTGCTCCAAAAAAAAGCCCGTATGCACCCGCCCCCCTATCTCCGCCCACTGCTTTGTACCTACTAGCGATTATTCAAAAGATTCCAGGTCATACCTATAGGGTTCAGTAATGTTGAATAGCCATTTTTCACAAATAAAAGCGCAAATAATGAAAATGTTAAAAAGCAGGGACAATACGTTTTGGAGTTTTGAACAGGAAGTTAATGGACCTTTTTCTATTCATAGGTGGTTTTAGTGGTTCTAAGATGGATTTAGTGGTTTGAGGTGTTGCAGTTTCACAATGGACAAAATGTAATTATGTATATCTACAATAGTTTATACCCCAAATTGCGTTATAGCGTATGTCCTCTTTAATATACTGGCCTACAAAGGGTAACATCATGTTTGGTTAAAAATTAGTTAATGTCATTTTGGGGGTATTTGAGACCTCCTTTATCGTATGAATAAAAAAAATCATGAGCCAGTTTGATAGTTTAAGAGAAAATAAAGGGCTATGACAACGGTAACATCCAAAACCATTCGAGAAACCACGGCAGAACGGCGTAAGAGTTATTTTTCTCAGTTTAACACTCTGGAAAGTTACGGTCTTTTGCCTTTGTAGGGCAGTATACAAGTCTGAAGTCTTGTTTTGGGCAAATTCCAGGTAGATTGTTTGTTTCATGTCAAAACTGAAATAGCAGTGCAAGTATAAAATGGAAAAGAAAGACAGGATTAATTAAAATTCTCATCAGTGGTTCTCAAACTTTTTACGCCAAGTACCAGGAAATATTTGACCATATTTAAATACACAATGGAGAGATATTATTTAACATATTTTGTCTGTTTCTCACCTCTCCTGTCTCCTCTCTTTTTGCGCTGACCGGTTTGATTGACGGATGAAGCGGCAGGTTCATTGGCGGGTGAGTCTGAGGAGGAGGCGGGGCTTGTCGGCTGAGGGGGCGGGGCTGGAGAGAACAATGCTTTGGCTAGAAAGAAAAACAAAAAACAGAAAACAATTGAAATTTCACAAAATAAGGTTAAAACAGCAAATGAATTTACAATACGTTTGTAAAACTGAAAATTCTGTTAGTAAAATGTGAGTTTTTGTGGATGACCAGTTACACAAATTCACCAACTTCCTCTATGTAGTATTTTGAGACACTCTTTTTGAGAAATCTGCAAATGCACAAATAGCCCATTCACATACACAGGGATCCACTAGAGGGCAGTGTTGTTATAGGTGTTAAAGGTGAACTCCAGCACATTTGAAGCTAAAATCCATTTCTAGAGGTGGTGGAATTCTGTCAGAAGCCAAAAAACAGCATAAACTAGTGTAGTGATGGGGGCAAGTTCTTAACTTCCACATAAAACGCCAATTTGCTTCACACTGAAGAAGCTTAACTCCACTTTAACCCATCTTACAACAGCCACGAGTCTAACAAACAAAACGCTCTGCCTGGTTCACTCATTAGTGTCTGGAAACGTTAGAAAACAACTTTATAAGCAGTCTTAGCATTAGCTTTGTTGATTTCCCACTGCACATGCGAAAGCCCAAAAGACTCGATTGCAGATGTCGTTTCTAATCTCATTTATTTACGAGTGAATTACATTTTTGAAAAAGGCTAAAAAATACATTCCTGAAACATTTTCTTTCAACAACTTTCAGTTTCTCTTTTTCTTCACAATCAGTAATTGATCCTCACTTTTTGCTTCTGGCGGAGACAAGCCGCTTGCTGCCGCTGGAGTCGACAATCGAGCCTTTTGAGCTTTTGCATGCACAGTGGGGAATCATCAAAAGTTTCCAGACACTAATGAGTGAACCAGGCAGAGCGTTTTGTTTGTTAGACTCGTGGCTGTTGTAAGATGGGTTAAAGTGATGTTAAAGCTTCTTTAGTGTGAAGCAAATTGGTGTTTTAGGTGGAAGTTGAGAACTTGCCCCCATCACTACACTAGTTTGTTGTCTTGACAGACTCATTGCCACAGTGAGATCTCCACTGAGGCAACACTGATCTGTGCTGTTTTTTTGGCTTCTGACAGAATTCGACAACCTCTAGCAATGGACTTTAGCTTTAAACGTGCTGAAAACTGTGAATTCGTCTAATTGGTGATCCACAAATGCGAATCACATTTTACAAACAGAATTTTCAGTTTTACAAAAGATCCCCTCCTGTGGGCTCACCACCTGCAGAGGGGTTCATTGGGGGGGTCAGGTGCTATGAGGATTGGGCAGTAAACTGCCCCCGCGACCCAGCTGGATTAAGCGGGAGAAGATGGATGGATGGACAAAAGATCTATTTGTAAAGCCCAAAATACAAGTTATATATATTAAATTTGGATTTGTGGATTTCCAAACACATGTACAAACCAATGACTGTTTGTGGATCACCCTTTGTGCATTTGTGAATATTAATGAGACAAAAGTAAACCCATAAAATACTGGTTTGGTTGGGTTATTTATGATTCATTTTCCAGAGTTACGGGGAGCATCCTGACCCAGTCTTCTCCTCTGCTTGTCTTGGAGCTGGACTCTCAGATCCTCGATGTCTTTTTTCAGTTTGGCGTTTTCCACCAACAGTTTCTTCTGCTCCCGGACTGACGACTGCAGCACTGAAAATAACAAAACACGTGTGGTTAAGATACTTGCCTCGCAACCACAGGGTCACAGGTTCAATTCCCTTTGCAGGTTGAGTTGGGTTTGCATTTTCACCGCATCACTCTAAACATTAGGCTTTATTTATTCATAAGGGAAATGATGTGGACACAGTAGCTCACACGTCACAATATAATATAAAAACAAAGAGCAGAAATAGAAATGGTGATAATAAGTAGCAAAATAGTAAGAGATGTGTTTTGTTTGATTTATTTTAATAATGAAAGCCAATTTGCTGTTATCTCTATCACTACAGACAGAGCACTTTTACAATCAAAACAATGCAAAAAATGACAATAAAACCATAGTACATTTGATACTGTGAAACAAAATAAAGTAAAAGAAATAAATACAAAATGAATAAAATATAGAATTACTAATAAATAAATAAATAAATAAATAAATAAATAAATAAATAAATAAATAAATAAATAAATAAATAAATAAATAAATAAATAAATAAATAAAATAAAATAAAATAAAATAAAATAAAATAAAATAAAATCAAATCAAATCAAATCAAATCAAATCCAGTGTGTTCTCACGGGCTTTCTCTCTGGAGAGCAGGGCCTGAGTCTTGATGTAGTCCATGATCTGAGCTCCATCCTCCGGGTCCAGCTTCATCAGCGCCGCCGCAAAACTGTGGACAAAACAAGATGATTTTACAGCGACACAACATTTACATAAAACGCCACAGAAAACTGCTAGTGAGTGTGTTGCCTAAATTATATGAGACAAAACAAAGTAATTGAAAACTGTGCTAATCTCAAGCCTTGTTGTAAAAATAGTATAAAGTAGTAGTGGTTTAAGCCAGTTTACTTCATTTGTACTCATGGGACATCTACCACTATAGCAGTAATAATACTAAAGCTAATACTAGTAGTAGGTAGTAGCAGTAGTAGATACAGCAGTGCTGGCAGACGATGTAATAGCTTTGGCAGGCAGTAGTAGCAGTAGTAGCAGTACTCTTGGGAGTAGATAGGCTGGGACAAAAGGATCCCAGGTCCCCCTTAAGGGCCCAGAGAACCCTCCTACTATTAATCTGTGTTAGAGGGGGGCCCATGTTAGGTTTTTTACCCCGGGACCCCAAATGTCTGTCAACAGGCCTGGCAGTAGCACATGATAGCAGTCGTAGTAGTCGTAGTAGTAGTAGTAGTAGTAGTAGCAGTAGTAGCCTAGGAGTTGTAGCAGTCACGTGTAGTACCAGTAGTAGTAATAGGAGTAATCGCAGTAGCAGTAGTAGTAATAGGAGTAATCGCAGTAGCAGTAGTAGTAATAGCAGTAGTAATAGTATTCTGGCAGTTGTAGCAGTCACATGTAGTACCAGAAGTAGTAGTAATAGCAGTAATAGCAGTAGCAGTAATAATATAGCAGTAGCAGTAGTATGAGTAGTACTCTGGCAGTTGTAGCAGTCACATGCAGTAGCAGTCGTAGTGATAACAGTAATAGCAGTAGTAATAATAGCAGTAGTAGTAGTAGTCTGGCAGTAGCAGTAGTAGTGGATGTACTGTATGTGAAACAGCTGTTGGTCTGAGCTCAACAGCAGATCTAAAAATAAAACGTCCTGAAATACAACACGAAAGACTCACTGAGAGGGGGAAGGATTACGGACAAAACACTGGACCATAACACAATACAGTTACCACGACGTCAATTACAGATCCCTATATTACGCAAAACTGACTCTTGTGAGCTTTACGTTGTGTTAGAATGTTGTTTCCTCCCCAAAAACATCCTCGGAGTTGTGTTTTGTTTCAAGATTCTTTTATTTTGGTCTATTATATGGCCAGAAAGCTGCATACTATGGCTTTATCTTGTTATGTTAGTAGTAGGAGTAATAGTAGTAGTATTTGGAAAACATTCAGCCTTAAAACTACCACAGGATTTCAATAGTTCTTCTGCTTGTTCTATTTTTAAAAGTTATAAAATTGTGACGAGGAAACGACATTATAACAAATCAAAAAATAGCATAATATGTGCACTTTAAAAGCCAGAAAATGTACACAAAATATCAATTGTGGTTAACTTCTTTGGTACTTTTGACCAAAACGACGTGATCTTACACGTATGAGTCTGCAACATGAGTAAAAATGGGGGTATGTTACTTTCAAATTCACTTTCGAGTCAAAAATCACTCCCCTTTCAGAGCTTTATCACGTTATAATCGGCGATAATGAAACTACTGCACGTCGCATCGGGTTTGTGAGGTCGCCGTGTGTAGTTTTGTATCGTGTTTTGTGTATTTACGAAGAATTGTCGTAAGTGATGTAGAGTTGTAGGCGAAGTCTTGTACGGAATCTTACAGCTAAATACTTTTCTGTTACTCCAGTTACCTGCTTTATTTTGTAGCATTGGAGTGGTGAAATACTCTGCGGCGCATAGACCTCGACGGAGATCCATAAATCAAAAACGACGGCGACAAGGCGACGGCGGTGGGGGTGTAACGATATCCAAGTCTCACGATACGATATGGTCACGGTATGAACCTCACGGTACGATATTTATTACGATGTCATGAGAAAGCTCTCGATATTCTACATAATAACAAGACTGACATTCTAAAATGCTTCGACCAGTCATTTGGTACAACATTTATTGCCATTAGGGATGGAACGAAATCCAAATCTCTCTGTACGATATTTTCACCATAAACATCTCACGCGACAATATTTATTACAATATATTAAACTGTGAATCTGCTCCTTTTTCCTCTAAAAACACCTTCACAAGATTTAATCCAAAGAATGAAGATTTCAAAGTGCTTAGAACAGTTATTTCTTCATGTCGTCTGCACTGAAACGGAGCAAAGGATCATGGTCTATGTAGTTCCCTCTGTTTTTAGCTATTTCTGCATCAGAACTCTTCATTTAAGCAAAGAGACTTGGGATTCGATATATTGTGATGGTCCACGATATTATTGTGAGACCTTTGACGATACGATATCACCAGATTTCGGTTATTGTTACATCCCTAGAGTCGAGACAGAACTGTGAAACCGCCTTAATACCCACTATATAAGTCATTTTGAAGATATTAAGATCTGCAAAAATAGTTATAAGATTCACAAATAACTAGGCATTCTGAGCTGAAGGCCCCACACACCAGAGCGCTGTTTTTATTGGACCAAACTGCAGTGTAAGAATTGACACCTGTTACGACAAATGGTCCAAAATAAACAAAGGATTCTCGACCAGTTGGAAACACAACTCTATAAATAAAGACGATATTTCGCTTAAAGGGCCCATATTACGCTACTTTCTGATCTGTTCTAATGTTGTTTCCTCATCAAAAATATACCTGGAGTTGTGTTTTGTTTCATTCACACATGTTTAACACACAAACTTTGCAGATTTACGCTGAGGTCTTCTCTCAGACTGAAAACACTCCGTTCCACCTTGTGATGTCATGTGGTAAAACAGGAAGTGTGTTTTTAAACTTCATACACTTTCACCAGAATCATTTGAATACTTTCAGCCCTGGAATTGCAGATCTCTACTGAACTACAAGTAAAAAGCTTGAAACTTAGAACTTGAAAAGTATCGCTTCATGACATCACAAGGTGGAACAGAGCATTTTAAGCTTTGGAGATGTAGACAGACTAAAAATAAAGTTACTCAAACATGTGTGAATGAAACAAAACACAACTTCAGGTCTGTTTCTGAGGAGGAAACAACATTAGAACATGGTTTAAAACTCACAATTCTGCACAATATAGGACTTTTTTTTAAAGATTTTTTTCCAAATTTATTTTCTTTAGGTGGTTCTTAAAAAGGCAAATGGTAAAGTAATAACCCTCTCTGACCAGAAATAAACAAAGCAAAACATAAAATACAAAACAATAAAAACTATTCTGTAATATTTTTCCATGTTTATCCAAGAATTTGAATAATTCTTCTGCTCGTTCCATTTTTAAAAGTTACGATTGGCCACCGGACCATAGTTCTGTTGTTAAATCTCTTTAAAGGTCCACTACGTCACTTTTCTGGAGGAGGAGGATCTTCCCCTGGCTTGTCTCTACCCTACCATACCATACCGCAAAATCAGTCTACTGCAATAAAGCTGGGCCAAAATTTAAGATCTAAACACTTAAAATGACTTAAAAGTAGTGAAATGATCTGTCCATGCAGCAAGATGGTTTTACTCGACAAGTTTTCTTAAAATAAACAACCTCTAGACTAGAACTGAACAGTCTCTAAGTGTTCATGGGCTGGACATAAGTCTATAGATGCTAAATTTGAGATAAACACACCTGTATAAAGCAAATCTGTATCACGGAACCTAAAAACAAGCGAAACGCTGCAGAGGAAAACTGGCAAATGAATTGTCACTTCTTTTTGAGTTGAGTTAAGAGTTGAGTCATGGAAAAATATATATGTGACAGTTTTTAAGATGACACAACCGATTCAGAACTAGTAAATTGGTAATAAATGTGAAAACAAGATGAATAACCTGATACAAGTTTGAAAATCTTGGCCAGATCATAGAGATTTACAGTGTAGACAACAGCTTTAACCTGCCCCAATTTTAGCTGAACTCTCCATAGATATAGGGGCATGGGAGGGCATCTGACACAAAGGAGTAGCACTTGTAGTAGCAGTGTTTTGTACCTGGGGTTGATGATGTCGTCTCCTTTGTCCATGTTTTCGGATCCGCTGTGCCTCCGTGTGTCTCAGACTGGTCCAAACTTCAGCTGTGCCTCTCAGTCTCACATGGAGGTCAGAGGTCGGCCCCGCCCCCTGCCCGTCCCACACACGCCCACAACAAACATGGCCGCCACACTCCTGTTTTCATATAGCAGTGCACCAGAGGGGACGTCCATGACCGGTCAGAAGTTTGGACACGCGTTTTCCTTCATGTTTCTTCTTTATCTCTTTATTTCTTTTTTTATGCTGTAGATTCTCACCAAAGGCATCAAAACTATGATTAGACAGATATGGAATGCAGTGAACAAATAAAATAAAATAAAATAAAATAAAATAAAATAAAATAAAATAAAATAAAATAAAATAAAATAAAATAAAATAAAATAAAATAAAATAAAATAAAAGAAAAGGAAAAAAGAATAATAAATACAGTTAAATAAAATAAAAAGTAATGAATAAATTAATAAAATGTCATGAAATAAATAAAATAAATAATAATAATACACATAAAAGAAAGAAAAAAAAGAAAAGAAAGGAAAAGAAAAGCCTCTCTTTGCTTTGACCCCTGTTTGCACCTTTGGTATTTCTCGACCCTGACTCTGCACAGCTGTGAAATGAAAACTATTTCAGGAGACTTCGTCAAATAAAAGAACCTGAGTTGGCTTTATGTATTTAACTTTTTTTTTTTTATCTTTAAGACATAAGTCCATATATCTTGTGTTTTATTCAGTGTCTTCTGTGTGTGCATAAAACACTGTAATCATGAAGATGAAAAAAAGGGTGCTTTTGACTAGTAGCCAATGCGTAACTTTTTCAGTGCAATAAAAACATCTACTATGGAAAAACATGCTTGTATTTTAGTTTATTATTTGGCCAAAAAGTTACATACTTTTTTTTCATGTTAACTTCTTTCTACATTTTCTACACACACAAAAGACATCAAACAAAATGCAAATATATGAAATTATGTAGTAAAAAAAAAAAAAGTTAATTAAATAAATTCAATTCATTTTCTTTTAGATGTTGATGATGAAGTCTCCTGAAATGGTTTTCACTTCACATATCTGAAGAGTCAGGGTCAAAGCAAAAGGTGGCTTTTATTGTATAGTAGTAGTAGTAGTAGTAGTAGTAGTAGTAGTAGTAGTAGTAGTAGTAGTAGTAGTAGTAGTAGTAGTAGTAGTAGTATTTGGTAACACTTGGAAAACATTCAGCCTTAAAACTATACCATAGAATTTCACTCATTCTTCTGGTCGTTCTTCTAAAAAATATGAATGGCCACCGGAGAACAGTTTATATTTCAAGATCCACTGCGTCACTTTTCTGTAGGAGGATCTGCCCCTTGTCTCTATGACGATGTTATTGCTTTGCCTCTTATCTCTCTTACCCTTTTTATTGTAAATTAATGCAGAAGTTTACTTGTAGTTACACCTTTATGACACACGACGGCAGTATAGATCTTCTGTTTTCATGTCAGGATGGCCGAGCGGTCTAAGGCGCTGCGTTCAGGTCGCAGTCTCCCCTGGAGGCGTGGGTTCGAATCCCACTTCTGACATTACACTTTTGAGCTTCACCAAAAAACAGCAGCAGTCTTCAGTAAATAGCATTAGATACAGTAAGATAATACACATTGCTTGGCTCAATGAAGAAAAGACGTAGAGCCCTTCTCTGTGTCATAAAAAAAGGTAAAACATAACAGTCACGTATTCTACGAGATTTGCTTGATTTATTCATAAAGACGAGCAGGTGATATTGGAAAACTTTGCAGTGAACCACCAAAAATGTATTATTTTAGTCTATTTTTTTTGTGTGAAATGTAATAAACTGATTTAGAAGGAATGTGTGTATTGATGGCATTTTGAATGCACAGAGATACCGTGATGAGATCCTGAGGCCCATTGTTGTGCCATACATCCATGAACATCACCTCATGTTTCAGCAAGATAATGCACGGCCCCATGTTGCAAGGATCTGTACACAATTCTTGGAAGCTGAAAATGTCCCAGTTCTTGCATGGCCAGCATACTCACCGGACATGTCACCCATTGAGCATGTTTGGGATGTGCTTGACCGGCGTATACGACAGCACGTACCAGTTCCCACTAATATCCAGCAACTTCGCACAGCCATTGAAGAGGAGTGGACCAACATTCCACAGGCCACAATTGACAATCTGATAAACTCTATGTGAAGAAGATGTGTTGCACTGCATGAGGCAAATGGTGGTCACACCAGATACTGACTGGTTCTGAGTCCCCAGACCCCCAATAAAGCAACAACTGCACATTTCAGAGTGGCCTTTTATTGTGGACAGTCTAAGGTACACCTATGCACTAATCATGGTGTCTGATGAGCATCTTGATGTGGCACACCTGTGAGGTGGGATGGATTATCTCAGCAAAGCAAAAGTGCTCACTATCACACATTTAGACAGATTTGTGAACAATGTTTGAGAGAAATGGTAATATTGTGTATCTGGAATGAATTTTAGATCTTTGAGTCCATCTCATGACAAATGGGAGCAAAAACAAAAGTGTTGCGTTTATATTTTTGTTGAGTGTATATCTTTAACTAGAATGAATGTAAACTTCTGCTTTTAATCGATAATGCTCAAAAGTATTCTGTCAGAAGTGGGATTCGAACCCACGCCTCCAGGGGAGACTGCGACCTGAACGCAGCGCCTTAGACCGCTCGGCCATCCTGACATATACACATATGTTTATACTGCCTTCGTGTGGCAGACATGCGCAACTACAGGTAAACTCAGGCAGTGTACTCATTTTTATCCAGTTCAAAAAATAAAAACTCTTAAAGAGAAGCAAAGATACGGTGACCAGATTTTCAAAATCAGAGACTGGGACACCCCCGGGTTGGTCGTGGTTTGTAATAATAGCATTGTGAAACGAGTGCGTAATTAAAGAAAATTGTTATGCACTTGACCCATTCATGGCTTATTTACGATAACATTCAAAAAGTTAGCAAGCAATTTTAAGAAATATCCGTGTCTCAACTGACCTCACATATCAGACAGGCACAAAATGATGCTTTTATCGTGTAGTTGCAGTATCTCTCCTCTACCACAAGAGGGCAGTGCAGTCTGTCATATGTCAGAGTGGACCTACTGCTTTCATGCTTTTAGCTTTATTTATGGGTGTAATTTAATATAAATTTTGAACTGCAGTCTTTTGCATTTTTGCCGTTTTTTCATGTACTTTGTGTTTTTTTAATATGTCAGGATGGCCGAGCGGTCTAAGGCGCTGCGTTCAGGTCGCAGTCTCCCCTGGAGGCGTGGGTTCGAATCCCACTTCTGACATAACACTTTTGAGCTTCACCAAAAAACAGCAGCAGTCTTCAGTAAATAACATTCGATACAGCTTGGCTAAATGAAGAAAAGACATAAGACGTGTCCCAATTCAGAAGGCTGCAGCCTCCTGAAACCGCATAGGCTGTAGCCTTCGAACACACCTCCGCGGACCGCATGGCCGTGTCGAAACGGGACAGGTCCAGCCCACGGAGTTGCGCCCGTCGCCCAGCAACCGAGACACGCTGCTAATGCTAATGCTAACAACACGCACCTGCAGATTACGAATACAAATTATTAACAAAGATTACGCACAGGTAATGAAACTGTCACATTTTCAGAACAAGTTATTCTAATAATTCTAATCCACATTTTATGGCTAAAATATTGCTGTTTCTCCAATACATCTAAAATAGGCTAAATTACCTTAAAGTTTCAAAAACAGTGATGAGATATGCATTAAGTATTTTTAAATTGATAAGGGATTACATGTATACAGGGAATGCATTTAAGTCATTTTATAAAGACTCTCCTTTGAGAAAAAATGGTTTATTAACAATCAAATAAACTTCTGTAAATACTTTGTCATAATATGAATAATCAAACATTAAACCCATCACACATGCACACACATGCATTCATAGGTTAATAAATAAATAAAACATGTTAGTGTACTCCCATTGTGTAATTTTTTTTTTTTTTTTTTTTTTTTACAGAAGCAGGTGCCAATCCAAAATGAACAAATTATCTTTGCCAAATATGATCAGATTGAATACTGCTTCACTGCAGTACAATAGTACATTCTCATAGTACATGTAATTATAGTTACTATTAAAAGACACATCAGATAACTGGGAAATCTCACCATAAATCAAATGTCACAGTGAAAAACGTTCAGATAAACTTATTATGAACCTAAACTGCATGGAGACATCACTATTGAGGACAGCAGCAGACAGCGGGTGCAGGAAGCCAGATGCAACCAGAGGCCTCACAGGTCTTCTGCAGGTTGTGACTCAGAGGTTGTGACTCTGCAGGTTGTGACTCTGCAGAAGTCCTCAGTGACTCTGGACATGGACAGTGGAGACATCTTGTATCTTCTGAAGGAGGAAGAGCAGAATGAACCTTACATCTGACTGGTTCTGTTGGTTCAAAGTCTTGTCCTGCAGAGTGAAAACCTGTAATGACACATTAAGAAAACTACCAACTATGACAGGAAAATGAGGTCCACAGAGCAAAGTACATTCACATCCAAAGTGTGTTGTGTCCTTATCCAGGAAGTTGCAGATGAGAAAAGAAAATTCATATAAAACATTTCAAACAGTTTTCTCATTGTTATATTAAATGTGACTGGCCTAACAGACACAGGTGTCAATATAATGTATTCCCAGAATGAAATGCATGTGTGGGAGGCTTATATTACCTGATTTACAAGTAAATATTATTATACTGCATGAAATAATGCGTGTTTTTACCTTACCTCCAAGCTACCCCTGTCCGTGAAAACGTGGCATTTCTTTTTCTTTAATCACTCCATGGTCTTTTCCCCTAACAGTAAAAAAAAAATAGTGTTTGATGGAAATCTGTCCAAATATGAAAGTCTGAGCGGACTTGCTTAGCTGTAAATTACTAGCCAAACTTTTAGCTCAAAGCTCCAAAGTTCACGCAGTGAAAAACAAACATTTTTGACAGTTTTGTGGGAGTTATGGCCGTATTTTAAGTTTACCATTGTGTTAGTGATGATTTCCAATAGTTAAAAGTGTGTACTCACATGCCTGCTTTTTGCTCCGTGTTTTTTGCTCCGTGTTTTTCGCTCCCTGTTTTGCGCTCCGTGTTTTTGCTGTTTTCGAACATGACAGCCGCTGCGCGGTGCATGCTGGGATATTAGAGGCCGCAAAGGATTCTCCGACGTAGCCTTCGTTCACGGCCCGATCTCCATGGAAACGAGGCCAGTTTTAAGTCTGCATTTGAAGGCTGCACGAAATAAAATGAAATGGGACAGGCCTTGGTTTACCGGAAGTAACGTATGCACCCTAAAAATCAGCCTCCGGAGGCTGCAGCCTTCTGAATTGGGACACAGCTGTAGACCCCTTCTCTGTGTCATAAAAAAAAGGTAAAACATAACAGTCACGTGCTCTACGGGATTTGCTTGATTTATTCATAAAGACGAGCAGGTGATAATGGAAAACTTTGCAGTGAACCACCAAAAATGTATTATTTTAGTCTATTTATTTTTTGGTGAAATGTAATAAACTGATGTAGAAGGAATGTGTGTATTTATATCTCTAACTAGAATGAATGTAAACTACCGCTTTTAATCGATAATGCTCAAAAGTGCTCTGTCAGAAGTGGGATTCGAACCCACGCCTCCAGGGGAGACTGCGACCTAAACGCAGCGCCTTAGACCGCTCGGCCATCCTGACATATGCGCATACGTTTATACCGCCTTCGTGTGGCAGACATGCGCAACTACAGGTAAACTCAGGCAGTGTACTCATTTTTATCCAGTTCAAAAAATAAAAAAACTCTTAAAGAGAAGCAAAGATACGGTGACCAGATTTTCAGAATCAGAAACTGGGACACCCCCGTGTTGCTCGTGGTTTGTAATAATAGCATTGTGAAACGAGTGCGTAATTAAAGAAAATTGTTATGCACTTGACCCATTCATGGCTTATTTACGATAACATTCAAATGTTAGCAAGCAATTTTAAGAAATATCCGTGTCTCAACTGACCTCACATATCAGATACGCACAAAATGATGCTTTTATCGTGTAGTTGCAGTATCTCTCCTCTACCACAAGAGGGCAGTGCAGTCTGTCTTATGTCATAGTCGACCTACTGCTTTCATGCTTTTAGCTTTATTTATGGTGTAATTTAATAAAAATTTTGAACTGCAGTCTTTTGCATTTTTGCCGTTGTATTTTTTCATGTACTCTGTGTTTTTTTAATATGTCAGGATGGCCGAGCGGTCTAAGGCGCTGCGTTCAGGTCGCAGTCTCCCCTGGAGGCGTGGGTTCGAATCCCACTTCTGACATAACAATTTTGAGCAAGAAAAATGTAAGGGAGTACTACTAATGTGAAGAGTTATTCTGTCCACAGTTTATCTTGTATTTGTTTTAGTCTACGTTATTTTTTTTATGTATAAGCATACATGCCTTTTATTTTTGCATATTATAGTACATTATTATTATTTGTTGTTGCAATATAGAAATTCATATGAATGGTGGCCATTCATATGAAGAAGAAAAAAACAAACAAAAACGCCATTCTGCTGTTTCAACATAAAAAAATATAAAAAAACTAAATTTATTTGGATATTAATTTATCCTTTGATTATATCGTTGCAGTATCTCTCCTCTACCACAAGGATGCAGTGCAGTTCTTCATGTGTCAGGGTGGGCTGGTGTAGGCCTATCGATTTTGTATGTTCTTGATATTTTTAATTAATTAACGAGATCAGGCTTTGACAAGCTGGTATGGCAACATATATACAACACTTACAACACGATATGTAACTATTTAAAGTGCATTTTTAAAAATGTATTTATGCTTTAGTTAGTCTAGTGGTTTATTTTGGCAGTATACTCTATATATTCAACATGTCACGATGGCTTTGAATCCCACTTCTGACATTAAAGTTTTGAGACCAAACCAGACCAAGTTACAAGTCAGATCTACGGAGAGACGCCTTTACAATGACTTTTATACACAAACTAAAGCACCTCTTTGTTGGTGCACAGGTCAGCCAGGCCTCTTGGCACAGTCAGACTCCATCCGGTGTTATCTGGCTGACAAATCATGACATCATCTTTATCAGCAGTTCTTGTCCTGTTTAGTGAGTTTGCTATTAGATCGATTGGATCTTATCTTCACACGCCCTTGGTGCAATAATGAACTACAGAGTGGTTATACAAAATAGCTAAGCCCAGTTATGTATAAAATCCCTCATTCATCCAGGTAGACTCTATGGCCAAGGGGAGAGTTCAATTTGTCAACTGGATAAGAGTTTTAGGTAAAAGACGTTTCGCCAAGATGCTCAGATTTGTGGAAACCTAACTCCGATCACAGTCAGAATGTCTGTCTTTCTGGGTATTTTTGAGCTCAAAAGCTCTTTGTCAGAAGTGGGATTCGAACCCACGCCTCCAGGGGAGACTGCGACCTGAACGCAGCGCCTTAGACCGCTCGGCCATCCTGACATAACCAGACAAAGAAAAAAACAAAAACGCCATGCTGACCACACAAGATAACGCATTGCATTAAAAAAACAACATTTGTTTGGATATGAATTTATCCTTTGATTGTATAGTTGCAGCATCTCTCCTCTACCACAAGGAGGCAGTGCAGTTGTTCATGTGTCAGGGTGGGCTGATATTGGCCTATCGCTTTTATATGTAGTAGTAGTAGAAGTTGTAGTAGTGTTTTAGAGTTTGTTTTGCATTTTATTATTTCTACTGTTCAATCCTAGTGTGTTTGGTTGTTGGTGTTGGTCAAATCAATTGGTTTTACACCTATAGGCAGTCTATACTGGTGGTAATAGTAGTGGTGGTGGTGGTAGTAGTAGTAGTAGTAGTAGTAGTAGTAGTAGTAGTAGTAGTAGTAGTAGTAGTAGTAGTAGTAGTGTTTTATAGTGTGTATTATGTTTTCATTAGTTCTACTGTTCAATCCTAGCGTAGTTTGTTTAATCTTGTTTACACCTATAGGCAGTCTATATTGGTGGTAACAGTCAGTAGTAGTAGTAGTAGTAGTAGTAGTAGTAGTAGTAGTAGTAGTAGTAGTAGTAGTAGTAGTAGTGTTTTAAAGTCTGTTTTACGTTTTCATTAGTCCTGGTTTAGTCTTAGTTTACACCTAATGGGAGTCTATATTGGTGATAGTAGTAATAGTAGTACTTGTAGTATTTTCGTGCTATTACTTCATCTCATTTTATGTTTAGTTTCAGAGTAAATCACATCGGCTTTAATCATTATTTGAGAACAATATTGAGTCAGAACTTCTTACGCCCACAGGAGGAATGCCTCGTCTCGTCCTTATCGGCACAGGGAGTCGTGAATAAAGATTTTCATTATTACGAAATCGCTTCTCGTATCAGATGAGTCATTTCCGAAGACAGGTACGAGGGGCGGGGCTTAGTACGGGTGCGTCACACGTACGTACTGACGCTCCGGAGGACTGGGGTTCACTTTTACGCAGCGCCGTGAACCCAAACAACCAAAGACGCGGCTCAACTCACGAGGGTTCGGTCAATAAAAGTATTCAGGATTTTTTTTTAATACGACACAGCACGGAGTTTGAAGCGGTAAGTCGATTTTGTCATTTCGAAAGAAAAAGTTTGAGGAAAGTTGAGAATCTTGTCAGGCGGGCTAAACAGGTGTTGATTAAACGTTGCGTAAAAGTCTCCAAACTTCGCCAAAAGTGGTTGGAAAGTACGTTAAACTTTTCTAACACTCACAAATCTTTATTAAATTCGAGATAATGGTGGTTTCACGCAGATTTGCATAGCTTTTTAGAGTTTAACTAAAGAAAAGCACGCGTAATCTTCCTTAAAACTTTAAAACGTGCTTGAAACTACAAACAATGCAGATCTCACGTCATAACTTAACAATCGAACTAATTAAAGCTTCATTTCGCATTAATAAAGACAGCAACTTAGTCTCGCAATCACAACAAGCAGTTTTGTAGCAATAAAGGACACATTTGACTTTTAAATGATGAGGTCGTGTTTTATTTTGCTACAAACTCCGAGGTACCATTTAGCTGGAGGATTCTCTGTCTGCGCGCCTATAGAGATGTAATGTAAAGTTTGTTTAGGGCAGCCACAGCCCCAAGGCGCGATACACGTGTGTCTGAAACTGTGGTCTGTGCCCGGGCGGAAGTTTGAGCAGTTTTTGAGCCCTGTGTCCCCTGTCTCTGCAGATCGAAACAAAACTAGTGATTTGGAAACGTGCCATGTGTGAAGTGGTGGAGGAAGTACTGTATTCAATTTGGACTTAAAAGGTGCACTGTGAAACTTTTCTGGAGAAGGGTCAGTCACCTGCTTGTCTCCATGGAGATGTTATTGCTTATCTGTCTAGCCTAGGGTGGCCAGATGTTCCTTTTTACCTGGGACAGTCCCAATTTTGAGTCCTGTGTCCCCTGTCCCAGCAGATTTATCCCAAACCAGTGATTTGTCCCAGTTTTACACAAGAAATGTTGTTTTGGACAAATTTGATCTAAACCTGGGCTAAACTAGGACTAAACCAGGGCTAAACTATGCCTAAACCAGAACTAAATTTGGGCTGAAATAGGACTATACCAGGACCAAACCAGGACTAAACGGGTCTAAACCAGGAAAAAACAAGCTCTAAATCAGGTTTAAACCAGGACTAAACCTTGACAAAACCCACATATACATCAGAACTAAACCATGAAGAAACAAGCTCTAAATCAGGTCTAAACCAGGACTAAACCCTGGCAAAACCCAAGTATACACCTGGGTCTAAAAAAGGTTGAAACCAGAACTAAACAGATCTAAACCTGGGTTGAACAAGGAACAAACCAGGACTAAACCAGAGCTGACATGGATTTAAAACCATGAAGAAAAAAAAAATCTAAACCAGGACTAAACATTGACAAAGCTTAGGAATAAACCAGGCCTAACATGGGTCTAAATCAGGTCTAAAGTTGGGGTAAAATAGGATTATATCAGTTCTAAAATACGTCTAAACCAGGACTAAACTTGGGCTAAATTAGGACTATATCAGTTCTAAACCTGTTCTGAACCAGGACAACCAGGACTACACAAAGCAATATTATTTCCATGGAGACAAGTTGATAGCAGACCTCCACGAAAAATGTTAAACAGCGCAGCTTTAAGTAAAAGAACAGCTACTAAAGCAAAGAAATACGCAAGAAAAAGTAAAAGTATCACATGAAAAAATCTACTTATGCTAAAATATTAATGTACCTATTTAAAAATGTTCTTAAAGAGTAAAACTACAAGCAGGTTAAAAATAAACCCTCAGCACAAAAATACTTTCCATTCTTTTCAGTCCTGTTCCTAAATGTAGAAAAGTAAACCATAGAATGTACTTCATTAAACGACTGATTTCTACAGTTCATACTTAATGTATTTTATTACTTTTATTCCTTTTTATATTCCACCACTGGTCCAAGCAGGGATCTCCAGGAATACCGGCTCGAAAGTCCCAGCCCGAAAGTCCCATTCTGAGTTAGAAAATCGGCATTCTATATCACAATTAAATGAAACGTGAACGTAGCGACACCATATATCAAACTTTTATGTCATTTTACCGATCTTTTGTGCCTCGTTTGCAGACTATTCCTGAGGATTCATTTGACACACTGACTGTATTTACTCTATTTGGGCGTGTTTGATGTGCACAGGTCCCTTCATGCCCTCTGTTTTGCCATTTATTTTGATCAGATGCAGCATGGAAACAGCTCCATAGGGACTTACAGCTGAAATATTCTAACAGAGGTGGATTTTATCTTTCAATCACTTTTTATTTTACGTTGATAGACCCAGAAATGACAAAGATATTCACTTTTCAATACTTTAAAATCGCTTTTGGCTTTGCATCAACTTTAATCGAATTCATGGGGACCTTCCAGCCTGGGGGACGTTCCAGCCGATTCCCATTTCCAGTGTTTTACGTTTTCTAAGCAGTTAAAGGCGCACTATGGGTTTCCATGGAGATGCCATTGCTTCGTCTGGAATATTCCACTATATGACCCTGCCAAAGTCTAAAGTAAAGGCTGAAAAACAAATAAGAATGTGCGTATTCACCCTGAGTGGCTGCTCCATCCACGCACCTCCTCAAACACGTCCCTCCACAACGTTTTAGTCATCGCGAAAGTGGAATGTAAAAGGAAATGCTTTGCTAAACAGTCATATAAGGAACTTTAATAATATCGAAAGTGGCGAAAGCAACGTTTAGTTTTAATTTGGTTTGGGCCTTTTTACTTTTGTGCTGCCGTAGGTTCAATTTTGTCAAGGTTTAGTCCAGGTGTATACTTGGGTTTTGTCAGGGTTTAGTCCTGGTTTAGACTTAATTTAGACCCATGTCAGTCCTGGTTTAGTCCTAAAATTTGCCAGGGTTTAATCCAGGTTTGGATGTTTTTTTTCTTCATGGTTTTAAATTCATGTTAGTCCTGATTTAAACCTGGTTTGTTCCTTGTTCAGCCCAGTTTAGTTCCTCTTTTCAACGATTTTTAGACCCATGTTAGTCCTGGTTTGCTCTTAACATTTGTCAGGGTTTAGTCCTGGTTTAGTCCCTGGATTGTCCTAATTTAGTCCCTGGTTTAGTCCTGGTTTAGATCTCTTCAAATCCTGGTTTAGTCCTTGGTTTAGACCTGATTCAGTCCTGGTTTAGTCCCTGTATTGTCCTGGTTTAGATCTCTTTTAGTCCTATTTTAGTCCTGGTTTAGTCTCTGTATAGTCCTGGTTTAGCCCTGGTTTAGTCCTGGTTTAGTCCTGGTTCATCCCCTGGTTCAGCCCTGGTTCTGTCCTGGTTTAGTTCTGATTCAGCCCTGGTTCTCTACTGGTTTAGTCCTGGGTTAGCCCTTGTTTAGACCTGGTTCAGTCCTGTTTAGTCCCGGTTTAGCCCTGGTTCAGTCATGGTTCAGTCGTGGTTTAGCCCTAGTTTTGCCCTGGTTTTGCCCTGGTTTCCTTCTTTTAGTCATTAGTCAAGAATTCCTGTTTTGTCTGAGTGGTACTGACATCACTTTGTGTTTACAACATTTTAAATTCTCCTTAATGAAGTTAGGAGCATGAGATCCCAATTTACTCTGACTCACTGACGCTGGAGCAGACGGAAAACACACCACTGACCTCCACCAACCAGGCCCCAGGGAAAAAGGAAGTCCTCATGAAGATTTAACATTTCAATTTTGATTTTAACAACTTTTTAGACCTGGTTTTAGACCCATGTTAGTCCTCGTTTAGTCCTTGTGTATACTTGGGTTTCGTCAGGGTTTAGTCCTGGTTTAGACCTAATTTAGAGCTGGTTTCTTCCTTAGTCCTGGTTTAGTCCTTATGTGAACCTGTTAAATACAATCAATCAATTCAAATACTGTCTAATACATTACTAAATACTAATAAAATACAACACTAAATACAATACTAAATGCAATCAATCAATTGAATACTGTCACATTCTAACTGTAGCTTTTAACTGTATGTTTTAATCATACTTAATTTGTTTATGTTGTAAGGTGACCTTGAGTGCCTAATAAATAAAATGTATTATTATTATTATTATTATTATTATAGTCTGGATTTGGAACAGGTTCAGTTAGGTTTTTTGGTTTAGACCCATGTTAGTCCTGGTTTGCTCCTGGTTTCGACAGGGTTTAGATCTGGTTTAGTTCAAACTTCTTCCTGGTTTAGCCAATTTGACCAAGTGTTTTCAAACACACCAGAGTTCCTAACAAATTCTGCGGACAACAACTTAAGTTTGTTTAAAGCTTTAGCAATACGTCCATCAGGGGAAGTATTATTGGGAATGTAAGTACAACATTCTGCTCCGAACATGCTGCATACTGATGACTCTTTGGTGAGTAACATGTCAAGGGCAATTCGATTTTGCCAAGCCATGAGTGATGTAGGGCCCAATTGCCTTCTATTGCCTCAATTGTATAATTAATAAATCTCTGAGAGCACAGGAACCCTGTAGAATATATTTCAGAATCATTGAATGTTGGATTTTGAATAGATAATATCAGAGGATTACATCGTTGAGTAATTGATTTGCCCTCTACATTGTTTTAGGTCTGCTTGAAAGGATGCATCATCATTTCTGTTTTTTGTTAAAGTAATTCTATGCTGTAGATCAGTTTTAAAAGTGTTTTCTTCCTCATTTTGTTGTCCATCAGTACTAGTTATACTCTGGCAGTCTCTATAACTGTATGTCTATAGGCATCTGCTTTTGACAGACAAGTATCCTTACAGACAATTTGAACATTTAGCACATAATCTAGAGCAGGTATCATACAATCTAGCACTTCACATACATCAAAAAGTATGTTACAAGTTTGTCCCTCACAGCAATATTTACAAATTTCAGGGTGCCCCTTTTCTGCCGTTTCAGTGCTACTTGTTTCTTACCTGTATTTTGTTGCCAAATTGAAGTCAGTTGTAGTGGCTCATCGTTTTGATTGTTGGCTGTCCGAGGCCAGTCCCAATACTTCTATGTATATGTGAAATGTACCACCACACTAGAACAATAGAAAGTATAATTAGCATGGTCAAAAATACACATTGAGAATTTCTCAAAAAACATGGCCTATACTCTCCTCTTTCTTCTCCTTCTCCCCCTTTTCCCCTGGAGCTCCTGTGGAGGAGGATGGTCGGTGGTTCTTCTGGTGCACTGATGTTAGCGATGTTTGGATTTGGTCAGCTGTCTTCACCCCGGATGGCAGATGTGACGGCAACGTCAATTCCAAAGCATTGAGTGATATTTAAAGCCTTCAGCACCTCTTCTTTTCCTTAAGTTCACCTTGGTATTTCTGCAATCGCAATTTCATAGCAGCCAGTTCCAACGCTTGTTTGTTTTCTTCAATCTCCTTCTTATTTTTCTGCCACTTGTTTATTTGATGATTGCAATGTGCATCAAATTCTTCTTCCGATTTATTATACAGTTCCATTACACTCTGTAAAGCATCTTGAACCGGACCAGGCATTCCTTTAATCAGGGTGGACTTGAGCATAAAAGCCATGCCAGTACCTGCCTCAATTTGTTCTCCAGTCACATCGTGATATAAATTAGTAGCATGTTGCTTATAGCTGTAATAATCTTCTTTGTCTCTCATCTGCATAGACAATAATTCATCAGTGACAATACATGGAAATCTTGTCCTGAGTTCTCCCTCTAGAGCATCACGGAAAATATGAAGAGCGTGATTGTTTCGTAGCTGTATCCTTAGTTTCCTGTCCACAGCTCTTTTGATATTTTCAGCAATTGTTTCATCAGTGGCTTTGGTTATGGCAGCTTGGTTGTCTCCCCAACACAATTTATCTCCAGCAGTCTGTTTTATCAGGGCTCTCATCCATGGTACACCACCTTTAGTTAGCCTGGGAAGTGTGAGCATCAGGGCACTGCAATCCTTCAGTGAAAATGGCTGATATACTACTTGTTGGCCATCCATTCTTATTGGGTAGACAGCTGCATGGTCTTCTTAATCAAAGTCTATTTCTTGCCTCCTCATGTGTCTCCCCACATCACTTTTCCTCATCTTTTTATCAGTTTCCACAATATGAGTCAGAAAAGTCACTTGTTTTTGAACTGCTTCTAATTTTTCTTCTAGTTCTTTCAAACGGGTTTCAACAGATGTTAATGCCAACTCTCCTCCAACTACCTTATGAGTTGTCTTTGGGGTTGGACATACATATAGATCTGATAGCATCTGAGAAGCCGGAGGTGTTCTGTATTTCTGACCTTTACTGGTGACACCGGAATATGGAGGTGGATCATCTTTCCTTGACACATCATAGCCATATTCTCCATCTTCTGGGGGTGGACTTGTTGCATATCGTAATGTACTCTCTAGTCGGGGAACATCTTCTTCTGATTTTTCTGATTCTTCCCAGGAATTTCTGTCTTTAGAGCGTGTGAAATATTTATGTGGTAGTTTAGCTTCTCCAAGCTTTGGAAGCTTTGGATATATTGGATATATTTTCACAGCAGGTTTTTTTTTAAACGTTTCTCTCTGAAGCTCCTCCTTTAAGGTCACACCCTCCTCTTTTTGTTTGAGAACTAAGATGGACAAATTTCTCATCTCTTGCATTACATTCATTTCTTTTGCCCATTGGTACATCTTTTTGGCCATATTCATCTCATTCTCGTACTTCTGTATTTTTGATTGGTTCATCTTCCTCATTATAGCATTTCTGGTGGACTTCAGTTTATATTGCTTAATCTTCTCCTTGTAGTAATTCTTGATTTTTCCCCATTGTCTCTCTGTAGGGACAATGGCCATTTTGTCCCCATGGATTAGCTTTTTCTTGATATATTTCTTGACCACATCTTGAATTGCAGACTGATTTTTTTTCGCTCCTTCTTCGGGTCTGCCTCTTCTTCAAATGCCTTACCATTCCAGAATTTTATCAGTTGATTCAATGTGATGAATTGGGACATATTTTATTAAATTTTCCTCAGCTACTATTTATTATAAATTGGATACTAGTTTGATTTGATTGGGTTACTGTTTAAATGAACTATCTATTTCCTGCAATCTACCTGTAGGCACTAAGAGTTTTAAATCCCAAAAACCTTCTCTCCACTTCCCACTTCCTGTCCTTAGACTGATTTCTAAAAAAGAGCAGAAATTTAACTTAAGATAGTATTTGAAATCTATGCAAGAGTCAACATTAAATTAGTTTGAACAATTTTTATATTCTCCCTTAATAACAGTTTTATTTTACATTACTTAATTAATTACTCATAGGGTAAAGTCAGATTGAGTGGGACATCAGGTTGACTAAGACACAAGCTTATCTGTTATATAAAAATATTTTGTTGGCCAATCCCAACAATTCTCACTGTTTTATTGCTGAATGTCTACTGGATATGAAACAAGGATTGTGATTGGTCAAGTTGACCTCTGGAACTATGTTATGTGTAGAATAACTCTGTTCATTATATTATAGCAATATATATTTTAGCTTTTTAACACATTATACTGTCAGTGTCTTTTATAAATGACTATTAATTAATTGAATGAAATATACATTATACATTTATGAAAATTAGATTTTTAGCACTGTCCCACTTTACCTGATTTCAGCCTACCTTCTGCTATCATTTAACAACAACTGTTTTCCAAATTCTTATCTAGTTAATTAATTATACTAACACTTAATAATGACTACACTCCACCTAAACTCATGAACAAACACCCAACCAGGAGTCACACAAAACCCATTAACCACCATGCTATCTCAACCAGCACTCAAAACTATCCTGAGCGTCTACAGCACAGGCCAGACAAGTGCACGTTTAAGCACTAATTTAAGACCACAACCACGCAGCCACTGGTCTCTGAACCACTCTTGACCAGACCCACTACTCCTGTCTCCTGCTTCGCAGGGTTATCTTATGTTTATGTTGCGCAACTCACAGGTTCTACCTCTTGGAGCTCCCTTTGTTTCTAAAAAAACACTAATAGTATTACGTATAGTATTTTCTAGGGTCATATTTTTTTATAAAACCCCTGCTTTCTCTGTTTTTACATGCCATCAGCATAATACACGGTACACAATATATACACAATAAATAAATCTACTAAGCCTAAATACGGCACTACACTGTTTTCTTTTCTCTCACATGATAAACATAAACACAGCTCATTTACATAGTTCAAAATTATCACCTACACAAAGTCCCAAGCATCACATTTAATTTGCATAAATCAATTGACAGAAATTCTAAAATAAAAAGGCTGCTGTCATGCCGTATCTTTCTGGAACGCGTTCATTTGCGATGGTCTTCTCAGGAGTTTGTGGAGAGACGATCTGATAAGGCCTGTCCTCCAAGATTACGGATCATTAATCACGTCGGGGTCACCATTTGTTGATATTGGGTTTTTGAAGGCACCTGAACAAAAATTCAGAAGGCATAATGTGGCCCACAGGAAGATCTTTATTCTTGGTTTGAGTAGTACAGGCCTCGAATCAGCCGGTGCTAAACCCCCATCTCTGAACCGGCACACTGCAGAAGTCCTCTTATAGCCGGACTCAGACATTACATCACTTGCTGACATGTTATAGATCCCATAAGGTTGAGCTTACACATGCCATTTTAAAATAGCATACAGGTCTGTGCACAGACAGCCCACTTAAATGTCAAGGTTCACATGTTCAGAGGAGAATACAAGTCAACAGTTGTATGCTTCTTTAATTATCAACCCCTTTAATATTATTTAGGTAAAAAGAACAATTTTATAATTCACAAGTCCCTCAGATCATGAATGACACAAGAATGCACAATGTTCCACGCTCATTTCACAATTTTATTTATGCCAACCATCCCAACCCCGGTGTGTCCCAGTTTTGAACTCTGAAAATCTGGGCCCTTACTCTGAGGACCTCAAGGACCGGCCTCCTGCTGTAGTCCTGGTTTTCTCAGTTTAGATCCATGTTAGTCCTGGTTTAGTCCTGGTTTAGTCCTGGTTTAGTCCTGGTTTAGTCCTGGTTTAGTCCTGGTTTAGTCCAGACTTTGACAGTACCTATAGAGAGAGCAGATGGTGTGAAAAATGACGCCGTGATGGTATTTAGCGAGAAACAGTGACATAGTTCTGCTGCTGAAGGAATTCTGTGCTCACACTGCAGATACCAGCTGTTCTAATGTAAGGCTCATTCATCTGAAGAAGAACTGTTCTGCAGAATGGACTTTTGAAAGCGCTATAGCTGTTTGCCCGTCCAGTCCTGGTTTAACCCTGGTCTGGTTCAGCCCTGATTTAGTCCTGGCACAGTCCTGGTTGAGTCCTTGTGTAGCCATGGTTTAGCTTTTGTCCAGTCTTGGTTTAACCCTGATCCTGTTTCAGCCATGGTTTAGCCCCAGTTTAGCTTCGGTCCAGTCCTGGTTTAGCCCTGGTCCTTGTTTAGTCCTGGTTTAGTTGTGGTCCTGGTTCAGTCCTGGTATAGCCCGGGCCCTGGTTTAGTCCTGGTTTAGCCCTGGTTTAGCTTTGGTCCAGTCCTGGTTTAGCCATGGTCCTGGTTTAGTCTTGGTTTAGCCCTGGTCCTGGTTTAGTCCTGGTTTAGCTCTAGTCCTGGTTTAGCTTCGGTCCAGTCCTGGTTTAGCCATGGTCCTGGTTCAGTCCTGGTTTAATCCTTTTTAGACTTTTTTGTATCGACTTTTCAGTGTGTTATAGCCATTTCCCCTTCTCATTTTCACCCTCTCGAAGTTTTATTTGGAGCGCTTCGTGCATGTGTGAGGAATCTTCAATTGCTTAAGTTCAAATCAGAAAATCGAGCTTATTCATATGAACTGCAACCTACTACGAGAATCATAGTTGTTTTTTTTTCTAATTGCGACCATTTAAATAGCATTTTCATCCGTCCGCATGATCTCTCCTCTTTTTTTCCACAGCCCTGGGTGGTACACGCTTCTCGGGTTGGGACACACTGCTGTAATGAATCTTACAGTGACACTCCCTTTTGAAAATCTATACCTGTGTTTGCCTTTCTCTCGCTGTTGTGAAAATGAGCCTGTCTGCCCCTAATCCTGAGGGTGGGTCCGTCCCGGTACAGTGTCGTTTACAGTGAGAGAAAGAGCTTTAACTCATTAGGTTACATAATACCCCGGGGTAACACAAAGAGACCCGCTTTAGTCCTGGTTTAGTTCTGCATTAGTCCTGATTTCCACGCCGTCAAAGGGACTACGGTGCAATTTCCTGGTTTATGTCCCAATGCTGTTTCCTCATCACGAACATACCTGGAGTTGTGTGTTGTTGTTTTTTTTAGTTCTTCTCTCGCAAATAAAACATTGTTCCACCTTGTGATGTCACGTGGTAATGGGAATCAGCTGGAAAGTCCCCTTGGCTGGAAGGTCCCCAAGATGGAAAGTTAAATTAATCTATATTAGGGTTGGGCAATATCCAAATTTTGATACCATTAAACCTTTTCAGCATTTTACCGGGATATACGGTTTAGTCCCTGGTTTAGTCCCTCTATAGTCCTGGTCTAGTGCTGGTTTAGTCCCTGTGTAGTCCTGGTTTAGATCTCTTTTACTGCCTGGTTTAGTCCCTCTATAGTCCTGGTCTAGTGCTGGTTTAGTCCCTGTGTAGTCCTGGTTTAGATCTCTTTTACTGCCTGGTTTAGTCCCTGGTTTAGTCCCTCTATAGTCCTGGTTTAGATCTTTTAGTCCTGGTTTAGTCCCTTTTATAGTCCTGGTTTAGATCTCTTTTAGTCCTATTTTAGTCCTTGTTTAGTGCTGGTTTAGTCCCTGTAGAGTCCTGGTTTAGTCCCTGTTTAGTCCTGGTTTAGATCTCTTTTACTCCCTGGTTTAGTCCCTGGTTTAGCCCTGCTTTAGTCCCTCTATAGTTCTGGTTTAGATCTCTTTGTCTGCACCGCACTGTTTTGTGTTGGGTCCCGCAGGTGCAGGGCTCTACAGCGGTTTCCTTCCTGGAGCAAGATCGATGCCTTCAACTTAAAACTTGCATCATACAAACTCCTTCGTGTGCTTTTCATGATGAAGGGGTGAGGATTTGAAAATAATTACCAGTCAGTAATTTGTCGTGCGTGTTATATCTGCTAAATAAAAAGTAGCATATTCTTTGCATTAATTTTCCATCTATCTTGTTTTTGAAATTCCGGTTAGAGCTCCCCTAGAGGTGGAAGAAAAATCCACATTAGCTGCTCCGTTCTAAAAGCCGCATGGTTCAAAGCCTGGGAAAAAAGTAGCGCCGTATAGTCCGGAAAATGCGGTATATATATTTTATTGGTGCACACATGTGAATCCATATTGCACATGCTCGTCCGACCACTTTCTTTTTTTGCTTGACATAGTTGGTATGAAGGGAAAATATTAAGAAAGATATTACACGTGGTCCCATCTCGGCAGTCACAAGACTATTGTGCACACAAAATTTCCTGCAGCCAAACGGGGCGTGTCATCACCAATCATATGAGTTGGATGTGTGTCTTGACCCCTGCCGCAGAGTCCTGCACCGGGTCGGGTACCCGCAAATAGTTTCTGAAACGGGTGGGTTTTAATGTTCTGGAATTTTATGGGTGGGTATGCGGGCGGGTAGCCTAGTGATTCCACACGGGCGGGTCAGGTGGTGTTACTCTCAATCCACATCCAGCGCTACCAATGAGACAGACTTTTCCTCTGCTGGATTGGTGAAGAACACAGAACGCAGCAGAAACCTGGACTGAGGATGATACACTGTTCCTGCACAGTGACCTTGGTTAGATAAAATTAAGGCTTTTATTTTGTGTTAAACTGACATCGGTTGTTTTTTTCATTGTTATTGTGTGATTTAGGGCTCAGGTGGAGCAAAGTTTAGCTTAGCAGCGACCTGCTATCGCTGTTTGTTGTTTGCTGAGAGGCGCATCGAAGAAAATAAAGTGCATCAGTTAGAAAGCTTAAAATTTGTGTGTGATTTATCACTGGCGAGTAAAGGGGGGGAATGTTAACGTGTCCGGGTGGGTGCGGGTTTAACTTTGATATAATCAACTCAAAACATGCACTGTAGGTGTGAAAGTTGTGTGAGTGAGTGTTGGTGGTGGTCGGAGGGACCGTTGGCGCCGCTTGGCTCGGCAGCCGCGCCTCTGTCAGTCTGCCCCAGGGCAACTGTGGCTACAACAGTAGCTTACCACCACCGGGTATGGAGTGAATGAAGAATGCTCTGTAAAATGCTGTGTAAAGTGCTTTGGGGACATGTGTCTGTGTAAAGCGCTATATAAAATAAACCTTACCTTAAACCTTACCTTACGGGTTTATGGGCGGGTGTGGTGCTGTACTGTGCGGGTCTCCAAAAATGGACCCGTGCAGGACTCTGCTCTGCCGAACCCCTGAGACTGACTCACTGAAGCCCTGGGGTTCGATCAAACCCAGGTTAAGAACCACTGCTCTAGATGTTAAAATTAAATATGTGAAAATAAGGCATTTTTAGTCAGTTAAAATTTTCCTACAAAATAAATGTGTTTTATTTTACAGTTTAGATAAGTTAAGGCCCTTGTTATGGTTGCTATAGGTAAGATGGATGGATTTGCCTATAGCCCATATGTCACATCTGCTGTCTGAGTCCAGCCGGGAAGTAAAGGGTAAATTTGTCTCTCGTGTGCATGTTAAAGTCATTTGTAATGTTTGTTTTCTCAGTGCTGTTTGCATTGGGAAATACAGGTTTAGCCTTTATGTAACTCCAACCCACTTAACAAACACTCACAAATACCTGATCATTCCTAAAGTCCTGGTTGAGTCCTGGTTGAGTCCTGGTTGAGTCCTGGTTGAGTCCTGGTTGAGTCCTGGTTGAGTCCTGGTTGAGTCCTGGTTGAGTCCTAGTTTATTCCCAGTTTATTCCCAGTTTATTCATTTTCAGTCCAGATTTAGTCCAAGTTTAGTCCTGGTTCTTCCCTGATTCAGTCCTTGCTCAGTCCTTGCTCAGTCCTTGCTCAGTCCTTGCTCAGTCCTTGCTCAGTCCCTGCTCAGTCCCTGCTCAGTCCCTGCTCAGTCCCGGCTCAGTCCCGGCTCAGTCCCGGCTCAGTCCCGGCTCAGTCCCGGCTCAGTCCCGGCTCAGTCCCCGCTCAGTCCCGGCTCAGTCCCGGCTCAGTCCCCGCTCAGTCCCCGCTCAGTCCCCGCTCAGTCCCCGCTCAGTCCCCGCTCAGTCCCGGCTCAGTTCCGGCTCAGTCCCCGCTCAGTCCCCGCTCAGTCCCGGCTCAGTTCCGGCTCAGTCCCCGCTCAGTCCTTGCTCACTCCCTGCTCACTCCCTGCTCCGTCCCGGTTTAGCAGCAGCAGTACAAAGCCCTGATTGATGGAGTCGACCTGTAGCAACCTGAGCCTGGCCCCACCCCCTCCGCACACACACTTCCTCATTGCTCTGCTTATAGTAAACAGACAAGACGTTTTCACACACTCGTTTAATAATCCCACGCTTATCATAATGGACCATAACGGTACACTTAGCTGTTAACGGTCCTACACGACAAGTGACTAATGTGACCTTTAAGTCGTGTTCTAACGCTTGTCCCTCCTCTCAAATGGACCTCGACTTGTGTTTTGTTTCATTCACATATTTGAGTAACCCTTTATTATTAATCTGTCTACATCACGTCACGTCATGTACAAGTGGTAGTTTTCAAACGAACAGCTTCCTTTAACCTAGGGCGGCTCGACTATGGAAAAAAAAAATCATTATCACGATTATTTTGGTTAATATTGAAATCACGATTATTCAAACAATTATTTTTTAGTTACATGATGCGTTTATCCAGCGTTTCTCCCTAAAAAACACCCACTTTGTTATTGATAATTTACGCAAAATTTTCAAATTGAAAATAAATATAGGCTACAAATATGTACCTTAGAGCAGTTTTGCGATGTATAAAAGATAAAATGAATAAAATATACTTTGAACATGAAATAAAGCATAGAAAAACATAAATGTATAAAACTATAACTATGTATAAACAATGTATCCAACTGTTCTACAATCTCTATGTTTAAAAAAATAAATGAATATAGTTTTCTATAAAAATATCCCCAAATAAACATTGTTAAACGTAATTGTTTTAACTCGACCTACCATATTTTTCAGGGTTTGGGTGGTTCCTGCGACTTATACTCAGGTGCGACTTATATATTACATTTTCACACAGCCCATAGACCAAATGTATGAATCGTATATATGAATCAAAAATGAAAAAAGAAATCTTTATCTGTTTTTTTCATTTTGGTTTTAGAGACAAACAAGAGTTGTTTTCTTATTTTTTATTCTATATTGAAAAATTAATGAATGAATGATACATGGATTCTTCTCTTTTAGGTTGTTTTTATTGCTATAACTTCTATAACTTGCCTTTCAAGATGAAATGTCAGTTCTTGGTCTCTGATTTTCTCAATTAAATTTCCCCCTTATAGTCCAGTGCGACTTATACATGTTTTTTTTCTTCGTCATTGTGCATTTTTTGGCTGGTAGTTGTACACACACTCACAATCTGATTATTTTCACCTTTTTTTTGAGTTCTACGATTATCAAAATGTCATATAAAATCCAACTAATCTGATCTCTTTCTGACCATAATCTCTGTTATTTAAGTGATTGTTATTTGAGTAATGTTAAAGGTCAAAAAATCAGGTCATGATCAGAGGAACAAATACAGAGATAAGGCTTGTATCTGCAGGAAGATAAAAAAAAAGATACCCAGATAATTGACACTAGTAGATACATCTTTGAACAAGTATCAATACTGAAAATAGTATAAAATGGGCACAAATAGCTGCTTTCCTGATTAGTGCTTTAATGTCTTTATACCATATAGTGAAGGAAAAATATCGTATAGTGGTGTCTATAGCCTGTTTGCAAAGGCTACAGGTGCCACAATGATGCTTTGGAGATGGTTTTGAGGAGGCCACAATGGACAAGTTTGTTACTGCACGAGTGAACATGTTACAAGCTCTACTAGGAACTTTAATGTACAGTTTTATCTGCAGACTGAACACATGGGACAATGAAATAATAATGCCACTCACAAATATGAGATTCAGTGAAATACGATATCAGTCCAATATGTGGAGACACTGGAGTCCGGAATAAAGAGGAACTGAACTAAATCTGAACTAGGATTGCGCCTTATGTTTAGCGTCAAAACTGAGTTCGATTTTGTTTTTTAACATGAGCCAAATGTTAAACTAAACCTATTTTTAAATGTAGTATCATTATAAGGCCTGAGCTACAACAAATAAATGCCAAAAATAACCAATATTTAGCCATAAAAGTCATTTATTTGACCATCTACAGCTCATATCTCACGTTATTTAATAAAAACGCCAAAAAGAAATTGTATACGTGATCAATATTGTTCTAGCTTTTATATACCGAAGTCAAAATAGTAATTATTAGCCAATTTAAATAGTTCTAAACTAGAATAATTTTGGTTTCATACTTGATAACCCACAGCGACAGATCGTAAATATGAAAGGTGTCGTTTCCGTCACTAAAACCATCTTCTACTGAACTGTGACGAGTTAAAACCAGACAAACCTGAACACAACGGTATCTCTCAGGCTTTGACTTTTTGTTTTTCTCTCTTACAGGTTTATTTTGTCTAAAATCGTCTTCTGGAAGTTATCAACCAATCACGTGCCTCATCCCCGAGCTTAACGCCAATTTATCAGCCAATCGGTGCATCGGATCTCAACAAATCGACCGATCGCGTGTCTTTGCTTTCAACTCATCGACCAATCACGTACCGTTCTGTAACCGTCACAACGTAGAATTGGAAACCTGAAATTTTCAAACAATTTCGATTTTTTTTTTCTTTTTGTTTGTTGCTTGAAATTTCTACCTCAAGGAAAACAATAGAATATAATTTTTGTTAAATTTTATTGTTTTGTTTTCATTTTCATATTAAAATCGCAGGTTTATTCCATCGACCAGCAACAATGGATTACAACTTTTGAAAAAAATTTTACATGAAAAATTTTGAATGGATACCTTATTTTTTTTCTTCATTTGACTTGCTGTGTTTTGTAAAATTTTTTGATTAATTTATACTTTTTTTTTTGTAATATCAGTAGTTATCATTCCGACAGTTTTGAATTGTTTTTCAAAATGGCCGCCCAGGACTTGATACAGGACGACGGTGATGTGCGCATTCACGTGGAAGCTAACGTCACGACGGTGGACTCTCCCTCTCACTCCCCACCGCATCTCGCCAACGGTATTGCGGACGCTAACGCCAACACGATGAAAGAGGAGGAAAACGATGAAGAGGACAGTAAAATCTGCCGGTTCTTGAAAGAGAAACGCCTCATTCAAACTCTGAGCAAAGGACTCAAGCGCCACTGTGACTATGTTAAAATCACGCTGCCGGATGATCGCGGTAAACGTCTGCCGAAAGAGTGGTGGAAGACGGGCGTGGCTTTCCTGTACGCTGTGTTTAACCTGGTGTTCACGACGGTGGTGATAACGGTGGTTCACGAGAGGGTTCCGGATAAATCGGTAAACCCTCCGTTGCCAGATAAATTTTTTGATTACATCGACCGTGTGCCGTGGGCCTTCACCGTGACGGAGGTGAACGGGCTGATCCTGGTGGGACTGTGGTTGGTCCAGTGGCTCTTCCTCAAACACAAGTAAAGATTTAATTATTATTTACGTGTGTACATAGTACAAATGTGTATTTTTGATATTTGAGTATATATCGTGTATTTAAAGGTGTCACTTTTAGGTTTGGGGTCCGTCATATGCTTGTTTCTATGGATATGCCATTGCGTCACCTGGAATGTTTCACAGTATGACATTAAATGGCTCACAAATACTGTACAGAGAATAACAGGCATTCTGACTGAGCAGAGTCGCCTCTCCACAGATCTGACCTGTAACTTGGTCTGGTGTTGTCTCCATTATGATAGAAAGGTTTACCTTATGCCCATCCATCCATTTTCTTCCACTTATCCGTGGCCAAGTCGCAGGGGCAACAGTCTAAGTAGGGACTCCCAGACTCCCTTCACCCCAGACACTTCCTCCAGCTCCTCCACTGGGGACCTCAAGGCGTTCCCACTGCCAGCTGAGAGATGTAGTCCCTCCAGCATTTTTACGGTTCTCCTTCCGGTGGGACATGTCCGGAACACCTCCCGAGGGAGGCGACCAGATGCCCTCCCCTCAGCTACTCCTCTTGATGTGGAGGAGCAGCGGGTCTAATCCGAGCTCCTCCCGTGTGACCGAGCTCCTCTCTCTCTAAGGGAGCGCCTGGCCACTCTGTGGAGGAAACTCATTTCAGCCGCTTGTATCCACGATCTCGTCCTTTTGGTCATTACCCAGAGCTCATGACCATAGGTGAGGGGAGGAACATAGATTGAGGTAAATCGAGCGCTTTGCCTTTGGGCTCAGCTCCCTCTTCACCACAACGATCCGATACAGCGACCGCATCACTGCTGATACTGCACCGATCCACCTGTCAATCTCACGCTCCATCCTCCCCTCACTGTGAACAAGACCCCGAGATACTTGAACTCCTCCACTTGAGCTAGAGACTCCCCACCCACCCGGAGAGTTCAATCCACCTTTTTCCGGTCGTACAGCCGTATGTCACACTGTGAAACATTCCAGACAAAACAATAACATCTCCATGGAGAAAAGCATTTGACAGACCCTCCACCATAAAAATTACATAATGCAACTTTAAAGCTACCATCTATAAGTTTATTTGAATTATTAATTTTTTTTTTACAAATAGATTGCACATGTGAACCCTGTCCCCTCTCCTCCCTCCTCTTCAGCCCATCACCTCTATATAGAAATCAGCCGTTTGTTCCTTTTAACCAAACTACAATGCAAATGAGTAGATTTATTTTTACTGACATTTGTTTGTGCAAAACGGCTCGTTTGTCCAACTGCTACACCTCATTTATCCAACTGAGCCTTCAATACTATTGTTATTTATACGTTCGTGCACCGGAACACAGCCCTGTCACTCACCTCTGACAGATGCAAATCAAAACCACGTCTGAAGAAACGTGCTGTATTTTTCTGAAGTGGAGCAGGTTCCACACACAATATTGCACTAACCACCACTCATATAAATGGACATGTGTGCTGGTCACCACGTTCCAAATAGGAAGGGAATGGGGGCTCCGATTCAGGTCGTAGGCTTTAGTCTCAAAGCCTACAAAATGCCTTAAATGCTTTACATGGGACGAGGGGACGACAGTAGCTCAGTCAGTAGAGTTGATCCGATGGTTGGTGGTTCAAATAAACATCATTGGTGAGCAGTCATGACCCACATGTTGGCTGGTGTGATTCCAGCTCCCACAGATGAATGCTGTTGTTGTGTCCTTGGGCAAGACCCTTAACCCACCTGGCCCCCAGTGTCTGTGTACACTGGTGCATGAGTGTGTGTGAATGGGTGAGGTGGAGGGGGAAAATGTGATAATTTACCCATTCATATGATCCTGCTGGTTTTATTTTGCCCATAAAACAATTCATATTCTTGAAGGGATAGTTTGTGTTTTTTGACATGAATCTGTACAGCAGTCAGCAGTGTCGTGCATCAACACTAATTTAACTCCCGACAGCGTCCAGTGAGCTGAGTTCTTCCCCAGTTTTGGTGCTGATGAAAGTGTCCGGCAAGTTGGCTGGAGTCACGAAAATAAAACGTTTTTCTTCTCAAAACAATGTGTTCAAAAGAGTCATACATTTGCATCATGAATCCTGAACTTGAAAAAAGTCAGACCTCATAATTGCTTGGTACTATTTTCTGTAGTGTTTACGTGCTCAGGCTTTTGACCGCTGCGATGTGAGAGAGCTAATGGGACAGCTACTGCGATAAGTATATAAGATTGTGTAAGATATATAAGAATATATATAAAAATGGTCTGGACTTATGATTCTCCAGGCTGGAACAACAAAACTCCAGCTTCAGCTTGTCCCACTCTGTCCCTCCTCTCTCTCTCTGCTGTTCTGACTCCATCTGGTGAATTTGGGCATCAGTATATTCGGGTTCATAAAGATCTCCCCTTGGCTCAGTGCTAAAGTGTCTTCATCGTCGGTGTCGCAGTCACACATGTTGTAACTTTCCGAGCAGGAAACACGGTGAAACAGGCGCGACTTCACCTGGAGGTAGCGCGAAGGGATACGAGCGGAGAGAAAATAGTACCAAGCGATTATGAGGTCTGACTTTTTCCCCCTTCATGTTTTGTGACTCAAATGTGTCACTCTTTTGAACACACATTGTTTTGAGAAGAAAAAACGCTTTATTTTCATGACTTCAGCCAACTTGCCGGACACTTTCATCAGCACCAAAACCGGGGAAGAACTCAACTCACCGGACGCTGTCGGGAGGTAAGTCAGTGTTGATGCACAACACTGCTGATGGGGATGCCACACAGATTCATGTCAAAAATCCTGACCTATCCCTTTAATATGGAACCCGGCTTCAAATTTGCCCCTATAACTGCTAGCCTCGGTGAGTTTGATTTGACTGGAGCTGAACGCCATGGGTCACTTAGTCCATTTCTTTATACAGTCTATGGTTCAGGCTCACCATGGCTCTCTACTCTTCTTCTGTCAGGTTAAAGCAGTCAATTTACAAATAATAGCTTTAACATATACAGTATATTGTAATGTTCCACCAATAACACAATAACAAAGCTCTTCATCACAGATAGACTGGGGGTTAGGGCCTGAAATCTCCACACAGAGAGGCTGAGGTAGTATGTTGGGTTAAATCACTTTCTTGTGTAATTTCACATTGCACAAAATTGTATAACTTGCCAATTATGATGTAAACAAGAACTTCACACATCAATTTCTCGAAAACGGGTGCGTTGGAGGAGAGGGAGCAGACCAAGAACGTGAAGCAGTGAAAAATCCAACACACTGTCTAACTTTTAAATTGTGAATTTCATTATTTACAAGTCCTAGTTTTGGTATCACTTAGTATATGTCGTTTTCCTACACCCTTAATTGAGTGTAGTGGTCAAAAGTTGTCTGTACTAGAGGTCAAAGCGTGTGAAAGGGCACCACCTGCTGGATGAAATGGGTTACAACTTAGGTTAAAAAAAAGTCTGAATCAGATTTAAAAAGAGAAAATCATTTGTTTTCATATTTTTTCCATTGTTTGAGACTATATTTAGCAGATGTTTATAGAAAGTTTCCCGTGTCTAGTTTATGTAAAAATCAATAAATACAAAATCTCTTTAAAAATGCCATTGATTTTTTAATTCCAGAGCGATCGTGGGCCGGCGCTGCTTCTTCCTGATCGGGACCCTGTACATGTACCGCTGTATCACCATGTACATCACCACCCTGCCAGTCCCAGGCAAACACATGGTCTGCGCGCCCAAGGTAACGGCTCTTTATGGGACTCAAGGATATGATCATTTGACCTGTTACGGACGCAGTTTTGAGGACTTTAACCATGCAAAATATATGCAAATACATGATCTGAATAGTTCATTTAATTTAAGAATATCTAATGTTTTGTTTTTAGCTTTACAATAACTCCACGGGGAAAATCTGGAGAATTCTGCGGCTGATCTCAGGAGGAGGTAACTGAATTTTTTTTTTTTTTTAATGATGCAATTACTCTTACAAAACAATTATACTGTTTATATACTATGTTGTATGTATGTTTGTTTTTTCACACATGTTTAACACACAAATCCTGCATATTTAGGCAGAGTTCTTCAATCAATCTGAAAACACTCTGTTTCACCTTGTGATGTCATGTGGTAATACAGAAATTGCTCCACTGTGTTTTTAAACTCAGACTTTTTAAAATTATTCCAGCCTAATCTCTACTGAATTAAAGGTGAAAAGGAGCTGTTGACATGAAAACTACCACCACATGACATCACAAGGTGGAACAGAGCGTTTTGAGGTTTGGAAATGTAGACAGAATTATAATAAAGGGTTACTCAAATGAAACAAAACTCAGCTCCAGGTCTGTTTTTGAGCAGGTAACGGCTTTCTAACGCGGCTTAAAGTTAATTTTGTGTAATATAGGACCTTTTAAGATGTCTCCCATATTTGCTTGTTCCAGGCACTTGAGTCTTTTTCATACTGTCAAACTTTTCACATTGGCAGGTTTGTCGATGACGGGCTCTCATTTGATGTGTGGGGACTTCCTGTACAGCGGACACACGGTGATGCTCACGCTGTCCTACCTCTTCATCAAAGAGTGTGAGTACAATGTGCATGTGCTAAATAGAAAGAAAATAATTAAAGAAAATTAAAATTTAAATCATATTCTCATTTAAAGGGGAACTAAGTAACTTTTTTACCTCATTAAATGTCTCTGAAAGCCCCTCTGATGGTCACACATGACATTTTGGGGTGTTTGAAGGGTTCACTGGTGTCCCCTCTGCCTCTGGGCAGAAAAACCACACATGCAACTTGGCTCCTACCGAGCCGGATCAAACTGTCAGGGTCTGTTCTGTTCTCACGAGAGCCAAACTGCTCTATCACACTTCAGCAACACACAGCTAACAGAGCTGACAACACACCCCATACTGATGCTATACACAGTTCATTGCAGGAATAAATATCTGGTGTTTATGTGTGAGGTGTCAGCCATGGCCGAGGACGCAAGGAAAAGAAAGTGAATCAGACAGAGCCCGAGCTCACACACAGTAAATCTGGAGAAGGCGTTTGAAGAACGGCAGAGTTCAAGGAAAGAGAAGAGTCCAAGAGATGTAGATCTAGCGATATTGTTATTGACACTAAGTTTCATAACCACTGCTCATATCATTGTTATACTTATGCAGTTTTAGTAAACTCCGGCAGCCCCGGGTGCTAGGACCGCCGTGTCCTGGGAGTCGCCCGCGCTTTGGCCCGCGGTGTCCCGGGAGCCGCGGTGCTCTGGGCGCTCATACATATGTCACCATTAAACAGTTAAAAAAAACATGACTCACCTGAAACATTGTGTTGGACACTGTTCACCGACTTCGTGTAAACAAACATGAGCAGATGAGAGGGAGGGGAGGGGGTGAGGAGAGTTCATTCTCACAAGAGACCTGTAGGGGGAGCTCTACCGCTCAAGTTACTTAGTTTTGCTTTAAAGGAACTGTTTGTATATAATATACAAGAAATGTCCCAGGTGTCCCTATTTTTGACCAATTGGATCTAAAGGTCTAAACCAGTGGTTCTTAACCTTGTTGGAGGTTCTGAACCCCACTAGTTTCATATGCGCATTCACTGAACCCTTCTTAATTGGAAAAATAAAATATGTTTTTTTCAAATTCAAACATAGGTATATATATTTTATTGGTGCAAACATGTGAATCCATATTTCACATATTCATCTGACCACTTTCTTTTTTTGCACAACATAGTTAGTGTGAAGGGAAAATATTAAGAAAGAAATTACACGACACCATCAGGACAGTCACAAGACTATTGCACACACAAAATTTCCTGCAGCCAATAACGGCCAAACGGGGCGTGTCATCATGAATCATATGAGTTGGATGTGAGTCTGAGCCCTGCCGAAACCCTGAGATTGACTCACTGAACCCCTGGGGTTCAATCGAACCCAGGTTAAGAACCACTGGTCTAAACTATAAACTAAGACTAAACCAGGACTACATCAGGTCTAAACCAGGACTAAATTAAGACTAAACCAGGACTACATCGGGTGTAAACCAGGTCTAAAACAGGACTATAACAATCATTGGATTAATCTGATCCACGCCAACAGTAAAGAGGAAGATACAGTGCCATTTATACAGCCTAAATAAAGAAACCGCGTTTGCCAATGACCATGAAGCAAAAAAACCCCCAAAAATGCAGTGACAGAAGTCCCTCAGATTATGACTGACACAAGAATGCTCAATGTTACACTCTCTTTTCACAATTTTATTTATACCAACATCCCAACCCAACTAATTTGGAAATCTTGTCACCTAAGGAAGGTAGTAAACATTAAAAAAAGACTGAGTAAGTGTTGCGCTCACAAACCCCAACCCCATCTCTAGCAAATGACGTGATCCCATCTTATGTGACTGAATGTGACTGTGTTAAACCTCCGTCCTTACCTGAAGCGTCCCTGTTGCCCCGCAGACTCCCCCCGCTGGATGTGGTGGTACCACTGGGCCTGCTGGACCCTCAGTGTGTCTGGGGTTCTGTGTATCCTGGTGGGACATGAGCACTACAGCGTGGACGTCGTGGTCGCCTACTACATCACCACACGCCTCTTCTGGTGGTACCACACTATGGCCAACACGCACGTAAGGATCTCAGACTCTAACCTAGCTTTAAAGGTGATGGAGGCTCCTTGTCGCCATGGAGACGTTATTCCTTATTATGAAATGCTCTGCAGTGTGGTGCTCTATCCATCAGGTTTCAGGCCAGGTTATAAGGTAATATGTAGAAAGATATGTAAGGATGCCTGTTTTTTAACATCTTTTTGAATAATAAATAATAAATAAATATAATAATAATTGTAATTGAATGCAAGAGGGATGAGTTTAATACCATACTGTGGAACATTGCAGGTAGAGCAATGACATCTCCATGGGGACAGGCAAGTAGCAGACACTCCACCAGAAAGCCTATTTAGTGTGTCTTTAATGCTAAAAAATAATAAAAATCCTAAGACTTAAGAGTTAAAGTATTATATTTGCAATTTTTGTGAGTTTTTAGTTTAGCTATAGCTGTTAAGCTATATGAACTTCTGCTTAAAAAAATAAAATAAATAAATAATAATAATAATAATAATAATAATAATAATAATAATAATAATAATAATAATAATAATAATAATAATAATAAATAAATGCATTAATAAATAAAAAAAACTTCTGCTTTTAAAAATTTAACCAGCAGAGGGCAGTGTAAGCCCAGAAATTGTGGGAAGGAACACGGATGCAAATGAAATCAAATACAACTCGTGTAGACTAATACTTACTAGCCCAAACTACAAGAATCAGGATTACCATCTCAAATGGTCTTTTTTAAGTCATATTTTTGCAGCATACTTAACATGATTTTGTTCTTTTTCTTTTAGTCACTGCGTCGAGCCCCGAACAACCTCCTGTCTCGAACGTGGTGGAATCCGATCTTTAACTTCTTGGAGAGAAACGTCCAGACAGTCGTACCCATAGAGTTCTCGTGGCCCATAAATCTTACTTCTTCCTGTCGACAGCGATACAAGATGGTGGAAGGAGGGCGGGACGAATGACGCGTCGATCAAAAAAACTCGTGAACAAAACTGAAACTACGGCTACACCGCAAAAAGTGCCTCAACCATCGATAATTCTGAACATTTTTTTGTTGTTTCGACTATTTACACACCATTTTTATTATATACTTGAAGTTTCACTTTGTCACTTTTCTGGTCTTGTTTCTGTGGAGATGTTTTTGCTTTGCCAAGATGTTCAACAGTACCAACTTAATCTTGTCGGGTCTTCTAAACTTCTAAACTAAACTACAGGTGTTGTTATAGTTATAAATTTCCATGAAAAACGTGCGTTCCTACAGTGAGCAGCAGGCTTTTCCTTTCCACAGATCAGACTTGTAATTCCATCGGGTGGTATTAGGTTTGGTTTAATGCTCTGCTGTGGAATAACGCTTTGTAGAGATAAACGGACAGCTCCACACCCAAAAAAGTCTCATAGTGTAGCTTTGACACATGTATATATAGATTCTTTTCAGTGTAAAAACAAATATATATGTAAAAAATCGATGTTATTTAATGAAGGATTTCTCAAGGCATTCTGAAGAAGTTTACTGACAATGCAAAGTTACTGATTCTTATTAATGGCCTTGTACGTCTACGGAGCTGTCCACCACTCACCCCCTAACAAAATATATGGTCTGATCAGTAACTTTGTGCTGTATCTTTAATGGACCAAACCTAGACTAAACCTAGACTAAACCAGGACTAAACCAGGACTAAACCAAGACTAAACCAGGACTAAACCAAGACTATAACAGGGGATATTGTCATAATTTCAGATTATGACAGAGAGAGGGGGCATAGGCCTAGCTAACTGATGGGATATTCATTGTTGTTGAAATATGTATAAATACTGTATTTTCCGGACTACAATTCGTTAGGGAGTATAAGTCTTACCAGCTAAAAAATTCATAATGAAGAAAAAGCATATATAAGTCATACTGGACTACAAGTCACATGGGATTGTATTTGATCAAATCAGACACCAGGAACAGACCTTTCATCTTGAGACAAGTTCTAGTAATAACACTAGAACAACACAACAGGCTGAACATGTGTCTGGTTTGTTCACGTCACATATGAACAGTTATTCAGAAAACTAGAGCAGAAACTACAGAACAAGTTGACCAAACTCTCCATCTCACTCCAAATCACTAAATCTATTGAATTCTTCATCCTCAGTGTCACTTCAGAGCAAAACTCCAGCTAAATCCATCTTTTAGCCACAATGAGCTTTTGTTTTCTTCATTGCAGTTTGACTTTCCTCTGCTTTTCTCCAAACACAAGTTTCTCTCACTCCAAACTTTCTTTCTGCTGCTCGATTGCTCCTCTCTACTACCACTCTACGTTTACGGTGCTCCGCTCAATGTATACACACAGTAATAATGTGTTTGCGCACATTTGTTTAGGTTTTACAGAAACGAAACTTAAAGCCTCAAGGCTCATTTGCATATAGTATAAGTGCTGGAAAAAAACAAACAGCTGGTGCTGATGCAGAAGCTTCTGTCGGACTAGAGGACAAGATTCTGTGGGTTATTCACTATCTGGACAAAAAAGTCTCCACCTGGATTGAATTGAGCAAACGGGTCTGAGGTGCTGCAGGTGGTGAAGTGACAGTGGTGCAGGAGGAAGAGCCTGAGGCGGAGCAGACACTGGCACACAAGCCTAGAGAGCCCTCTTGTGGCTGTCAGTGTGAAAATAACCAACATGTGAAATTAGATATTTCATTTATAAGTCGCACCTGAGTATAAGTCATAGGAAACACCCAAACCATGAAAAAAAGTGTGATTTTTAGTCTGAAAAATACGGTATATATAATCCACAATATTAATTCTTATTATTATTATTTGGCAAGAACTGGCTCCATGAATTTTCCGTGTTAATTTTATGACTTACGGTCGTCCACTGCTCAAATGAAACCGAAAACACACACTAAAGTTCTTATAGAAGTCCAAATGTAAGGAGCTGCAACTAAAAGTTGAAAAAATGCATAGCATACTCATCCTCCTGTCAGTGTATTGGGACAAGACACCAAGAAATCACCTGGAATTCTGACTACATTTACTATTCTTTTAAACAAAAAAATCTTGCATCTCTAAATTTAAGAACTTGAAGCATAACATGGGAACAGTAAAGGGGCTGTACCTGATTTTCAATTTCACAAATATGAAAAAACAGAACTAGTTCATTTGAAACAGTTCACGGTGGTCCAAAGTTCTCCCTCACTTACCTTATGCATTCAGAGTGTCCTAATTATTCACCACGATGAGTTTATAAGCGCTTTTAACAACACGGCAGACTTATTTAGACCTCAAGGTGCTTATACAATATATCTGTGCTGGGGCAAGACACATTTTGCTCAAATACAAAATAAAATCAAATAAATCAGGTTCAGTGCCTTTAAACGACACTGGAATATCCTGAATCTACTTTTTTGTTGGTTCAGTTGAGAATAAGATGACGAGATGAGAACAGTAGACGGTTAAAGCGCAAGTCCATAGTTTAAAATGTTTATTATGCTAAGTGTAAAATTGGGTTATCACGAATTACGGTTCATTCTACTGAATTGTTTCGCTTCAAGTTTTTGGTGGAGCAGAAGCTAAAAAAGCACCAAGCCCAACTGAAACCACCAATTCTCTATTCTCCTCCAGTTTTCACCAGTTAAATTTTAAGTTGTTTATTTTTTTGATTTGTACATAGTAGACTTGGAACTTGGTGCCAGTTTTTTTTTTTTCAGGTGAATAGGCTTAGCAGTTACAGAAAGGAACCAAAAATATGGTTAAAACAACTAAAAAACATGCAGCCTGCAGCTCGCTTGTATCATAGGCTCTTATAAAGTTGCACGTCCATTTCCGACTCTGAATACTTTTGCACTAGAAACTCTTTAATATTCCGAGTAATCTTATAAAGCTTACTCATTCTGTTAAATGTCGCCATGTTTTGTCTTGCCCTCGATATTTAGCATACATTTCTGTAATCTAAACTGAATAATGTAACCTAACAGAACTAGCCTGCCTTCAAACCAGCATTTGAACAGTCAATTTATGCAGATTTGGTCTTTTGCATAATTTTGTGATTTCTAAAAAGTTGATTCATATTTTGTATTTGTGTACAGTCTCTTAATACGCTGCTGCTAACTCAGAAATGTAAAATGTAGCTATGTAATGTAATACAGATGTAAATTTGATAATAAAACAGCCGTACAACATGGATTTGATTGGTCGTTTTTATTAAGTCAGATCTATGCAGCTTTTAAACAAGCCTGTAAAGAAGTTCTAACTCTACAATATTAGGCTAAACTCTTCTTTCAAATGGAAAACTCTGTTCCACCTTATGATGTCATGTGTCCAGACTGGCTTGTCATAGCCTGATCTCCTCAGATCTCAGAAGCTCAGCAGGGTCGGGCCTGGTTAGTACTTGGATGGGAGTCCACTGGGAATCCAGGTGCCACAGGGGGGTGCCAGTCACAAAAACTGTTATTGTGACAGGTGCCACAGGGGGGCGCCAGTCACAAAAACTGTTATTGTGACAGGTGCCACAGGGGGGCGCCAGTCACAAAAACTGTTATTGTGTCCTTAGGCAAGACACTTCACCCACATTACCTAGTAAGAAAGTGGAGTGTGTGTGAGTGATGGTGGTTGGAGGGGTTGATGGTGCAGATTAGGATGGCTTCAGTAGCACTTTACACCACTGAATGAACAATGAACTATAAAGAGCTTTGAGTGTGTTGAAAGACGCTATAGAAATGCGACAATTGATTAATGAATTAATTAACCCCTTAAAGCCTGAATTTATATGGATGTATATAAAAATGTTTACGTGTGTTTTGCTTTTAAGTAGATGGTAAATTAAGTTGAGATTATTAATGTGACTTTAGCAAAAAAAAAAATTGGGGTATGTTGCAAATTTGCGACAACTAGAAACAAGTGCTTGCCAAAGGTTCCTGGGAAGGTTCTGCATCTGCACTAACCAGCTCTGGTGAAATGCAGCTGCTATATCAGCTATCAGCTGGAGGATTCCTGCATTAAGGGGTTAATACAAGAATCCTCCATTGGGTTTTTAAACTCCATACACGGTGACTAGAATCATTTGGATAAGTTCAGCCCTGGATTTGCCAATCTCAGCTGAACAAAAGTTAAAAGGTAACTGTTAACTTGAAAACTACTGCTTCATGACATCACAAGGTGGAACAGAGCACTGGAGCAAATGGAGATGTAAACAGACTAATAAAAAACGATTACTCAAGCATGTGTGAACAAAACACAACTCCAGGTCTGTTTTTCATGAGGAAATGGCACTAGAACATGGCTTAAAGCTCACATGAATCCATGGTGTTCCCACTAGCATTAGCAACATTGAAATCTCCAAGTGCTTCAGCAGGTAAATTACATAAAACACAATTAAAAACATGCAAAATAAAGAAGCATATACATAAAATGGTTTTCATATCATAGAGTATTTCAGTCGGCCATTTTAAAAAGAAACATTTTAGACCTCTTTCCACTAGCAAGGACCACGCCAACAACAACACTGTGCGAAAAAGAAGAGTCTATTCTTGGGTGACGAGGCGGGTCGGCTGGGTTGAGGCCAAGGGTGGAGGTTCCGTCTCAATCTTTACTTGGCCCGGCTGGAATGGGACCCCTTCCCCCATAGGCGTCTTATGTCTGGAAGATGAACTAGATAGAGGCTTGGGAGACGAGACAAAACAGGGGATGAAGGCTGCAACAAAAAGGCTTCTGAGAAATTGAGGTGTGGTAGAAGTGAGCTGTGATTTGCTGGAGAGGAGGCGAGGGCGGTTGAGGTGTGGCCCTGCTCCTGAACCTAAGTTAAGCATATTAACAACATTTAAAGGCCTGAACACTCTGGGGCCCTCAGGGACTCTGGGAGGGCGTTCCACAGGTGAGGGGCCCTTGCCTGAAAAGCTCTGTCTGCCATTGTGGCGAGTTTGTTATGATACTCGACCTGCGTGAAGTTGACCCCACATCAAACTCAAACCTACACAGAAACTATGTCAATCGTTTGTGCTTCATTTGTGTAGCAAAAAGTTTCGTTTGTGCTGCTTTAGTTTTTAAGAAATGAATGATTCTTTTATAGGTCAAATTGGGGTCAGCCCCCAGGAAGCTTCAAAATGCTCTAAAACATCCAAAATGGTGTCAATCGTTTGTGCTTCGTTTGTGCTGTTTTGTGCTGCAAAAAGTTTCATTTGTGCGATTCTGGTTCTTAAGATATTTTATTTTCGGCCGATGATGTGATCCAGCCCCTCAACATGTGAAACTGCCTCAAAACAGGCAGAAATTTATAGAAAACGTTTGCATTTCATTTGTGCTGTTTTGTGTTGTGACAATTTTCATTTGTGCGAGTTTATTTATAAAATTATTCATTATTATTTCTGTGGTAATTATAGGACGCCATTTCCACTCAGCAGACGACAGCGACTTTAGCAAAACTCCGCAAAACTAGTGGCGATAAACGATCTGAGGCTGCAGAAACATATGTAACTCTTTAGTAATTTGCTTTTGATTCATATTTTATATAATAATACAGACTTTTCCACAGCCTCAGATCGTTTATCATCAGTACAAAACAGCACAAATGAAATACAAATGCTTTCTATAATTTTCTGCCTGTTTTGAGGCTGTTTCACATTTTGAGGGGCTGGATGACGTCATCGGCCAAAAATAAAACTCCAAATATCTTAAGAACCAAAATAGCACAAACAAAACATTTTCCAGCACAAAACAGCACAAACGAAGCACAAGCGATTGACATAGTTTTTGTGTAGGTTTGAGTTTTACAGAGTTCGATAATCACAGTCGGAATTCCAAATATGGAACTCGACTCCAAATTTGCACTACAACATCAAGCCTCAATGAACTTCACTTGACTGGAGCCAAGCGCTATGGTTGACGTCACACTCACTTAGTCCCCTTCTTTATACAGTCTGTGATTGTAGCCCTGTCAGTTACATCTTGGTATTTTTCTTGCTCTGTGTAAGTAGAGTACAGGAAGCATAAGATCAATGACCATGTTTAACCACCTTATGAGATGCTGTGCCTTCACACACTTTTCTGAATACAACGGGTCCATTTCAGAGAGGTAACAAACCACACAGTGAATCAAATTCCACAAGAACTTCCAAAACAAAACGTTCATTATTACAGCTATCACTCGAATAGCACGACATTTGGATTTCTCCACTCTCGACTTGATCCGATCTCCGGGTTTTGAGCGGTTTAAAACATGCACAACAGAAAGGCAGCAAAAAACGCTAACAATAAAAAGTATAATTATGTTGCTAATTTTAAGGAGGAAGAAAGCTCTGAAGAGGAATAAGAATTCTATGAAGGCAACAATCCAAACAGACGCACTGCTGACATTTCTGATCCAAAGTCCGTGACCATTTTTTAGGTTTAAATACATTATAGGGTGCACGACGGCGATGTAATGTTCCATGCAGGTAAAAATGGGGAAAACCATTTGCCCAATCAAAGGAAATTCCCCAATGATAAATCCGATGTGATGGTCGAAATGAAAAGCGATACGGACAAGAGCTGTAATGTACCCAAAAACGCCAATAACTTCCATCGCGGCCAGGTTTAAGGTAAAAAAGTCAGCGTTGGTGATAGTCATCCTCGGATTGGTAGCTTGTTGCCTGCAGCGTTGAAATCCCCCAAAAAGAACTAAACAGGAAATCGGAAGCATGACCAAAACATAGGACGCGGCGTAGCTTAGATCTAAAATAAGGTCTAATTTTGACGTATCAGAAATGGTAGAATTGTTGGAAGCCATAACCTTAAGTAGGCGACGCAAACAGAAATGCACTGTGTCTTTGCTCTGCCTCCAGCCAAAGAGATAAAGTAAAAAGACACAGGTGTAAGGATGGTTTCGTGTTTTGCATTTTTAATATGACGCTGTGACGCTTCAACTGTAAGCAAATCTATGTTTTTTTCATTTGACGCGGTTGGTAAAATGACTGAACCGTGGCATGACGAAACCACAGGAGATGAGCCGTGAAGACATAAGTTTTGGTTTTGCAGATTCTCTTATTTCCATTTATTTGGTGGGATAATGTCAGTTGTAAATCTAAATTATAGTTTTACACCAATTAACCCTTCCACACCTACAGTATCATGCATGTATATGGTGCATGGGAATATGTTTTATATAACTGCGCATAGCTTTCCAACCATAAAAAATAGAAACTTACTTTTTTTTCTTGAAAAGCTGAGAGTTGTAGCTTTCTGAGCTTGGAAGTGCATGGCAAGTGACATGGTTCTATGCATATAGTTAATATGATTAACTTAGGTTCAGGAGCAGGACCACACCTCAACCGCCCTCGCCTCCTCTCCAGTGAATCACAGCTCACTTCTACCACACCTCAATTTCCCAGAAGCCTATTTATAGCAGTCTATCCTGACAACCAAGTTCATCCAGAATAACCCCACCCTCCCAACCCATATCTGTTCACTTCCAGGCATAAGACGCCTACGAAGGGGGTTCCTGCTGGGCCACGTGAAGATTGAGACTGAACCCCCACCCTGAATCTCAACCCAGCCGAGCTCCCTCGTCTCAATATAATAAACTCTTTTGGTTTTGCACATGTGTTGTTGGCGTGGTCATTGCTATTGAACCTGTAATTGTCAGGAGCGGTTTCTATGACTAGTAAAGAAATGGGGCGATTGCACTTTTTTGTTTTTGTTTTGAGACAAGAAGGATATTTTTAGTTTATTTACACACTTGATGTTTTGCAATTTTGTTGAGTGTTTTTTTTTCATCTCCATTTCTGGCCCTATCGCTTTTATTACAGCCATATAATAGAACTACAGCAGCAGGTTGTACTGAAAAAAGTATGTATAACACTTCATTAGGGCTAAAAGTATTAGGGGGAGTTTTAATCACAAAATTAAGAAAAAAATCCAGGCGAGGACAAATATACTAAATGTCCCCTTAGGTCTGGAAGGGAAGCAATTTGTGAAGAAAAGTTACAAGAAAACATAGGTGTGTCAATAGAAGGGCAAGTGTTTTTTTTATGTATTTACAAAAAAATACAAGCAAAGTAAGAAATAGATTTGTTATTATCAACTTTGATTCAAATGATCGTCATGACATTCTGTGTTTTCTGTCTGGTTTCAGCGAGAGCCACGTCAGATTGATAAATGTGTAGAACTCAATTCAAATTGACAAACATATCAATCTGGCGTAGGTAGGGTTAAAGAGTTTCTGCAGTGGTCCAAAATTTTAAACTCTCACTGAAAACAGCGGAAGAAAAGTGAGCATTTGAATCTTTCTACTTCCTTATTCCAAATGTTCTGGCACACTGCTGTAGCTTCCCTGTTCGCTGCAGATAAAGCATAGGCAGCGTCAGAGAGCTCAGTATGTTAGTAACATACCAAACGTACTCTGCAGCAACAATATTAACCTCATATATCATGTCCACGCCCCAGAAAATGTGCAAAATTGCATTGATACAAAGCTTTAAACTCTGCACGACCAAGACCAGCACAATGACAAAGAAGGCGTGGCGTTTTGATTTCTGAACCTTCCTTTGGTCCGTTACAGCGCCCCCTGGCTTTGGATGGACGAGGACTTTGAGAACAGCCACACTGCAGTAGAATATAATGCCTAAATATACAACCATTTGACATGCATCTAAAATAAAGAAAGGGAGTCCATAAGTGAAAATGACAGAGATGGGCAATAATGTAAGTGTGACCACCCAAACCAGGCCTGTTGCAATGTTCCGAATCAGACGACCTTTGCCTTTTTTGAGACCCAGGAACATCACAGGATGCACCACAGCAATGTAGTGTTCAATGCACGTACATGTAGGGAACATCAGCTCTCCATACCACCCAAAATTCCCCCAGAAAAAAATTGCTGAGCTTTTATCATAATCTATGCAAATTACACAAAGAGTTGCAAAATATGCAGCGACTCCAACCAGTTTCATCATGACGAGGTTGTAGGTGAAGTAGTCGGTGTAGCCTATAAACCAAGAAGAGTCATTTTTCTTGGATTTCCACTGCTTGAATCCCAAATAAAGGATAAAAATGCTGAGAGGGAGGATAATGACAATGCACATTATAGACACTGGAACCGTCACAATGAATGGGACGTTCTGAGTCACAGAGTCATTAGAAGCCATTTTTCACACTGGAAAAAATACAAATGTTTAAGTCATTTTTACCGTTGACAGATTTTTATATTGTGTCTCCGGTTTTGATTTCGTAGACACAGCTACAGTCCGTCTATCCTGGTTCAGTCCTGGTTTAGTCCTGGTTCAGTCCTGGTTTAGTGCAGGTTTAGTCGTGGTTTAGTCCTGGTTCAGTCCTGGTTTAGTGCAGGTTTAGTTCTGATTTTCCACTTTCAGAATAATTTAAACATATAAGTTCTTAATGCAATTTACAACATATTCATGGGCTTTGGGCAAACTAAAGATACAATATTTTTCCTTGAATTGCTTAACTGCCGTAGTGACCAAGGACCAAAGCCATATGTACCTAAAAAGATACCTAAAAATTTCACTTAAATATTGTACTTTTACTTTTGTACTTCGTTAGCTTCTGCCACTGATAACAGTACATTGCTTAGACAAAATTAAACCAAGAAAGCATTTAAAATGGTCAGAAATCTTACCTGTAAATCCAGGGAGCTCTTTTTGCATGTTCACTCATGTGTGAGTGATTTTACAGTGCTGGGGTGGAGGCAGTCTGTGCTTTCTTTAGTTGTAGTCACTCATGGAAAAAGGTGCTTGTATCCAAATCAAGGGACATAAATGCAAATATGGCACCACCCCCTCCCTCCCGCCCTGTGTGATTGAAAACTCTGAGTCTCCCCCCAGCCATCACATCTACCTGCCATCAATAAACATCCATCCATCTTCTACCGTTTTGCTCGGCTGGGTCACGGGGGCAGCTGTTCACCGCCCAATATGAACCCCTCTGTGAGTGGAGCCCACAGGAGGGTGGATGTCATGGTCCTTGATGTTAGTGCTGCATGTTTTGAGTTGATGGGGGAAACACCTCACTTGCCTCCACCTTGTACCGGACCGGACCACACCACAGAGCACCCACACACACCCGTAACGCGCACGGAGTGAAGAGCTAACCCACTAACCTTCACCCTAAATGTATAATAGCCTAAAAGTTCAGAGCTGACATAGTGTCCGGTTATCAGACAACTTAGTTAGTTAGTTAGTTAGAGCTTTATTGATCCCCATGGGGCAATTGTATTTGCAATACAGTCGCTGGCACAAGACATGAGACACAGACAGGCATATGAAAGAACACATACACAGCAAAAAAAAAAAAAATTGCTATTCACACTAGCACACACTACACTGGATGGTTTACCACTTCGTTTAGTGCTTTTATTGCTTGCTGATATTATCAGCCTTTTTAACAAGTCTGTCTCTATAGATACTCTCCATACTTGGCAGAGTAATCCCAAGCAGCTTGCTAGCAGTAGTGACTGTCTTTCTGACCACTTTTTTCTGTGCCTCAGTGGCGCTGCCAAACCAGCAAATAATACAGAAGGTTAAAACACTTTCAATAAAAGCAGTATAAAACATATGAAGCATCAGTTTGTCAACATTAAAAACAAGCAGTTTCTTTAAAAAGTACATTCTTTGCAGTGTCTTGGTATGCAGTAGATCAGTCCATGAGTCCCATTTCAGCTTATTGTCAAGTACGACGCCAAGGTATTTGTAAGTAGGGACAGACTGAATGGTCTCTCCCATCACAGCGGTGGCAGAGGATGATTGTGATCTTCTAAAATCAATGGACATTTCCTTTGTCTTTTTTGTGTTTAAAATTAAGTTTGACCTTTTACACCATGCTAAAAAGAAATCTAAAACTGGGCCATGATCATTTTCTCCATTTCAATTCAATTCAATTTATTTTGTAGCGCCCAAAATCGCAACAACAGTTGCCTCTAAGGGCGTTCCAAGATATGGATGAGCCAAACATACACACAGACATATCAAAACAGGAAAAAAACAACATTCATGTAAAGCAGCAAATGAAACATTGTCCAGTCATCCCCTGTCCTTAGACCCTCCTTCTCAGCAAGGAAAAACTCCAAAAAACCCAGGGTCCTGGGAAAAAGAAGAAACCTCGGGGAGAACTACAGTGAAGGAGGGATCCACTCCCATGGACGGACAGGCTATAGATGTCCAGGCCCGTGGGCCAGTTCGGTATGGCCACAGCTACCCAGGTGGGGAAGAGGGCGAGGAGGAGGAGCCGGGCGAGGAGGAGGAGCCAGGCGAGGAGGAGGAGAGAGGTCCAGCTGCCATCAGGCGTCTGAAAGAGTTACACTCCACAGGGGGAGTGGGACAGGGGACAACATGTGAATAGCAATGAACAAACTACAGATGAGAACATAGTAAGTGATGCTAATGAGAAAATAGGAGGAAACAGAGGACAGTGCTCAGGTTGCCACACTTCCCCCAGCTTGTTATCTCCTGCGGCAGCTTATCTTAGTGACATCAACTAAGTAACCTGGTCATAAGCTATTCCGAAGAGGAAGGTTTTAAGCCTGGTCTTAAATAAAGAGACTGTGGGTGCCTGTTTAACATCAACAGGGAGTTGATTCCATAACACAGGAGCTTGGTAACTGAAGGCTCTCCCCCCCACTGTACTTTTAGACACTCTAGGAACCACTAATAATCTTGCATTCTGAGAGCGAAGTGCTCTATTTGGCTGATAGGGGACAATGGCATCCTGAAGATATGATGGGGCCATATTGTTTAAGGCTTTGTATGTCAGGAGGAGAACTTTGAATTTAATTCTAAACTCGACAGGAAGCCAGTGAAGTGATTTTAACACAGGACTGATGTGATCACGTCTTTTAGTTCCTGTTAGGACTCTGGCTGCTGCATTTTGGACCAACTGGAAGCTTCTTAAAGTACCTTTAGCGCAGACGGTGAGCAGAGAATTACAGTAATCTAGTCTGGATGTAACAAATGCATGGATACGTTTTTCGGCATCATTTTTAGGCAAAATTTTTCTGATTTTAGTTGTGTTTCGCAGGTGAAAATATGCAGTTTTACAAGCTTGGTTTATATGAGCTGTGAATGAGAGATTTTGGTCAAATACGACTCCAAGGTTTTTTACAGTAGAGCTAGAGGCTATACTCACATTGTCAAGTGAGATTATCTGGTCTGACAGAGAATCTCTCTGACCTTTAGGACCGACAACAATGACCTCTGTTTTTTCAGGGTTTAAGAGCAGGTAATTCAGGGTCATCCAGGTTTTGATGTCCTTCACACAGGCACTGAGCTTATCGATTTGATCGGTCTGATTAGGTTTCATTGATAAGTACAGCTGAGTGTCATCAGCATAGCAGTGAGAATTAATGCCATGTTCTCTGATAATGTTACCTTATGGCAACATATACAGAGTAAACAGGATTGGACCAAGCACAGATCCTTGTGGAACACCGCAAGCTACTTTAGAGCAGGGAGAGGTGCACTGGTTTACACTAACAAACTGGTACCTATCTGATAGATAGGATTTAAACCATTTGAGGGCGGTCCCTCTGACACCTATGTCACATTCTAACCTCTGCAGTAGAATGTTGTGATCAATGGTGTCAAACGCTGCACTGAGGTCCAGTAGGACCAGGACTGAAGCCAGCCCGTTATCAGCAGCTAGTAGCAAATCATTTGTCACTTTAAGCAGAGCAGTTTCTGTGCTGTGGTGAGCTCTGAAACCAGACTGAAATTTTTCATATAAATTAATGCCCTGCAGATGGTGACAGAGCTGTTTCACCACAACTCGTTCCAGAATCTTTGAGAGAAATGGAAGATTCGAAATATGTCTGTAGTTGGCTAGTTCATCAGGATTTAAGCTAGGTTTTTTCAAAAGCGGTTTAATTACAGCATATTTAAAGGACTGAGGAACAAAGCCATTTTCTAATGACATATTTATTATGTTATGGATGGAACCTATTATTAAGTGGAGAGCTTCTTTGAGGAGTTTGACTGGAATAGGGTCGAGCAAACAAGTTGATGGTTTGGACGACATGATGACTGAGGTAATCTCCGCCTCATCGACAGGAGTAAATTTGTCTAATTCTGTTAGAGGATTTATGTGGGATATTGGTGTTACAGACTGGATTTGCTGAATTTGCTCGGGGCAGATTTTTGGAGTGGCTTCGTTGATCTTGTCTCTAATGGTTGTAATTTTGTAATCGAAGAATTCAAGAAAGTCACAACTGAACTTCGAAGGGAGAAGAGACTCAGGGGCAGTGTGCGAGTTTGTCAGCCTGGCTACAGTGCTGAACAGAAATCTGGGGTTGCTTTTGTTTACTTCTATTAGGTTTGAATAGTATCTGGTTTGTGCTTTTCGCAGAGCGGCCTTATAAGAGAGCAGGCAGAGCTTCCATGCCTTCAGAGACTGCTCGGAGCGCGAGCAGCGCCAGAGCTTCTCTGTGCATCTTACGTGTTGTTTGAGTGATCGCAGTTCTAGAGTATACCATGGAGCCGGAGGTCTTGGTTTAATGCTTTTCTGTTTTAGCGGAGCTGCAACATCGAGAGCAGATTTTAAGGTGAGCATAGTCCTATCAACAAACTGATCCATAATAATTGGATTAAAGTTGTTCTCATTGTCACATGGCATATCATTTAATACTGGCTCGATTATTTCTTTGAACTCGGCTACCGATTTTTCTGATATTGTTCTTTTCATTATAGTTTTCTCCTGCAGAGCTGGATAGTCTTTTAGTACGAATTGAAAGGTAATTAAAAAATGGTCAGAGAGTAAAGGGGTTTGAGGAATTACAAGTAAATCATTAATCTCAATACCATAAATTAGGACGAGATCAAGAGTGTGATTGTGACAGTGAGTCGGCTTGTTCACACTCTGGGTAAAACCGACCCCATCCAGGAGAGCACCAAAAGCACTGCTGAGGCACTCACTGCTGTTATCAACATGAATGTTGAAATCTCCAACTATAACAATCCTTTCCCATTCCAAAACTAAACTTGAAATAAAGTCAGAAAACTCTGACAGAAACTCGGCATAAGGACCAGGAGGTCGGTAGATTGTTATGAATGTAACAGCTTTCTGGTTTTTCCAGTTGGTGCACGTAATAGATAGTGCGAGGCTTTCAAAGGAGCGGAATGTATAATTAGATTTGAGGCTGAGAATTAGACTGGAGTGAGAAATGACGGCCACACCGCCACCTCGACCTGTGCTCCTGGCACTTTGAAAGTTCACGTGACTTGGAGGAGTAGATTCGTTTAGTCTAACATAATCATTTTCCTGAAGCCATGTTTCAGTTAAAGCTAGAAGATCAATATTAAAGTCACCAATTAATTCATTTATTAAAAGAGATTTAGAGGAGAGGGACCTGATGTTTAGCAGTCCACATTTTACACACTTATCATTTTGTTTATTTGCGACACATGTATTTATTTTTATTAAGTTATGAGATCTGACGCCTTTCCTATCAGACTTTAGTTGAGTTTTATTTGTGTTTTTATACATTTATTTTGTTTATTTGCGATGCATGTATTTATTTTTATTAAGTTAGGAGATCTGATACCTTTCCTATCAGAGTTTAGGTGTGTTTTATTTGTGCTTTTTGTGCGTGGGACATACACAGCCTCAGACAGTCTGGGAGAATTGTTCATGCAGGGTGGCTCAAAGGAGCCCCCTGTACGTGGGGCACACACAGTCTCAGCCTGTTTGGAGCTGTTCTCGCTAACAGAGCAGTGCCTCACTAGTCTACTCTGCTCCCTAGCGTCACTGACACTCCCTGAGCTATTCTGTGTGCTAGTCTTACCTGATGGTCATCTAAGACTCTATCTATCCATCCTCTAGGAGGCTCACTAGAGCTGTATCATCTGCATATTTAATAAAGTGCCTGTTGGGGAAAGTGCTAGTGCATGCATTTGTATATAAAATAAAAAGCAGGGGAGATAAAACACAACCTTGTGGGAAGCCCATGGATGTGGTCATAGTGTCAGAGATGACATGCCAACTCTGACACGCTGAGCTCTGCCAGTCAGGAAGTCCATAATCCAAAGAATAAGACCAGTATTAAGGTTAAAATCATTAGCAAGTATCCCTGCAAGAGTCTTTGGTAGCATAGTGTTAAAAGCAGAGGAAAAGTCCACAAATAAAATCTTAGCATGGGCCTTAGGTTTTTCCAAGTGCATGTGCAAAAGGTGCATTAGTGTTAAAATGGCATCCTCCACCCCCCTGGAGGCTTGATATGCAAACTGCAGGGGGTCCATGAGCTTGTAGGTTTGGGAGATAATGTGCTGCTTTACCAGACGCTCCAAGCACTTCATGACCAGGGAGGTCAGTGCTATTGGCTGGAAGTCATTGGGTTCTGAAGGTCTGGATTATTTTGGAACAGGTACGATTGTAGATGTCTTCCACAGGGTAGGGACTTTACAAAGGTTGAGAGACATGTTAAAAATGTCAGTAAAAACAGGGGCCAGTTGTTCGGCACAGTTCTTTAGCACACTGCCACAGATGTTGTCTGGACCAGGGCTCTTCCGAGGGTTACTATGCCTAAACATCCTAAGAACATCAGATTGTCTGATATTCCACTCAGATGCAGAGGGGGGAGAGGGCAGTGATGGGAAGCCAACGGTGTCATTGTTGCTGCTTTCAAAGCGGCAGAAGAAGTGGTTCAGCTGATTAACACCCTCTCTGCCCTCACCTCCAAGAATGTCCAAGCAATTTTTCCAGTCCAGAGATGATTTCCCCCTGCCCTTGTGTGGGACATTGGTCATGGTCTTAATTCCCTGCCATGCTTCCCGGGAGTTGCCTGACTCCAGGGTGGCTTCGATCTTCTGTGTATAACTGTATTTGTCCAACTGTATTTGTTTTTTAATTTGTCTCTGTATGTCCCTCCTGCCTATGTCATCGTGAGCCCAGTATGCTTTTTTCTTTTCCATTATAAGGTGCTTTAGTTTGTTGGACACCCACGGTTTATCATTGGGAAACACTTTTTTGTAGGTATGATAGAGTCTGTGCAAAAATTGATATAGTCGGATATTACCTCTACCTGTTCATTTATATCGTCACAATTAAAATGTCCCAGTTTGTACAGTCAAAACATCCTTGTAGGGTCATTATACTTTCACTTTCACTGTCCCACATTTTTTTTAGAGAATGAAATGTTGCTCCTATATCCCCTTTGTTTGGTGCACAGCTGTGATGTGCACATGAATGACATTACATCGTATTGATATAAACCCAAGGCAAGTTTATTTGTACAGCATAGTTCATACACAAAGTAATTCAAAGTGCTTTACAGATTAAAAAATACCTCACGTTACAAACAAATCAAATCATAAATAGTCATCATAAAATAAAAAAAGAGAAAAAGACATTAAATGAGTGAAAAGAGTGCAGAATGAAAACCTTTCAGTCAGACGCAGCTGAACAGAACTGTTTTGAGCCTGGATTTAATCAGGTTTAGTCTTGGTTCAGTCTTGCTTTAGCATCTGAATCCAGGACATCTTTCATTTTATTTGCTTATTCCAAATGTTCTGGCACACTGCTGTAGCTTTCCTGTTCGCTGCAGATAAAGCAGAGGCAGTGTCAGAGAGCTCAGTAAGTCAGTAACATACCAAACGTACAGTGTAGCAACAGTATGAAGCTCGTCTATTTTTCCTGCGACCCAGACAATGTTCAAAATTACATTGATACAAAGCTTTAAACTCAGCACCACTAAGACCAGCACAATGACAAAGAAGGCGTGACGTTTTGATTTCTGAACCTTCCTTTGGTCCGTTACAGCGCCCCCTGGCTTTGGATGGACGAGGACTTTGAGAACATCCACACTGCAGTAGAATATAATGCCTAAATATACAACCATTTGCAATATGGAAAGCGAGTCCATAAGTGAAAATGACAGCGATGTCAAATAATGTAAGTGTGACCACCCAAACCAGGCCTGTTGCAATGTTCCGAATCAGACGACCTTTGCCTTTTTTGAGACCCAGGAACATCACAGGATGCACCACAGCAACGTAGTGTTCAATGCACGTACATGTTGGGAACATCATCTCTCCATACCACCCAAAATACCCCCAGAAAAAAGGTGCTGAGCTTTTATCATAATCTATGCAAATTATAATTATTATAAGAGTTGCAAAATATGCAGCGACTCCAACCAGTTCCATCATGACGAGGTTGTAGGTGAAGAAGTCGGTGTAGCCTATAAACCAAGAAGGGTCATTTTTCTTGGATTTCCACTGCTTGAATCCCAAATAAAGGATAAAAATGCTGAGAGGGAGGATAATGACGATGTACATTATATACACTGGAACCATCACAATGAATGGGACGTTCTGAGTCAGTAGAAGGCATTTTTCACACTGGAAAAAATACAAATGTAAAGTAATTTTTACAATTGAAATATTTTTATACTGTGTCTTCTCCTGTTTTGATTTCGTAGACACAGCTACAGTCCATCTATCCTGGTTCAGTACTGGTTTAGTCCTGGTTCAGTCCTGGTTTAGTGCTAGTTCAAGGTTCAGTCCTGTTTTATTGCAGGTTTAGTTCTGGTTTTCCACTTTGAGAATAATTTAAACATATAAGTTCTTAATGCAATTTACAACATATTCATGGGCTTTGGGTAAACTAAAGACACAATATTTTCTTTTGAATTGCTTAACTGCCGTAGTGACCAAGGACCAAAGCCATATGTGCCTAAAAAGATACCTAAAGATTTCACTTAAATATTGTACTTTTACTTTTGTACTTCGTTAGCTTCTACCACAGGTAACAGTACATTGCTTAGACAAAAAATAAACAAAGAAAGCATTTAAAATGGTCAGAAATCTTACCTGTAAATCCAGGGAGCTCTTTTTGCATGTTCACTCATGCGTGAGTGATTTTACAGTGCTGGGGTGAAGGCAGTCTGTGCTTTCTTTAGTTGTGGTCACTCATGGAAAAAAGCACTGATATTCAAATCAAGGGACATAAAAGCAAATATGGCACCACCCCCTCCCTCCCGCCCTGTGTGCCTCGTCCATCCTTCAGTCCAAAGACATCGTCTTTAAGGAGGGGAGGAGGGGTCCAGATTGTACTGGGTGACCATTTTGGACTGGAGATTGTACCCCCACCCTGAGTCTCCCCTCGGCCATCACTTCTATCCACCGTCAATAAACATCTTTATCATATTCCATTGTTGTGGTGTGGTCCTTGCTAGTGACCCAGTATTAAGTTATACCACGGTACTGAAATACCACGGTATTGGTACGGTGAGGGTGAGCTTCTGATGGTGTTGACACCTCATTTATTTGACAGTGCTCCTCACAGTGGTGCCGTTTGCCCCTTAACGCGCTCTTATACAGTCCTTATGTCTGCGCTGTATCCTCTGCTCCCCCTTGACCCTCACTTGCCTCCACCTTGTACCGGACCGGACCACACCACGGAGCACCCACACACACCAGTAACACGCACGGAGTGAAGAGCTAACCCACTAACCTTCACCCTAAATGTATAATAGCCTAAAAGTTCAGAGCTGACATAGTGTCCGGTTATCAGACAACTTAGAGAATGAAATTTTGCTCCTATATCCACTTTGTTTGGTGCACAGCTGTGATGTGCACATGAATGACATTACATTGTATTGATATAAACCCAAGGCAATTTTATTTGTACGGCATAGTTCATACACAAAGTAATTCAAAGTGCTTTACAGATTAAAAAATACCTTAAAATCACGTTACAAACAAATCAAATCATAAATAGTCATCATAAAATTAAAAAAGAGAAAAAGACATTAAATGAGAGAAAAGAGTGCAGAATGAAAACCTTTCAGTCAGACACAGCTGAACAGAACTGTTTTGAGCCTGGATTTAATCAGGTTTAGTCTTGGTTCAGTCTTGCTTTAGCATCTGAATCCAGGACATCTTTCATTTTATTTGCTTATTCCAAATGTTCTGGCACACTGCTGTAGCTTCCCTGTTCGCTGCAGATAAAGCAGAGGCAGTGTCAGAGAGCTCAGTAAGTCAGTAACATACCAAACGTACAGTGTAGCAACAGTATGAAGCTCGATTATTTTCCCCGCGACCCAGACAATGTTCAGAATTACACTGGTGCAAAGCTTTAAACTCAGCAACACTAAGACCATCACAATGACAAAGAAGGCGTGGCGTTTTGATTTCTGAACCTTCCTTTGGTCCATTACAGCGCCCCCTGGCTTTGGATGGATGAGGACTTTGAGAACAGCCACACTGCAGTAGAATATAATGCCTAAATATACAACCATTTGACATGCATCTGCAATATAGAAAGAGATTTCATAAGTGTCATAAATGACAGCGAGGCCAAATAATGTAAGTGTGACCACCCAAACCAGGCCTGTTGCAATGTTCCGAATCAGACGACCTTTGCCTTTTTTGAGACCCAGGAACATCACAGGATGCACCACAGCAACGTAGTGTTCAATGCACGTACATGTAGGGAACATCATCTCTCCATAAAACCCAAAACTCCCCCAGAGAAAAGGTGCTGAGCTTTTATCATAATCTATGAAAATTATACTTATTATAAGAGTTGCAAAATATGCAGCGACTCCAACCAGTTCCATCATGACGAGGTTGTAGGTGAAGAAGTCGGTGTAGCCTATAAACCAAGAAGGCTCATTTTTCTTGGATTTCCACTGCTTGAATCCCAAATAAAGGATAAAAATGCTGAGAGGGAGGATAATGACGATGTACATTATAGACACTGGAACCATCACAATGAATGGGAGGTTCTGAGTCACAGAGTCATTGGAAGCCATTTTTCACACTGAAAAAAATACAAATGTAAAGCAATTTTTACAATTGACAGATTTTTATACTGTGTCTTCTTCTGTTTTGATTTCGTAGACACAGCTACAGTCTGTCTATCCTGGTTAAGTCCTGGTTCAGTCCTGGTCCTTTGCAGGTTTAGTTCTGGTTTTCCACTTTCAGAATAATTTAAACATATAAGTTTTTAATGCAATTTACAACATATTCATGGGCTTTGGGCAAACTAAAGATACATTATTTTCCTTTGAATTGCTTAACTGCCGTAGTGACCAAGGACCAAAGCCATATGTACCTAAAAAGATACCTAAAAATTTCACTTAAATATTGTACTTTTACTTTTGTACTTTGAAGTTTCTACCACTGATAACAGTACATCGGTTAGACAAAAAATAAACAAAGAAAGCATTTAAAATGGTCAGAAATCTTACCTGTAAATCCAGGGAGCTCTTTTTGCATGTTCACTCATGCGTGAGTGATTTTACAGTGCTGGGGTGAAGGCAGTCTGTGCTTTCTTTAGTTGTGGTCACTCATGGAAAAAAGCACTGATATTCAAATCAAGGGACATAAAAGCAAATATGGCACCACCCCCTCCCTCCCGCCCTGTGTGCCTCGTCCATCCTTCAGTCCAAAGACATCGTCTTTAAGGAGGGGAGGAGGGGTCCAGATTGTGCTGGGTGACCATTTTGGACTGGAGATTGTACCCCCACCCTGAGTCTCCCCTCGGCCATCACTTCTATCCACCGTCAATAAACATCTTTATCATATTCCATTGTTGTGGTGTGGTCCTTGCTAGTGACCCGGTATTAAGTTAAACCACGGTACTGAAATACCACAGTATTGGTACGGTGAGGGTGAGCTTCTGATGGTGTTGACACCTCATTTATTTGACAGTGCTCCTCACAGTGGTGACGTTTGCCCCTTAACGCGCTCTTATACAGTCCTTATGTCTGCGCTGTATCCTCTGCTCCCCCTTGACCCTCACTTTCCTCCACCTTGTACCGGACCGGACCACACCACGGAGCACCCACACACACCCGTAACACGCAGGGAGTGAAGAGCTAACCCACTAACCTTCACCCTAAATGTATAATAGCCTAAAAGTTCAGAGCTGACATAGTGTCCGGTTATCAGACAACTTAGAGAATGAAATTTTGCTCCTATATCCACTTTGTCTGGTGCACAGCTGTGATGTGCACATGAATGACATTATATCATATTGATATAAACCCAAGGCAGGTTTATTTGTACGGCATAGTTCATACACAAAGTAATTCAAAGTGCTTTACAGATTAAAAATACCTTAAAATCACGTTACAAACAAATCAAATCATAAATAGTCATCATAAAATTAAAAAAGAGAAAAAGACATTAAATGAGAGAAAAGAGTGCAGAATGAAAACCTTTCAGTCAGACGCAGCTGAACAGAACTGTTTTGAGCCTGGATTTAATCAGGTTTAGTCCTGGTTCAGTCTTGCTTTAGCATCTGAATCCAGGACATCTTTCATTTTATTTGCTTATTCCAAATGTTCTGGCACACTGCTGTAGCTTCCCTGTTCGCTGCAGATAAAGCAGAGGCAGTGTCAGAGAGCTCAGTAAGTCAGTAACATACCAAACGTACATTGCAGCAACAGTATGAAGCTCGTCTATCATGTCCACGCCCCAGAAAATGTTCAAAATTACACTGATACAAAACTTTAAAGTCAGCACCACTAAGACCAGCACAATGACAAAGAAGGCGTGGCGTTTTGATTTCTGAACCTTCCTTTGGTTCGTTACAGCGCCCCCTGGCTTTGGATGGACGAGGACCTTGAGAACAGCCACACTGCAGTAGAATATAATGCCTAAATATACAACCATTTGGCACACATCTAAAATAAAGAAAGAGATCCCATAAGTGAAAATGACAGCGAAGCCAAATAATGTAAGTGTGACCACCCAAACCAGGCCTGTTGCAATGTTCCGAATCAGACGACCTTTGCCTTTTTTGAGACTAAGGAACATCACAGGATGCACCACGGCAACGTAGTGTTCAATGCACGTACATGTAGGGAACATCGTCTCTCCATACCACCCAAAACTCCCGGAGAAAAAAGGTACTGAGGTTTTATCATAATCTTTGAAAATTATACAAAGAGTTGCAAAATATGCAGCGACTCCAACCAGTTCCATCATGACGAGGTTGTAGGTGAAGAAGTCGGTGTAGCCTATAAACCAAGAAGGCTCATTTTTCTTGGATTTCCACTGCTTGAATCCCAAATAAAGGATAAAAATGCTGATAGGGAGGGTAATGGTGATGTACATTATAGACACTGGAACCATCACAATGAATGGGACGTTCTGAGTCACAGAGTCATTGGAAGCCATTTTTCACACTGGAAAAAATACAAATGTTTAAGTAATTTTTACAGTTGACAGATTTTTATATTGTGTCTCTTGTTTTGATTTCGTAGACACAGCTACAGTCCGTCTATCCTGGTTCAGTCCTGGTTTAGTCCTGGTTCAGTCCTGGTTTAGTGCAGGTTTAGTCGTGGTTTAGTCCTGGTTCAGTCCTGGTTTAGTCCTGGTTCAGTCCTGGTTTAGTGCAGGTTTAGTTCTGGTTTTCCACTTTCAGAATAATTTAAACATATAAGTTCTTAATGCAATTTACAACATATTCAAGGGCTTTGGGCAAACTAAAGACACAATATTCTTTCTTTGAATTGCTTAAGTGCCGTAGTGACCAAGGACCAAAGCCATACGTACCTAAAAAGATATCTAAAGATTTCACTTAAATATTGTACTTTTACTTTTTGTACTTTGTTAGTTTCTGCCACTGATAACAGTACATTGCTTAGACAAAAAATAAACAAAGAAAGCATTTAAAATGGTCAGAAATCTTACCTGTAAATCCAGGGAGCTCTTTTTGCATGTTCACTCATGTGTGAGTGATTTTACAGTGCTGGGGTGAAGGCAGTCTGTGCTTTCTTTAGTTGTAGTCACTCATGGAAAAAGGTGCTTGTATCCAAATCAAGGGACATAAATGCAAATATGGCACCACCACCTCCCTCCCGCCCTGTGTGATTGAAAACTCTGAGCCATCACATCTACCTGCCATCAATAAACATCCATCCATCTTCTTCCGTTTTGCTTGGCTGGGTCACGGGGGCAGCTGTTCACCGCCCAATATGAACCCCTCTGTGAGTGGAGCCCACAGGAGGGTGGACGTCATGGTCCTCGATGTTAGTGCTGCATGTTTTGAGTTGATGGGGGAAACCGGTGTGCCCGGAGGAAACCCATCCAGACATGGGGAGAACATGCAAACTCCACACAGAACCCGGAACCTTCTTGCTGTGAGACATGAGCGTTAGCCACTCAGCCATGGTTATAACAAACATCAATTAACATCTTTATCATATTCCATTGTTGTGGTGTGGTCCTTGCTAGTGACCCGGCATTAAGTTATACCACGGTACTGAAATACCACGGTATTGGTACGGTGAGGGTGAGCTTCTGATGGTGTTGACACCTCATTTATTTGACAGTGCTCCTCACAGTGGTGCCGTTTGCCCCTTAACGCGCTCTTATACAGTCCTTATGTCTGCGCTGTATCCTCTGCTCCCCCTTGACCCTCACTTGCCTCCATCTTGTACCGGACCGGACCACGGAGCACCCACACACACCCGTAACACGCACGGAGTGAAGAACTAACCCACTAACCTTCACCCTAAATGTATAATAACCTAAAAGTTCAGAGCTGACATAGTGTCCGGTTATCCGACAACTTAGAGAATGAAATTTTGCTCCTATATCCAATTTGTTTGGTGCACAGCTGTGATGTGCACATGAATGACATTACATCATATTGATATAAACCCAAGGCAGATTTATTTGTACAGCATAGTTCATACACAAAGTAATTCAAGGTGCTTTACAGAATAAGAAATACATTAAAATCACGTTACAAACAAATCAAATCATAAATAGTCATCATAAAATTAAAAAAAGAGAAAAAGACATTAAATGAGAGAAAAGAGTGCAGAATGAAAACCTTTCAGTCAGACGCAGCTGAACAGAACTGTTTTGAGCCTGGATTTAATCAGGTTTAGTCCTGGTTCAGTCTTGCTTTAGCATCTGAATCCAGGACATCTTTCATTCTATTTCCTTATTCCAAATGTTCTGGCACACTGCTGTAGCTTCCCTGTTCGCTGCAGATAAAGCAGAGGCAGTGTCAGAGAGCTCAGTAAGTTAGTAACATACCAAACGTACAGTGTAGCAACAGTATGAAGCTCGATTATTTTCCCCGCGACCCAGACAATGTTCAGAATTACACTGGTGCAAAGCTTTAAACTCAGCACCATTAAGATCAGCACAATGACAAAGAAGGCGTGGCGTTTTGATTTCTGAACCTTCCTTTGGTCCGTTACAGCGCCCCCTGGCTTTGGATGGATGAGGACTTTGAGAACAGCCACACTGCAGTAGAATATAATGCCTAAATATACAACCATTTGGCACGCATCTGCAATATAGAAAGAGATCCCATAAGGGAAAATGACAGCGAAGCCAAATAATGTAAGTGTGACCACCCAAACCAGGCCTGTTGCAATGTTCCGAATCAGACGACCTTTGCCTTTTTTGAGACTAAGGAACATCACAGGATGCACCACAGCAATGTAGTGTTCAATGCACGTACATGTAGGGAACATCATCTCTCCATACCACCCAAAATTCCCCCAGAAAAAAGGTGCTGAGCTTTTATCATAATCTATGAAAATTATACTTATTATAAGAGTTGCAAAATATGCAGCGACTCCAACCAGTTCCATCATGACGAGGTTGTAGGTGAAGAAGTCGGTGTAGCCTATAAACCAAGAAGGCTCATATTTCTTGGATTTCCACTGCTTGAATCCCAAATAAAGGATAAAAATGCTGAGAGGGAGGATAATGACGATGCGTATTATAGACACTGGAACCATCACAATGAATGGGAGGTTCTGAGTCACAGAGTCATTGGAAGCCATTTTTCACACTGGAAAAATAGAAATTTTTAAGTCATTTTTACAGTTGACAGATTTTTATATTGTGTCTCCTGTTTTGATTTCATCTACACAGCTACAGTCCGTCTATCCTGGTTCAGTCCTGGTTCAGTCCTGGTTCAGTCCTGGTTCAGTCCTGGTTCAGTCCTGTTTTATTGCAGGTTTAGTTCTTGTTTTCCACTTTCAGAATAATTTAAACATATAAGTTCTTAATGCAATTTACAACATATTCATGGGCTTTGGGCAAACTAAATATACAATATTTTTCTTTGAATTGTTTAACTGCCGTAGTGACCAAGGACCAAAGCCATATGTACCTAAAAAGATATCTAAAGATTTCATTTACATATTGTACTTTTACTTTTGTACTTTGTTAGCTTTTACCACTGGTACCAGTACATTGCTTAGACAAAAAATAAACAAAGAAATCATTTGAAATGGTCAGAAATCTTACCTGTAAATCCAGGGAGCTCTTTTTGCATGTTCACTCATGTGTGAGTGATTTTACAGTGCTGGGGTGAAGGCAGTCTGTGCTTTCTTTAGTTGTGGTCACTCATGGAAAAAAGCACTGATATTCAAATCAAGGGACATAAATGGAAATATGGCACCACCCCCTCCCTCCCGCCCTGTGTGCCTTGTCCATCCTTCAGTCCAAAGACATCGTCTTTAAGGAGGGGAGGAGGGGTCCAGACTGTACTGGGTGACCATTTTGGACTGGAGATTGTACCACCACCCTGAGTCTCCCCTCGGCCATCACTTCTATCCACCGTTAATATCTTTATCGTATTCCATTCTTGTGGTGTGGTCCTTGCTTGTGACCCGGCATTAAGGTATACCCATCCATCTTCTCCCGCTTAATCCGGCTGGGTCGAGGGGGCAGCTTGCTGCCCAATCCTCATAGCACCTGACCCTCCCATGAACCCCTCTGTGGGTGGTGAGCCCACAGGAGGGGCAATGAATGGGAAAGTCTGAGTCACAGAGTCATTGGAAGCCATTTTCTATACCCGAAAAAATACAAATGTTTAAATCATTTTTACAACTGAAAGATTTTTTGGGCCTTGGTCATTTGTGGTTCATCCTGATTTAGTCCTGGTTCACGGTTCAGTCTTGATTTAGTGCTGGTGCAGTCCTGGTTTAGTCTTAGTTCAGTCTTGGTTTTGAATTGCTTCATTGCCATAATGACCAAGGACCAGTACCACAGGTGTCTAAAAAGATACCTAAAAGTTGTACTGAAATATTATATTTTTTCTTTTGCACTTTGTTATCCTGTAGCACTGGTAATCCCTCATGTCTACAGTACATTGCCAAGACAAAAAATGTACAAAGAAAATATTAAAAATGTCAAAAACCTTACCTCTAAATCCAGCGAGCTCTTTTTGCATGTTCACTCATGCAGGAGTGATTTTACAGCACTCACGTTATGGCAGTCTGTGTTTTCTTTAGTTGTGGTCACTCATGGAAAAAGGCGCTTGTATCCAAATCAAGAGAAATACATCCAAATATGGCAAATGCACAGCCGCCTGCTCCCTCTGCGCCTCAGACAAGCACCTCAAGCCATACATAAGTCAAATAAACCACAGCATCAGATCCACCCACCTCCTCAGCCTCTCCATCTGCTACACTGCTCTGTGTGAAACTCTTACTGAAGTTACACTTGAATATGAGCTTTAATTTAACACAATCTGACCAGAAAGAGCCGACGTAGTTGGAACTATAAGGCAAAGTTACTGATTCTTATTAACAGCCTTGTACATCTAACTGTGTGCTGTATCTTTAATGGACCAAACCTGGACTAAACCAAGATTAAACCAGAACCAAACCAAGATTAAGACAGGACCAAACCAAGACGAAACCAAAACTTTATACCAAAACATTATGCCTAAAACCAGGTATAAAACCAGGACTAAACCAGGTCTAAAAACAGGACTAAACCAGTACTAAAACCAGGACTAACCCAGGTCTAAAACAGCACTAAATCAAGTCTAAAACCAGTTCTAAACCAGATCTAAAACCAGGACTAAACCAGTACTAAACCAAAACTCAAACCAGGACTAAGCCAGAATCAAAACCAGGACTAAAACCAGGTCTAGACCAGGTCTAAAACTGGGATTAAACTAGTATTAAATCAGAACTCAAACCAGGACTTAACCAGAACTAAACCAAGATTAAAACAGGACCAAACCAAGACTAAACTAAAACTTTATACCAAAACTTGATACCTAAAACCAGCTATAAAACCAGGACAAAAGCAGAACTAAAACTAGTACTAAACCAAAACTCAAACTTGGACTAAATCACAACTCAAACCAGGACTAAACCAGAACTAAAATCAGGACTAAATCAGGTCAAAAAAGAGGAATAAACCAGGACTAAAATCAGGACTAAACCAGGACGAAACCAGTACTAAACAAGAACCAAAACCAGGAGTAAAGCATGACTAAAACCAGGACTAAACCAGGATTACAACAGGATTTAACCAGGACTAAACTATGCCGCGTGGACCACTGCTCACGTACGCCACCCTGTTTGTTAAGAACACAATTCCACATCATTTTGCATAAAAAACATTAAACATTCCAGATTTTTACTGGGGGGCGACTATTTTTTTAAATTAGCAAAAAGTCTACATGACACCTGGGAGTATTTCTGCAGGTCAAGTTGAGTCTATGGTGTAAGGGGGAGGGGTGTAGGTGGGAGGGATTCATCACATAGATGACGTCATGAATCGCGTACCCCCGATACACCACTGCGGAAAATAAGAGGAAGAAAAGTGAGCAGAAGAATATAATGCCTAAATATACAACCATTTGACATGCATCTAAAATAAAGAAAGGGAATCCATAAGTGAAAATGACATCAGTGAACAATAATGTAAGTGTGACCACCCATTGCTTAGCCACACTGCAGTAGAATATAATGCCTAAATATACAACCATTTGACACGCATCTGCAATATAGAAAGAGATCCCATAAGGGAAAATGACAGCGAAGCCAAATAATGTAAGTGTGACCACCCAAACCAGGCCTGTTGCAATGTTCCGAATCAGACGACCTTTGCCTTTTTTGAGACTAAGGAACATCACAGGATGCACCACGGCAATGTAGTGTTCAATGCACGTACATGTAGGGAACATCATCTCTCCATACCACCCAAAATTCCCCCAGAAAAAAGGTGCTGAGCTTTTATCATAATCTATGAAAATTATACAAAGAGTTGCAAAATATGCAGCGACTCCAACCAGTCCTGGTTTTGTGCAGGTTTAGTTCTGGTTTTCCACTTTGAGAATAATTTAAACATATAAGTTCTTACTGCAATTTACAACATATTCTTGAGCTTTGGGCAAACTAAAGATGCAATATTTTTCTTTGAATTGCTTAACTGCCGTAGTGACCAAGGACCAAAGCCATATGTACCTAAAAAGATACCTAAAAATTTCACTTAAATATTGTACTTTTACTTTTGTACTTTGTTAGCTTCTACCACTGATAACAGTACATTGCTTAGACCAAATATAAACCAAGAAAGCATTTAAAATGGTCAGAAATCTTACCTGTAAATCCAGGGAGCTCTTTTTGCATGTTCACTCATGCGTGAGTGATTTTACAGTGCTGGGGTGGAGGCAGTCTGTGCTTTCTTTAGTTGTGGTCACTCACAGAAAAAGGGACATAAATCAAGGGACATAAATGCAAATATGGCACATACACAGACGCCTGTGTCAGCTCTCTCAAGTTTATTTGTACAGCAGAACATATCAAAATATGATTATATATATATATATATATATATATCTATAGATATATATATATATATATATATATAGAAATATATATATATATATATACACATACATACACTGAAGGAAGAAACCTGCGTCCTATGCAGCTTTTCTTTCATGCGTGTTCAGTATCGAGGAGAGACGACCAAGATTCAATAGATTCAAATTAACAAAGTTTAATCCCTGACAGTACAATTCTAAGCAGAGCTCTGGGTCTGAAGGGTCCCTAAACAGCACACAATCTACGTGCGTCTTAGGTTAGGCACAACTTCAGAACGCACACACCCCTTTCAGCCCAGCATTTAAAGACAAGCATTAGAAATATTCATGAACCTATGACTAAACATTTCTCCGTGTCCAGCTGACTCCATCTCCTTCCCATATTTGGTGTTCCTGTCGTCTCCTCACAGCCAGACCTCACGTGACTCCATGACCTTGAAGACATGAGTTCCCACAGAAAAAGCCTGCACAGAAAGATTCATGCATCCTCCCTAGTGATAAGCTCCGAGCCAGCTGTGAGCCAGCACAGTATTCCTTTGTTTCATAGGCACAATATGAATTTTATAATGACTGGTAGAAATGATTACATTCTTCATTACAAGGCATATATTAAAGACACACTATGAATTTATAATAAGTAGTAAAAATGATTATATTCTTCATTTCCCCCTCATGATCTCTAAAAGAGATCAACTAAACATTAAACCTCAAACTAAACCAGACAAGTTTCCTCCCACACAATACCCTGTAAAAATTGTAAGAAAAGAATCACTGTTGCGGACCCGTTCCTCCATTGTTCAGGACACACTGCGGACTGCAAAGAATATCCTGGAGAATTTTGACCTTCACATTTTGTGTCGACACAACAGACAACTCTAAAAAATCACACCACATCTATAATGTAGAAATATAATATAAAAATATGGTAGTACAAAAATAGCAAAGCAGAAAGCACTCAGAGAGCCACACATTCATCCCTGCAGTTTTTGACATCAGGATCTCCTTGGGCAAGCATGGCATATTGGGTTGGTGGGCTCACAGCACGATCAATGGCCTTCTGGATCAATCCCCTAATGCATGGAATGCAGCAACAGCCACAGAAGGTTAGGATAGCCACAAACACAGCGATAGAAAGAAGCACAGATGACACCAGAGTCCTATAACGTCCAAACACTTTCATCCAGTCATCCCAGAAAGTCCCATCCACACCAGAGTGTTCTTTATTTTTATTAGGTGTGATCCACACAAAGAGACTTTCAAATCCGCCAGCCACTTGGTCAGCTAATTTATACTCATCTGGTACTCCTCGAGGAACTCCTATGGCGTCATTGTATGTGGGGTCAGTAGAACTGAGCCAAGGTTTGGTACCGCGTTGGACACGACTCTGTGCGTGCACCCACGTTACTGGATCATCAACCTGTAACACAGTAACTGGGAGAAGTAAGAATATTAACGCACACTTACCCATGGCATTTGTGGGCAGTCAGTCATAAATTTCCCCACGGCCGCACCACCACCTGGGTGCGGGAATTGCTTGAGTCCATCCATCCATCTTCTTCCGCTTATCCGGGGCCGGGTCGCGGGGGCAGCAGTCTAAGCAGGGGCTCCCAAGCTTCCTTCTCCCCAGCCACTTCCTCCAGCTCCTCCGGACGGACCCCGAGGCGTTCCCAGGCCAGAGACATAGTCCCTCCAGCGTGTCCTGGGTCTTCCCCGGGGCCTCCTACGGGTGGGACATGCCCAGAACACCTCCCGAGGGAGACGTCCAGGAGGCATCCGGACCAGATGCCCGAGCCACCTCAGCTGGCTCCTCTCGATGTGGAGGAGCAGCGACTCTACTCCGAGCTCCTCCCGTGTGACCGAGCTCCTCACCCTATCTCTAAGGGAGCGCCCGGCCACTCTGCGGAGGAAACTCATTTTGGCCGCTTGTATCCGCAATCTTGTCCTTTCGGTCATTACCCAGAGCTCATGACCATAGGTGAGGGTAGGAACGTAGATTGACCGGTAAATCGAGAGCTTCGCCTTTCGGCTCTTCACCACAACGGTCCGATACAGCGACTGCATCACTGCCGACGCTGCACCGATCCGCCTGTCAATCTCACGCTCCATCCTCCCCTCACTCGTGAACAAGACCCCGAGATACTTGAACTCCTCCACTTGAGGCAGAGACTCCCCACCCACCCGGAGAGGGCAATCCACCTTTTTCCGGTCGAGAACCATGGCCTCGGATTTGAAACAGCTGATTCTCATCCCAGCCGCTTCACACTCAGCTGCAAACCGCCCCAGTGCACGCTGTAGGTCCTAGTTCGATGGAGCCAACAGGACAACATCATCCGCAAAAAGCAGCGATGAAATCCTGTGGCTCCCAAACCGGACCCCCTCCGGCCCCTGGCTGCACCTAGAAATTCTGTCCATAAATACAATGAACAGAACCGGTGACAAAGGGCAGCCCTGGCGGAGTACAACATGCACCGGGAACAGGTCTGACTTACTGCCAGCAATGTGAACACAGCTCCTGCTCCGGTCATACAGGGACCGGACAGCCCTTAGCAAAGGGCCCCGGACCCCATACTCCCGGAGCACCCCCCACAGGGCACCACGAGGGACACGGTCGAATGCCTTCTCCAGGTCCACAAAGCACATGTGGACTGGTTGGGCAAACTCCCATGAACCCTCGAGCACCTGATGGAGGGTGTAGAGCTGGTCCAGTGTTCCACGACCAGGCCGAAAACCACACTGCTCCTCTTGAATCCGAGATTCGACTATCGGCCGAACTCTCCTCTCCAGTACCCTGGCATAGACTTTACCGGGGAGGCTGAGGAGTGTGATTCCCCTGTAGTTGGAACACACCCTCTGGTCCCCCTTTTTATACAGAGGGACCACCACCCTGGTCTGCCAGTCCAAAGGTACTGTTCCCGACCGCCACGCGATGTTGTAGAGACATGTCAGCCAAGACAGCCCCACAACACCCAGAGACTTAAGGTACTCAGAACGGATCTCATCCACCCCCGGAGCCTTGCCACGGAGGAGCTTTCCGACCACCTCAGTGACTTCAGCCAGGGTGATGGATGAGTCCGCCTCTGGGTCCCCAGCCTCGGCCTCCTCTTCGGAGGACGTGACGGTGGGATTGAGAAGATCCCCAAAGTATTCCTTCCACCGCCCGACAACATCCCCAGTCGAGGTCAGCAGCTCTCCCCCCGCACTGTAAACAGTGTTGGTGAAGGACCACTTCCCCCTCCTGAGGCGCCGGACGGTTTGCCAGAATTTCCTTGGGGCCGTCCGATAGTCCTCCTCCATGGCCTCCCCGAACTCCTCCCAGACCCGAGTTTTTGCCTCTGCAACCACCCGGCTGCAGCACGTTTGGCCCGACGGTACCCGTCAGCTGCCTCAGGAGTCCACCGGGCCAGTAAGGCCCGGTAGGACTCCTTCTTCAGCTTGACGGCATCCCTTACTTCCGGTGTCCACCACCGGGTTCGGGGATTGGCGCCGCGACAGGCACCGCAGACCTTACGGCCACAGCTACGAACGGCCGCATCGACAATGGAGGCCGAGAACGAAGCCCACTCGGGCTCCATGTCCCCAGCCTCCCCCGGGATCTAGGAGAAGCTCTCCCGGAGGTGTGAGTTGAAGGCCACACTGACAGAAGGTTCCACCAGACGTTCCCAGCAGACCCTCACGATACGCTTGGGCCTGCCAGGTCTTTCCGGCTTCCTCCTCCGTGAGCGGACCCAACTCACCACCAGGTGGTGATCAGTTGACAGCTCTGCCCCTCTCTTCACCCGAGTGTCCAAGACACACGGCCGGAGGTCAGATGACACGACAACAAAGTCGATCATCGACCTCCGGCCTAGGGAGTCCTGGTGCCACGTGCACCGATGGACCCCCTTGTGCTCGAACATGGTGTTCATTATGGACAAACTGTGACTAGCACAGAAGTCCAATAACAGAACACCGCTCGGGTTCAGATCAGGGAGGCCGTTCCTCCCAATCACCCGTCTCCAAGTGTCACTGTCGTTGCCCACATGAGCGTTGAAGTCCCCCAGTAGAACTTGCTTGAGTCATTACCACATATTCCAGAAGCAGACACTTGTCTTTTACTACGATCTCTGGGGGTCATCCTAGGAGCAGGTTGTGTGGAAAACTGTGGTGCCAATGTGTGGTTAGTCATAGTCCCCGGTTTAGGAGACTCCCATAAATACCAGACAAGCAGGAACGAGAAAATAAAGAACAGCATAGCCAGGTAACAGACAATAGAAACACCTAACCCTGTAGGACATCCCCAAGGATGTCTCCGGTGTCTCCCCTTCATGGACTCAGTGTCCCTGAATCCACCTGAAAAAGGCATAGTTATGATGGGTTGGGTCTCAGCATAGAGTAATGAAACCACTTAGTGCCTTTTCCCTCGAGCTGGACAGCTGAGGACGTGCGAGCAATCACAGTGTATGGTCCTGTCCACCTAGGTTCGGACCATTTCCTGGACAGAGTCTTTACAGACTTCCAAGTGGGGTGTGTTCCAGATGAGGAGACGCTGGCACGGTCAGCAACCTGCGCAGAAAAACTACATGCAAGAGAATGCAATTGAATCCAATAAGAAGCATGTGACAGTTTTGGAACCGTGGTTGCATCAATGGGGTGCATAGTTGAAGCTGGGCCAGGCATCAATCTACCAGTGAATAACTCATATGGCGAATAGCCAATTGATTTGCTCACCGTCTGTCGAACAGAGAGCAAAGCAAGGGGCAGTGCCTGGACCCAGTTCATGTTGGTGTCATGACAAATTTTAGCCAATTTCTCTGTCAATGTTCTGTTCATGCGTTCAACACGGCCTTGACTTTGAGGATGGTACACACAGCCAAATTTGTGTTTGAGACTTAACCATTTTTCAACTTGGAGCATGTGTTTACTGTTGAAGTGTGTGCCATTGTCAGAGCGAATCAGAGCTGGAAAGCCGTGCCATGGCATGTAATGATTGATTAGACATTTAATAACAGAAGAGGAATCTTCTTTGGCAACAGGATAGGCCTCAGGCCACTTGGTAAATGAATCAACAATCACCAATAAATAGCGTTTTCCCTGCACTCTGTCAATCATGTCTGTAAAATCAATGGTGATTTCAGCGCCTGGCCAAATAGCGGGTTGGTATTGGCCAGGAAAAGGTTTCAAAGTGGGTTTGATGTTAAAAAATTGGCAAGTTTTACAGGCATTGTAAAAGTCCCAAACCATCTCACTGAGATGTGGAAGCCACCACATATTCAAAGCCGCTAGCATGGCTTGTGGACCAATGTGTGACGGACTGTGCACTTCTTGGAACACAGAACGTGACACTGGACCCACAGGAATGACCAGACACCCATTTGGACCCACCCAGAGTCCATCTGAGCGCCTAGTTGCACCTTTGGCAAGCCAGTAGGGTTGTTCCTGTGGAGAGCATCTCCATTGAGCCTCAACAATATGCGTGATATCCAATGGTTGCATAGTGTCAGGAATTTGGACCATGATCATATTTTCTGAGGAGTGGCAACCTGCAGCGCACTTGGCAGCTTGGTCAGCTGCATTGTTACCCTGAGAGACAAAAGAATTTTGTTTACAATGCCCTGGCACTTTAACAATAGCTTCTTGCACCGGGAGCTGGAGAGCCATGTCCAGGCGCTCCATGAGTGCTTTGTGAGCAATAGGTTGGCCCTTGGCAGTGAAATAACCATTTCTTTTCCAAGCGGCCAGATCAAGAACAGCTGCCGAAACAGCATAGGCTGAGTCAGAATAGATTGTAACCTTGTCACCTGCAGAGTGTTCCAGAGCTACGCAAAGTGCTAACACTTCTGCTGACTGAGCTGATGGAGAGGCAGTGATGACATGAGTAGTGAGTGTAGAAAAGACGTGAGGTGTCCGACCCCCTGGGTCTGGATTCCCCTCGACAACGGCCCTTGCCGCTTTCAAGGAGCCATCACTGTGTCTCCAACAGCATCCATCTGTGAACAGCATACGTCCCTCTGCCAGAGGAACCGTGCTTCAGTCGGGTCTAGATTTGGATTGTAGTGTCACAATTTGTGCACATTCATGTGAGCAAACCGAGATGTGATCCACCATATTTACACCGACATGTTTGTATGTTATATTTGGGGCAGACACAATTTTCAAAAGTCTGGTTTGTCTCAAAGATGACATGGTGAATGATGCAGAAGCAACAAAAGAGACCACAGAGTGGTCTGTGCAAACAATCAAGGGGTGGCCCATCACCAGATGGGCTGTTTTTTGAATAACTCGTGCCAGACCAGCCACATAATGTGCACAGTCTGGTTGCCTTATTTCCATGGCATCCAATGGGGCACTGCAGTACATCAGGACAGAACGTCCCTCCGGAACCTTTTGAAAGAGTACTGCATTCACAACCACCGGGGTCACTGCCACATCAAGGAAAAAGGGTTTGTCATAATTTGGGTTCGCCAATGTGGATGCAGCCGCAAGCTCATTGACCAATGCAAGAAAAATTTTGTCCGTTTCCACTCTAGTTCAGCGGTCAGATTCTTTGAGCCTTGGGCACAAACCAAAGCTCGCAGCCCATCAGTTTTGTCAACATAGCATGGGATGTAATGGCGACTGTACCCACAGAGGCCATGAAAAGACAACATGTCTTTGACAGTGACTGGTCTTGGGTGTCGCAAAAGGGATGACCTGTGTTCTGCTGACATGGCTGTTCCCGAGGATGATACGACTCGTCCGAGAAAGGTGACAGATTTTCTGCAGCACTGAATCTTTTTCTTTGACACCTTGAAGCCGAATGAGTGCAAAGCACGCAACAAAACATCAGTGGCTCGCAGAGAAGAGTCAACGGTTGGAGCACCCAGCAAAAGATTGTCAACATACATCAGCAACTTACACTGGGGTGGGAGTGTCACGTCCATCAGCAAAGATTTCAAAACTTGGTTGAAGATTCCTGGGGAACACTTGTGTCCTTGCGGTAGTCTGGTGTACTGCAATCTGCAGCCCTTGTAAGTGAAGGCAAAGTACTTTCTACACTGTCTAGCCAACGGCAAGCAGAAGTATGCATTTGCCAGATCAATTGCAGTAAACCACTGCAAATCTGGCCCCAAAGATGTCAAAAGTCTGTGAGGATCGGGGACCAGGAAGAACAGGAGTCTCCGTAACTTCATTAATGGCTCTCAAATCATGGGCCATTCTCCAAGTGTCACCTGTGGCTTTCAACACTGGCCGCAATGGGGTACTCCACGATGAATCTGACTGTTCTAACACTCCTGCATCCCACAGACCACAGAGTGTTTCTTCCATGCCCTCATCAGCAGCTTGTGGCCACCGATACTGGGCACGATAGACACCTGTGTTTTTAGCCTGATCACTCATTTCTATCACAACCTCTGGAATCTTGGTGCAATGTCCTACATTGTATGGTCCTTGGGACCAAACGCCTTGGGGGATTTTGTCTAACATGGCTGCTGCACTGTCATGGTCAGACAACTCACGTCCGTGATGTCTGTTAAGAATCTCGTGTTGTAGAATGCATGTCAGTTGTATGAATGTGAATTCTGTATGCATCAGCTGTGGGTGAGAACTGAATGACAGGTGTCTCACCAGGTTGCCAATCAGTGAGTGCATGCAATCTTTTAACCATGGGGCCTAATTCGCGTGCTTCATTTGTGGGTGCCAAGGCCAAAGAGATGTGTGGAAGTGCCTCATCCTCCATTTTATACCACTGTTTTTGTTCGTGAGTGAGATCACAAAGTGCTGCAACACCAATTTCAGAGATGTAAATGACTAATGATCTTACCTCTGTGAACTATTTTCTTTAAACTGTGAATTCTTTTCTTGTGTTAATATTAAGGAATGATTGAAGGAAACACATAGGTGCTTTGATTCTATTTTAACTTGAACATATGGACCCTATGACAAATGGAGTTTAACCTGTTGACCTTGTGACCCTTGAAGTTGGCTATTCAAAGAAGTGAGATGGCTCTGTAAAGACTTGTGTGTTACCTTATATGGTGAGCTAGAAGCTTAACATATAGGATCTATACATAAACAACAAGGATAGAATAGCAGCTGCATGCATCAACAGGTGGGATAATGTTTTATTTTAACTATAAAAGAGGTCTCGCAGAAGGAGGCCCTTCAGAGACGAGGAGTGAAGACCCACCATAAAGGCCTGTATCCTGTTGTAGCCCGAATAAAGATCCTTTTGAAACTGCTCCACGTCTTCTACGTTTTTGTTCCGAGGTGCCTTAAAAAACCAGAAGCTAACAGATGGTGACCGCCGACGTGATCAGTGATACGTAATCTTGGAAGTCAGGCCTTATCATCTCTTATCGTCTCTCCGCAAACTCCCTGAGAAGACATCACAGACGAGAGCTCCAGAAACTATACGGTATGACAGCAGCCTTTTGTTCTAAAAATCCTGTCAATTGACTTAATGCTAAATTTAAAACGTGGTGAATTTTTGGGGACTTTGTGTAATATTAAGTGATCATTTTAAATTATGTAAATTAGTTAAAGCCGTGTTTTATGCTTTTGCACGTGAGAAAAGAGGGAAAGCAGGTTTTATAGTAAATTTATTTATTTGCGTGTTTATGCTTTTGTCACCAGAGGAATAAAGAAAGCAGGTTTTATATAAAAATAAAAATAAACTTTTAATTAAGTTATATAAAAATACAGGCCTTACATATAGGAAAAAATAAAATAAAAAAAATCTAAAATGTGTAAAAATGTATTTGTAAAAATATTATTACTATTGTTTTTTAGAAACGTAGGGAGTTCCCGGGATCCCGTTCAAGTGTATTATATCCAATATGAACATGAAATTATTTGTCATTGTAAAGTTAACAGTGGATTGATCTCGCAGATAGGCGTTATTTATGAACCTTGTGAAACAGGGGAATTAATTGCTAGAATTAATCTGACAGGTCAAACGGAAAGAAAACAGGAAATTGCTACATACTCACCTTATTATGGAATTCACTCCAAAATTTGTGATTCAGTTAACAGCACTTCGGCACAGACAGACAATGTTACTGAAATCACACTTCAATGTACATGGTATGATAGGCCAGTACGTTCAAAAACTGGATGTTTGTGTAATTCTTTTCCCCATGGCTATGCGGAAACAAGTAGTACAGATAATGATTGCAGAAACAACACAATGTTAGACACAATCTCACATGTCACATTTCCCACAGAAGTGAACGTCGTAAATACACTAGACATAGACATGGCACCATCTCTCGTGCAGTCAGAACTAGGGGACGAAGCTAAAACATTAACCACAGAATCTGACTCTGTAACTGACCCTTTCCGTGCGACCTCACAAACTGAACAAATGGGTCTTACTCGTGCGTTAAAGGAGACAAATGTTTTAGCTCCGCAATTGATAATACCAACTGTTACGTTCGCAGATAACAAAACCAAAACGTTTAGTGATAATTTAACAAATGTTAATAATATAACCGGGGTTCGTCTATTTGATATTCAATCAATAAAAAACAAAATTAGTGCTCTTATGAAAAAGGTTTCCGAGACAGTTTCTATGCAAAATGCAAATTTACAGCCTGTAATTGAAAAGCTAAAAAATGAAATAGTGAAAGAAATAGCGGAAAAGACAAGAAATGTAACACAGACCTCGTGCCCGTCCGACTCATCAAATATCGCTAAAATGCTAAGAGATCTAAAACAAGAGTATGATGTATTAAAAGTCACTTTGAAGGGAGGTTCTCATTACGCTATGTTATTAGTTATCGCGGTCTTCCTAACTTTGGGAAGTGTATTAATAATAGCGGTGTTATGTTTATGTTGGCCACAAACTGCTAAAATTATGTCAATACGTCCGGGTTCCGCTTCCGTAACCAGTTGGGACTGTGAGATGCAAAATAGGGAGGAAAGCTTAGACAATTAACTAGGGGATAACTAGGAGGCATTTTGTAATTACTGCTTTTTGTTTTGGTGGTGCATAGATTCGGTTAGGGGTCATTTACGGTTCAATAGCTGCTTGTTTTGATTAGTGTTTGACGTCAGGTAAAGTGGGACAGAGCTAAAAAGTCTAAATTTCATAAATGTATAAATCAGTTTCATTGTAATTAATTAATAGTCATTTATTAAAAACACTGACAGCATATATTGTTACATTATGATGAACAGTGTTATATGTACAACTAGAGGTCATACAAGTTGTCCCATCACAACCCTTGTTTCACAACCGTTGTGATTGACCAACAAAATTATTCTTTATATGACCCATAAGCTTGTGTCCCATTTGACCTGATTTTACCCCATAAGTAATTAATTAAGGAGTAAAAAATAAAAAATAAAAATAGTTACTAACAAAATACTAAGATTAATTTAAATTTAAATTAAAAAATACTGTAATAACAAAATGCTGGCACATAGTTATATTCTGAACACTATCTAAAGTCAAAATTTCTTCTCTTTTTAGAAATCAGACTAAGGACAGGAAGCAAGAACAGGAAAAGAAGCCCTACGGGATCAAAAGCCCTTAAAAGTCTACAGGTAGATAATAAACCTTAAAAACGTCAAAAACAGTGACCCAATCAAATCAAAACAACATCCAATTTATAATAACTAGTAGCTGAGAGGGTAGATATTAATATATCACAAATGTCCCAATTCACCACATTAAGTCAATTGATGGAGTTTTGGAATGGCAAGGCACTGGAAGAAGAGGCAAACCCGAAGAAGGCGCAAGAAAATCAAATTACAATTCAAGATATGGTCAAGAAATATGTCAAGAAAAAGATTATACATGGAGGAAAAAAGACAGTTGCCCCAACAGAAGAGCAGTGGAGGAATATAAGAAGTTATTACAAGGAAAAAATCCAGCAATATAAACTGAAGTCCACCAGAAATGCTATAATGAGGAAGATGAACCAATCAAAAATACAGAAGTATGAGAATGAGATGAATATGGCCAAAAAGATGTACCAATGGGCAAAAGAAATGAACGTAATGCAAGAGACGAAAAATTTGTCCTCCATTTTAGTTCTCAAACAAAAAGAGAAGGATGTGACCCCAAAGGAGGAGCTTCAGAGAGAAACTTTAAGAGAACCGGCTGTGAAAATATATCCAATATATCCAAAACTTCCAGAGCTTGGAAAAAATAGACCATCACATAAATATCTCACACGCTCTAAAAACAAATATTCCTGGGATGAATCTGAAAGTTCGGAAGAAGAAGAAGGTGGAATATCAACTGGTAAAATATTGAAAGAAAAACTTAAACAAAGATCACACAGCACAGAAGATGTTCCCCAACTAGAGAGTACATTACGATATGCAACAAGCCCACTCCCAGAAAATGAAGAATATGACTATGAGGTGTCAAGAAAAAATGATCCCCCACCATATTCCGGTGTCAGTAAAGATCAGAAATACAGCACACCCCCTGATTCTCTGCTGTTACCAGATCTGGATGTATGTCCAACCCCAAAGATAACTCATAAGATAATTGGAGGAGAGTTGGCGTTAAAATCTGTTGAAACACGGCCGAGTGAACTAGAAGAAAAAATAGAAGCAGTTCAAAACCAAGTGACTATTCTGACTCATATTGTAGAAACTGAGAAAGAGATGAGGAAAAGTGAGGAGAGGAGACACATGACAAGACGAAAAATGGACTTTGATCAAGAAACAACAAAAGAGACAAGCAGGATTTGGTCACCAACGACAAAAAGGAGTGAATCAAGGGGTGCTAAGGATGAGGGGTTGACAAAACAAAATAGTGAACCCTTTTCAGTTAATGGATCGTTCAGTGGAATTGTTGAAGATAATGAATATGAAGATGCTCCCATTTGTGGAACCATTAGTCCACAAAAACAAGAAGACCCTACAACTGTTTACCCAATAAGAATGGATGGCCAACAAGTAGTATATCAGCCATTCTCACTAAAGGACTGGAGTGCTCTAATGCTCACACTTCCGAGGTTAACAAAAGGCGGTGTCCCATGGATGAGAGCCCTGCTAAAACAGACTGCCGGAGATAAATTGTGTTGGGGAGACATACAAGCTGCCATAATCAAAGCCACTGATGAAACAATTGCCGAAAATATTAAAAGAGCTGTGGAAAGGAGATTAAGGATACAGCTACGGAACAATCACGCTATTCATACCTTCCGTGACACTCTAGAGGAAGAACTCAGGACAAGATTTCCATGTATTATCACTGATGAGTTATTGTCTATGCAGATGAGAGACACGGAAGATTATTACAGCTACAAACAACGTGCCACTAATTTATATCACGATGTGACCGGAGAACAAATTGAGGCTGGTACTGGCATGGCTGTAATGTTCCGGTCCACATTGATTAAAGGAATGCCTGGTCCGGTTCAAGATGCTCTGCAAGGTATAATGGGACTGTATAATAAATCCGAAGAAGAGTTTGACGCACATTGCAATCATCAAATAAACAAGTGGCAAAAAGATAAGAAAGATACTGAAGAAAAGAAACAGGAGTTGGAACTGGCTACTGCGAAATTACAATTGCAGAAGTACCAAACTGAACTTAAAGAGAAAAAGAAAGAGAAGAATATAAACGTGATGAATATACAGTCAGACTCACCAGAAGAAGACATGTCACATATTACAAAAGAATTGACAACTGCAATCAAGATGGTAATGAATGCCCAGCAACCACAAGAAACAACAGCAATGACACCAAAACCTCAGCCAGGCCAACCTATACAAATACCAAATGTACCAGTCATGATCTATAACGGCCCTCAATCAAGAAATCAAGGAGGTTTCAGGAACCCTGGAAGGAACAAAAGAACAGGCTACATAAGCAATCTAACACAAAACGATCGATGTCACTTATGTCAAGGAATAGGACACTGGAAAAAAGACTGTCCAACAAAATTTCAAAGACAAAGACAAAGACAAGTATCAAATAATTTTCGACAATATATGCAACCAACACGGGGGTATAATCAACAACAATTCATGCCACAACAGACAGTCGTTTCAATGCCTCCAGTCCCAAATGGAAGAATAATGAATGTCGAAAATTACTATCAAGGAGGAAGAGACACTCACGGATACTTGGATGAATATGGTGAGTGCTGAAGGGGCCTACAGTCAGACCATTCGCTAAAACCATGGAAAAGCGAGCCAATGGTGGTCTTAAAGATAAATGGACAGCAGATTAAATTTTTGGTGGATTCAGGAGCCACAGTATCCTGTATAAAACAGAGATTTCCACTTTCATCAAAAACGATGTCCATAACTGGCTGTGTAGGAGGACCAGAAGTTAAAATGTTTACTGAACCATTGGCAGTAACAATGAAAGAACAAACAGTAAAACAAGAATTCTTATACTTACCGGATTGCAGTGTCTCCATATGTGGAAGAGACTTGATGTGCAAACTATCATTGTCAGTGGTGTTCTGCCCAGAAGGTCATAAGATACTCGACAGATGTGAAACACTCAAGATGCTGAAAAATGTGACTACACGTAAAATTACTGAGATTCTGTACCTTTCTCCAGACACTGCAAAAGATTTAAAATCGCAAGTCACGATCTATTGGACGCAAATACTCACAGATCCAGAAAAAGGAAATACTGCATCAGCACTGTGGCAGAACTACAAGACATGGGCAAGATCATTATATCCACTCAGTGAGCCTTTTGACCCCCTACATGTCACATTATACTACTCTACTCTTGATGATGATACCTATGAAGAATTATGGCAAAAGGTGGATGGACAAACCTTTCAAGTGAGCTACTCATATCTCTACTTGGGTCCTCAAGGCATGGCACTCACTGTCTCCCTTCCAAAAGAACTGAAACCGTATTTCATGGGAAGTGAAGAAAGTGCACCTCACGTATCTCTGGCTATATCAAAACATCACTCGCCAAGACAACTTGGTCCAATGGTCAAGCTAGCCTCAAGTCTTCAGTATGATGCCACTGAAAGCAAAGATGTTTTTTATAATCCACAATACAAAATCTTCAGAATTGTGCTACCTCAAGGCTCGGAAGACAACACAAGAGCATCCAAACAATCCAGACAACGGACTTTTGAGAACCATCCAGATACAGAGATGTACCTTGCACAAGTACCACCAAACATATGGATGATGCACCCGAATGATGTGGGTCAGACAAAGCATACTGTTAAAGTGCAACTTACTACAAGCAAACCAATATACCATCCTCAATATCCACTTAGAGAAGATCAAGCAGCGGGGATTCAAGAAACTATTAATGGTTTGTTGGAATCTGGAGTAATATATGAAACAGAATCAGAATATAACACACCACTTTTCCCAGTGAAGAAATCGGATCTGCAAAACTGGAGGATGGTCCAAGACCTTCGTCCAATCAACGAGGTCACAGCAGGAGAATCTTATCCAGTACCAGACCCTTACATCGCATTGAATAATCTGTCACCAGAGCACAAGTTTTATACTGTGATTGATTTGGCAAATGCATTCTTCACAATCAACCTGGAGACCTCCTCTCAGAAATTCTTTGCTTTCAGACACAGAAATAAGGTCTATTCATACAGAAGAATGCCCATGGGATGGAAACATAGTCCTGGATTTTTCAGCCACTTCTTAAGACAAGACCTAGCAGATTTGAAATTTCCAGAGACATGCACTCTGATCACTTATGTGGATGACATTCTCATCGCTGGAAGAACGGCAAAAGAAGTCTTAGAAGCCTCAGTACGATTACTCACACATTTGTCAAAAAAGGGGTACAAGGTCAAAAAGCAGAAGATACAAGTTGCAAGACAAACTGTGCATTTCCTCGGACGGGAAGTATCAAACGGTACCCAAGGAGTGTCAGACAGTAACAAAGACGCTATCTTGAATGCTCCAAAACCAATTACGGTGCGTCAAATGCTCACTTTCTTGGGACTCTGTAATTACTCTCGAGAATACGTCCCTGGCTACACTGAACTCACGACACCTCTTCGAGAACTCATTAAGCCTCATGGCATGCATAATCTCTCCGCTGAACTAGTCTGGACGACAGAGACTGAAGAGGCATTCATCAAGACAAAGCAAGCTATTTGTGCAGCATGTAGCCTGTGTGCTCCAAATTACGACATTCCTTTCCATCTAGATGTGTCAGAAAGACAGTCATTTGTCCAAGCTGTTCTTTATCAGAAGCATCACCAGAGCAGAAGAGTGCTGAAACACTACTCTTGTAAGCTGGATTCTCATGAACAGACACAACCTGGTTGTGCACGTTACCTGGCCGCTCTGACGAGGACAATTGAGAAGACGTCACATATTGTGCAAAATCATCCACTGGTAATACACACTCAACATGGAATACTTGCTTACCTCAACTCTCGCCTGTTCATTACTACTGCACGAAGATCCAGTAATATTTCAAAGAGTTTGAAACAGCCACACATCACTTATGAAGGAGGAAACATTAATATGGCAGCAAATATGGAGACCGAAGGAATTCCACATGTGTGTGAAGAAAAGGTCAGAACTGAATTGTATGTAAGAACAGATCTACATACTTCACCACTTTCAGACCCAGAGATGACCATTTTCTGTGATGGCTGTTCATACAGAGCAAAAGAAGGCCATATTGTGTCATCATATGCAGTAGTGGAACAGCTCCCCTCTAACCAATATCGCCTGATGGAAGCTCAACAAATAGCAAAAGGTTCTGCACAAGTGGCGGAGATAACGGCAATGTTACGAGCACTACAACTCTCAGCGGGCAAGGCGGTAAACATCTATACAGACTCAGTCTATGCATACAAGACCGTCACAATGTCATTGGCTGGGTGGATCAGAAATGGTTTCAAACTTGTGACCGGCCTTCCGCTAAAACATGAACAATTAATAAAACAACTGATAGACGCTGTCCAACTGCCATCAAAACTTGCCATCATGAAATGCAAAGCTCACACCAAGGGAACAGATTCTATATCCTTGGGAAATCAAGCAGCAGACCACGCCGCAAAGAAAGTTGCAAATTATAGTGCAAGAAATATGCTCATTCACACCAATGAAGAGATTGAGATGCTTCCTGATGCAAATGTGATGGATGCGATGTACATAAAAGAGATTCAAGAAGCAGCTGGGGCATATGAACATAGTGCCTGGAAACAACGCGGTGCTACGAAAGATGCTACAGGAATTTGGAGAAACCATGAAGGAAAAATTGTAGCTCCAATCGCACTGCTTCAGATGCTTTATGATGAATACCACACTCCTACTCATCGAGGTTATGAAGCCATCTCAAAGCACATCGATTTGTGGTGGCATCCACACATGAAGCCCATAATGCAATACTGGATTGACGATTGTCATATCTGTCAAAGCATGAATCCAAAAAAGGCTTACAAACCACCTCCAGGAACTTATACTCTTCCCAATAAACCTTTTGAAAGAATCGTTATGGATTTCACAGACATGGGTCCGGAGATGAGAGTTCGAGGATTTCGCTATTTACTGGTCATAGTCTGTGAATATACAAGATGGGTTGAAGCATTTCCCTGCAAGACGGAATCAGCTAAAGAAGTAGTCAAACACTTAACTACTGATGTTTTTCCACGATTTGGCATTCCACATGTCATAAGATCTGATAACGGGACACACTTCACTGCTAAAATAGTCCGTGATGTGCTGAAGGCTCTAAATATCACTCAACGCTTTGGAACTGTCTATCATGCCGCCAGTCAAGGAGTTTGTGAACGAATGAATGCCACTGTCAAAAGAAAACTTGCAAAGGTCTGGAAAACCACTAAACTTGATTGGGTCACTGCTTTACCTTTTGTCTTGATGGATATCAGAAACAGTGTGAACAAAACCACGTCATATTCTCCTCATCTACTATTAACGGGCAGAGAAATGCAAAAACCAAAGGGACCATTTACCGAAGATACTCCATTCATAGAATGGGACAAACAACATCACTCATATGTTCAAGAGCTTCAAAAAATAGTGATGCAATTGCATAAATGCAGACAGAGAACACATGATGTAGAGGATGGAGTTGAACCAGATGTAAACATCTCCCCGGGATCTTGGGTGTATGTAAAAGTGCATAAACGAAGCAACTGGACTCAACCATATCAAACTGGACCATACCAAGTTCTACAGTCTACTGGGAGATCAGTACAAGTCCAAAAAGAAACATCTAAAGTGTGGTATCATCTATCACACTGCTTCAAGGCACCAGTAGACCCAAATGAACGAAGTCTAACCCAAATTCGAACTGACATTGCCGTCACATCTGCTATCCAGGATGAAGAAAGCAGACCAAAGCCTGACGTCGCTGATAACAGTGCACCAGAAGAACAACCCCGACCACCCTCCGCCACTGGGGCTCCAGAGAATAAGGAGGGGAAAAGGGGGAGAAGGAAGAGAAGAAGAAGGAGAGTATAAGCCATGCTTTTTGAAAAAATTTCAATGTGTATTTTTGACCATGCTAATTGTAATACTTTCTATTGTTCTAGTGTGGTGGTACATTTCACATACCCATAGAAGTATTGAGACTGGCCTCGGACAGCCAACAATCAAAACGATGAGCCACGATGCAACCAACTTGACAACAAAAAATAAAGGTAAGAAACAAGTTACGCTGAAAAGAAAAAAAAGGGACACTAGACACACCCCAAAGATTGTAAAATATTGCTATGAGGGACAAACTTGTAACATACTTTTTGATGTATGTGAAGTGCTAGACTGTATGCTAGATATACCCGCTATAGATCATGTGCTAAATGTACAAATTGTCTGTAAGGATACTTGTCTGTCAAAAACAGATGCCTATGGACACACAGTTATAGAGACTGCCAGAGTTGTAACTAGTACTGATGGACAACAAAATGAAGAAAACACTATTACAACTGATCTACAGCAGAGAATTACCTTAACGAAACACAGAAAGAATGATGGATCCTATCAAGCAGATCTAAAACATTGCAGAGAGCGCAAATCAATTACTCAACGATGTAATCTATTAAAAATCCAACATTCAATGATTCTGGAATATATTCTATAGGGTTCGAGTGCTCTAAAAGTATTTCTATACCATGCAATAGAAAAACAAATTTGAATTTTGCAGAGATTTATCAATTATACAATTGAGGCAATAGAAGGCATTGTTGAGCAATTGGGCCCTACGTCGCTCATGGCTTGGCAAAATCGGATCGCCCTTGACATGTTACTCGCCAAAGAGTCATCAGTATGCAGCATGTTCGGAACAGAATGTTGTACTTACATTCCGAATAATACTTCCCCTGATGGAAGTATTGCTAAAGCTTTGAACAAACTTAAGTTGTTGTCCACAGAATTTGTTAGGAACTCTGGTGTGTATGAAAACACTTGGTCAAATTGGCTCTACGGAATATTTGGACCTTGGACTGATGCTATAATGTCTGTAGTTATTACAATATTAACTGTCATCGCTATATTAGTAGTAATCGGATGTTGCATTATCCCTTGCCTTCGATCACTGGTAGAACAATTAATTGCTACTGCCATAACACAGAAAACTCCTACGTCTCAGATTTTGCTACTCTCTGTAGAGTCTTAAAAGTCCCTAACTATTGATTAAACTGCACCGTTTGACCTTCTGACTTGAAGGAGGTAAAATTCATAATTCTAAAAGTCCCAGTAAGCGTTCCTTGTTTCTTATTTTGCTGTCCGAGAGTCATATATTTTCATTTGTGTGTTATATTTGCATGAGTGTGGGGTTGTGTTATAATTGGGGGAAAAAAAAAAAAAAAAAAAAAAAAAAATATATATATATATATATACTTGTTATTACTACTTTTACTACTATTACTTTATTATTATTTTTATTTCTTTACTCATATTATAGGAATTTTATGTGAAGGTAGTCCTCTGTTTTCATTTCTGTGATCATAAATGATCAAAAGGGGGAAACTGTGAACTATTTTCTTTAAACTGTGAATTCTTTTCTTGTGTTAATATTAAGGAATGATTGAAGGAAACACATAGGTGCTTTGATTCTATTTTAACTTGAACATATGGACCCTATGACAAATGGAGTTTAACCTGTTGACCTTGTGACCCTTGAAGTTGGCTATTCAAAGAAGTGAGATGGCTCTGTAAAGACTTGTGTGTTACCTTATATGGTGAGCTAGAAGCTTAACATATAGGATCTATACATAAACAACAAGGATAGAATAGCAGCTGCATGCATCAACAGGTGGGATAATGTTTTATTTTAACTATAAAAGAGGTCTCGCAGAAGGAGGCCCTTCAGAGACGAGGAGTGAAGACCCACCATAAAGGCCTGTATCCTGTTGTAGCCCGAATAAAGATCCTTTTGAAACTGCTCCACGTCTTCTACGTTTTTGTTCCGAGGTGCCTTAAAAAACCAGAAGCTAACACCTCCCACGAATCACCCTCAATTAGCCTAAACTCCTCACCGTACATTTCATCCTGATTTCTGTCATAATAGAGAGTGCAATGTAGAGGATCGATGGGCGGGTGGTATGGTCCCAGAGAACTAATCCAAGGTTTCCACAGCTGGAATACAGATCTCAGTCCCTTTGTTGTTGGTGTTTCTGGGTCCAGACATGCCCAGTAGATGTCAGCACTGTGTTTTTCAGACAGGTTTGGTTTCATGAGCCACTGTCCTGTATGTCCGTGACTAGAGCATGTGAATCTTTGTCCATTTGACACAGAGTCCTTGATATCCACACAAAATTGTGGCACCAGTGGAAGTCAACAAGTCTCTGCCCATTAAGTTCACTGGTGTCCCAGGTGAGTGAACAAACGAGTGAAAAAGTGTATGTCCAGCAATTTGTGTCCTTAGAGGTTTGGTGAATGGCAGTGACTTAGGTTGCCCCGAGAAGCCCACAAGTGACATGGTGTCTTTGGTCAACGCAGCCTTTGGCAATGGAACATTCAGGGATGAATAGGTAGCTCCAGTGTCCACAAGTGCCATGATCTTTTGACCATCCACGTCCATAGGAAGCATAGGCTCTGCCATTCCCTCGCCTCCAGAGCCGCTCAGGCCTCCCTAGCAGTTGCCGTACCTGTCCCCCTCATAGTATTGGGAGTACAGAGCCTGCCACAGCATTGAGTCTGTCCCTTTTGCTTTTTATTTTCCCTCACTCTTCTTTTGGGTTACGTCATCTCTCATTTTGGCCAATTGCAATTTTAGAAGCTGAACCTCCATCTCTTTGGTCTTGGCATCTGTCTCAGTGTTTAAGTCAGTGTATGCTTTTAAATGATATGTCACGTGTCTCCTAAAACGACCTTCCTCACCTCCCAAGAGGTCAGGGTCGCGTTTCAACTCCTTTTGCACCTGTTCTGGTAGAATGGTCTACCAGGTAGACCATTCAATACCGCGGTGCGAAACAAAATCTCAGCCTCCGGCATGCGTGTGGGGTGCCTACCTGTTTGGGCTATCCATTTGTCCACACATGCAGTGTAATGTTCTTCCGGATCATGTGTTTTGGTGTATGGAAATGATGTTGGTGTGTCCTTACTGGGTCTGGGAAACACATCTCTGATTGCCTGGAACAAGGGCGCAGCCACCTGACCCAGGGCTCTACGCTAACTTTTTTTCAGGAGCACATGTGCCCCTAAGTTAAAAATTTTAGGAGCACAGAAAAAAAAATGGGGGCACAAGTAAGTTTTTGTTTTCAATTATTATAACAGTGCAGAACTTGCGCAACACTGAATAAATTTAATACAAAAAAAAAGAATTATGACTGTACTTTTCCTGCATGATCGCAATGTTTTTATAATAATAATAATAATAATACATTTTATTTATATAGCGCTTTTCAAGATACTCAAAGACACTTTACACAGATGAGCAATTAAAAAAATACACAGGTAAAAAACATTAAAAACAGTCCTCATAACAGTCAAAGATTAAAAGCAGCTTTAAACAGGTGAGTCTTAAGGTGTTTTTTGAAGGTGGTGAGGTCAGTGCATTCTCGGAGTGGCTGTGGGAGTGAGTTCCAGAGGGTGGGAGCAGCAACGGAGAAGGCTCTGTCTCCCCAGGTTCGGAGCTTGGTCCTGCAGGGGAGGGACAGGAGGTTTGCGTTGGAGGAGCGGAGGGAGCGGGATGGGGTGTGGCGGTGGAGCAGATCTGTGAGGTAGGAGGGGGCCAGGTTGTGGAGAGCTTTGAAAGTAATAAGAAGAACTTTGAACTGAATTCGCTGAGGGATGGGGAGCCAATGGAGGTTTTGGAGGACAGGGGTGATGTGTTCGCTCATACGGGTACGTGTGAGGAGGCGGGCAGCAGAGTTTTGTATATATTGCAGTTTGTTAAGTGTTTTTGAGGGTGTGCCATAGAGGATATATTGCAGTAGTCAATTCTGGATGTGATAAATGCATGTATTAAAGTTTCTGCAGCTGAAAAGGTGAGTGATGGGCGGAGGCGTGCAATGTTTTGGAGATGAAAAAAGGCAGTCCGGGTTATTTGCTTTACATGGGGTTCGAATGAGAGGTTTTGGTCAATGAGAATGCCAAGATTTCGGATGAGTGGGGATGGAGTGAGTGTGGAAACCTGAGGAGGATTTAGTGAGTGTTTTTGGGCCAATTATTATGATGTCGGTTTTGTCACTGTTGAGTTTGAGTAGATTGTGTGTCATCCAGGTTTTGATGTCAGATAGGCACCGTGTGAGGGAGGAGTGAGTTGTTGTGTTAATGGATGAAGTGGAGATGTAGAGCTGTATGTCGTCGGCGTAGCAGTGAAAACAGAGGCCATGACGACGAATGATGTTACCAAGTGGGAGAATGTACAGGATGAACAGGAGGGGACCAAGCACCGAACCTTGGGGAACACCTTGAGACAGTGGTGCAGTGGAGGAGGAGCAGTTGTTGATACTGATGAATTGCTGTCGGTTGGTAAGATATGACTGGAGCCAGGATAGAGCAGAGCCGGTGATGTTGATGAAGGTCTTGAGGCGAGAGAGGAGGATGGTGTGACTGATGGTGTCAAAAGCGGCAGTGAGATCCAAGAGGATGAGGATGGAGAGTTGGCCTGAGTCGGAGCAGAGGAGAAGATCATTTGTTACCTTGAGTAGTGCTGTTTCTGTACTGTGCTTTTGACGGAAACCGGACTGAAATGGCTCATACAGGCTGTTGGAGATTAAGTGTTTATGTAGTTGTGCAGCTATGACACGCTCAAGGATTTTGGACAGGAAGGGAAGGTTGGATATGGGCCGGTAATTTGCAAAGTTGTCAGGGTCAAGGCCAGGTTTTTTAAGTATGGGGGTGATAGCTGCCAGCTTGAGAGACTGTGGGACAGAAGCATTTGTAAGTGATGAGTTTATGATAGTTGTGATTAAGGGAGAAATGACGGGAAGACATGTTTTGATGAGAGCAGAGGGGATGGGATCCAGAGAGCAGGTTGGTGTTTTGATGCCTGAGAGTAGTTTGGTGAGCTGAACAGGAGTAATGGGGGAGAAATGAGAAAGCTGTTGAGTGGTGCTGGGAGGAGGCGGGTCAGGAGTTGAGGCTGTGTTGGCTGTGGGGAGACTGAGGGAATTGTAGATTGAGTTAATATTGGTCTGAAAGTAGGACAAGAAATTATTGCATTTGGTTGTTGTGAAAGATGATGAGGTGTTGTCACAGGGCTTCAGGAGCTTGTTGATTGTGGAGAAAAGAGTTTTGGGGTTTTTGGAATCAGAGTGAATGAGATTTGAATAGTAGTTTGACCGGGCAGTGTTTAGAGCATCTTTGTATGACTGAATATAATCTGTGTAATTTTGGAGATGGACCATTAGACATGTCTTTTTGTACAGTCTCTCAAGCTGCCGCTTACGTGATTTCATTTGGCGGAGCTCGGGAGTAAACCAGGGGGCTGTGTGTGTGAACGAGACTGTTTTAGTTTTGATAGGGGCAAGTTCATCAAGACAGGAAGATAGTGTGTTGTTGTAGTAAGTGACAAGTTCGGAGGTATTTTTACATGTGGGAGGTGGGGTGGCAACGAGTTTGGTGGTGAGAAGTGCAGAAACAGCGGATGGATCAATGGATTTGAGGTTACGGAAAGTAATTTTGCGTTTTGTTTTGGGAGGTGCAGTGGGTATGTTGATTTCAAACGCAATGGCCAGATGATCTGATACATGGAGGTTATGGCTGAAGAGATTATGGATTGGGATACCTGAGGAGCAAACCAGATCAAGAATGTGTCCGTGGGAATGGGTGGGAAAATGTACTTGTTGAGTGATATTAAAACAATGGAGTAAATCCAGGAATTCTATGGCAGGTTTGGAGTCCTTTGAGTCAATGTGAAAGTTGAAGTCACCTAGGAGGAGGAGGAATGATGAGATGGCACTTAGCTGGGTCAAAAAATCTGTAAGCTCGGAGAGAAAAGAGGTATTTGGTTTGGGGGGGGGGTTGATAACAGCAGTGACTAAAGGGGATGGACCAGACAGTTTAAAGGCAATGTATTCAAAAGAGTGAATACTAGAGACGGAGATTTGGGTTATTTTAGTGTCCTTTTTGTAGATGACAGCTGTACCTCCACCTCTTCCATCAGCACGGGGTTTTTCGATGTATGTAAATCCATGGGGTGTGGCCTGATTTAGCGAAAAATAGTCCATTGGTTTGTGCCATGTTTCAGTGAGACAGAGAAAATCTAAGTTATTGTCCTGGATGTATTCGTTGAGGATGAGGCTCTTATTGTTTAGTGAACGGGTGTTGAGGAGTGAGAGCTTCAGGTGACGTGGGGTTGCAGTGGGATCCAAGCAGCGAGGGAGAGAGCGGAGATTTGACAGATTCACGTGCGATTTGTTGTGATGACGTGTTGCGGAAGCTGGCGAGCGGTGTGACCAGATGGACGGGATGGCGTTTGCGGATGGAAAGTTGTAGATGGACAAGCGATCATTGCCGCGGCGTGGAGGACGTGCGCCGGAGAAGAGTCCAGGTTGCCGGAGAGTTCCAGCACAGAGCGGGCAGCAGCAGGTGTTGAGTCCGCAGAGGGTAGAGGCGGAGTACTGCAGCGGCATTCTCTGTGCGGCTAGTGCTAGCGGAGAGCTAGCCTTGGCTTCAGACCGGCAAAATGTCCGTGTTGGGACTGCTCTGGATGTCTGCTGGTGATATGTTCCAGGAAGAAAGAGGACGCTCACAGTAATCCACAGGCTGTAGAGCATATCAGCGCCTGAAGTCCATGCTGTCAGCATGCAGGAGTTGGGGGCCACTGGAAGGCTAGCGTGAGGCTAGCGCGGGCTAGTCTGGACTGAGCGCACCGGGATTTTATGGATCCAGGGCGAACAATCCTGTTGGACTTTGCCAGGATGGATTGTTCATGCAGTGGCCAGGACCACTCCAACGTGGATGGACAAGACAGTACCGGACAGGAGTAGTTCCAGGTCAGATGAGCAGCCGTGCTACTGCTGCTGCTGCGGTTTAGTGAGCGGATGATTGACGTGTAAATGTAAATATATCTTCATTTTATCTGATTAATATTTAGACTTAAAATAAGCCAAACAAACTGTACTGCACTGAAACATTCTGTGGCCTTTTTTGGACCTTCACCCACAGTTTAAGAACCTCTTCTTTAAGAGAACTTCCACTGGCACTTTACACAAAACTGTTCCAAAGTGTAAAAAGTGTGCAGGATTTTTAAACCTGTATTTTCAAATTCCTAACTGGAGTTACATTCTCTTAGTGGTTTTACAGTGGTTTTTAGACTCTGCACATTTACCAAACCAAACGCACATTGTGACAAACAGATTTAATTGGCATTTTCTTAGGCAAACTTCAGCCCACATATCACCTGCTCTGTGCCGTAGCTCTGCTCTGTGCGGACACGGACATAAAATTAATATTGTCGTATTTGATGTGAGGCGGATGGACAGGTGGGATGTTTAACCTGCCCTGTGATACACACTGGTACACGAGGGTGCGCGGGCTCCAGCGCACAGGTCCCGTACACCGGTACAAGTTTATTGCCGAAGGCAGCGGCCGTAATGAAATATGACCGCACTCAGTATTCAGACCTTGAATCCGTGACGAGACCGAGTCCAAATGCGCTCGAGTCCGAGACAAGACCAAGACAAAACCATCGCTTTAGCGGGGGAGGAAGTCCAGTGGCACAGGGTGTCTGTGAGTGTGGGACAGGTGTGGGTCCTGCTGCGGTGCCGCTCCTCGTTTAAGGGGGCGTGGGTGTGTTTTGAAGCGGAGTTTGTTCGTATCAGTGATATCGGCCACACGCGGAGTTCGTATGCTGGGGTCGTGCCTGGGCACGGTTCGGTTGCGCTCGCGCTGGGCAAGCGTGAGGTGCTTTAGGGGCGATCCAGGCTTAGGCAAGTTCCACAGTCCTAGTGTGAGTTTGCCCTTAATGTTTGACACGTTTAGAACGTTTAACTCATCACGTTACGTCTGTGCGCAGCTCTCCTTATTGTGGCTGCAGAAGCACTCGCACCGGTGCGACTGTTTTGATTTCCTCGTTCGCACGACGAAATATTTACTCGCAAATGTGAGTGAAATGGGCGCACTGTAGAGCCCTGACCTGACCCAACGGGGTACTGGCTGGCTGTCGGGACGTGCCTGCCTGTGTCTAAACCTGTTGTGACTCATGCCCACTGCAACATGCGTTCATTGCCTGACGTAAGTCCCCTAAAGCTAGCTCTTGACCCGACATTGTAGACAAAAATTTAGAAAGCCACTGTGCACCTCCTTTTGACAATTTTGGTAACTGCTCTACCAGAGCTTGTATGTCTCTTACGCCAAATGGTTCATATTGTCCCTGTGCTCCCTGTCCTCGCCTCATCAAGGGAAAGAGTCCTGGATCTCCTGGTGACTTCTTGTCCCGTGGTCTAAGATTATAAGATTGCCTCTCTTTCCACATTTCTTCTTCAGATCCGACTCCTCCTGCAACACTGTGTTCTTCAAATTGCTCTTCCAGTAAGCCAAGCAAATGTCCACCTTCTGAGGACATTGCGTATGACTCGGCAGTATACTTACCTTTCTGCTGTTCTCTCTGTCCCTTTTGCAGCTCTGCCACCTCCTTCTCTCTTAATTTCAATTGGAGCTGCAAGTCCTTTAATTGCTTTCTGTCTCCTTCTTCTTCTTCCACTTCTTCGTCCCTATCCTCTAGCAATCTCGAGTGTGGATTAGTCCCCATTGTCCAGGTGCTCTCCAGGGCCTTCCCATACTTTACATCGAGCCGGCTTTCCCTTTCCCCAGTTTTAGGAGTGGAACTTACCAAGTTTGGAGTAGTACTTACCGCTCCTCCCTTAGTCTCTGGGGTCCCACGTGCAATGATGGTGGCCTGCTCGCTCAGGGACTGTATAGGCATCCGGCCTTTTTCGTTCTCCACATCACATGTCAACTTACCTGCTACTCTGACAACGGGCATGCTCAGAGCCACCGTTTCTCTCTCCTCGTATGGGGGCGGCTTGGACATCCTCTGTTCCGCCTCCTTTAGCGCCTTTATCGGATACAAGCTCACCGGTGGAGCCGATGCCTGTGAGAACGCTTCCTCATTTGCCTTTCCCTGCTGTCCCCGTATGCTCCACTGTGGGTCCTCTATTTTATCACTTCGCACATTCGTCAGCGCATTTACAGTCAAATTCATCTGATGCGTCACTCTCCTCTCTTCCTCACATCCGTCTAAGTCCTTCTTGATTTTACGCTTCTCTTTCCAACCACACGTCCCCAATTGTTCCTTCAGTTCCTCACATTCTGATTTTCTCAACAATCCTGCTTCCTAAACTCCTGGCTCAGTGCCTGCCACCTGCTTTTACCTCCCAGATGCATTCTACTCCACACTTTCAGCATCTTCTTCTTTTCCTTATCATGCTTTTTCTTGTCAATCCCACTTAACATCTGCCTTTCTATGTCTGCGTACATTGATGCCCATTTTGAGTCCTTATCTCCCGGTTCACTATAGTCCTCGTCAAGTCTGTCCGCCATTTTGTCGACACCCACCATTTTGTTATATCTTTACCCAATGCTAATGCTAATGCTAATGCTAAGCTAATGCTAATGCTAATTTTAAGCACAAATCAGAGTTTTAGGAAACCTGGTCGTCACTCTTCACCCTACTCTATTCTCAACCCTGCCACCGCTACAGTTTTGCACAAAGTGGTCAAATTGTCCCTGCCACCAGTACAGCCTGCTTCTAACTACACTAGTCTATGCCTGCCACCGGTAAAATTTGCAACGTTCAATGTGTCCCTGCCACCGGTTTTCCTAGTCTCATCTGTCAACACATTTCACATATGAGGACTTTAACCTCCAATTACTGCGTTTTTTGGGGGCCCCAAAACTCCCCAAGGTATAACGAGAAACCTCACAATTGTCTCCGCGCGTCCGCTTTGACGTCAGTTACAACGGGGCTACACAACACATATTAACCGCTTATCGGTTCACAAGATCTAATCACAATTACACGCTGACTACATCAGTGATACATTTCCAACAACTTTCATACTTTTAGACAGGCCAATAGCAGAATTTTGACATGTTAGTAACAGGCATTCTGCTTACCTTTCAGTTTGGGCCCAGGAAAGTTATTTTCAATGTGTCACGATGTCACACGACGTCACCCTCGACTGACCGGGCAAAACTCAGGTACTCCGGCGATCACGTCAGGGAACGCAGCATCAGCCCCTCCCTCGACTCGCGTCGGGAGTCACCAATTGAAGGAAGAAACCTGCGTCCTATGCAGCTTTTCTTTCATGCGTGTTCAGTATCGAGGAGAGACGACCAAGATTCAATGGATTCAAATTAACAAAGTTTAATCCCTGACAGTACAATTCTAAGCAGAGCTCTGGGTCTGAAGGGTCCCTAAACAGCACACAATCTACGTGCGTCTTAGGTTAGGCACAACTTCAGAACACACGATCCCCTTCAAAACCAGCATTTAAAGACATGCATTATAAATATTCATGAACCTATGACTAAACATTTTCTGCGTCCAGCTGACTCCATCTCCTTTTCCAAATTTGGTGTTCCTGTCGTCTCCTCAAAGCCAGACCTCACGTGACTCCATGACCTTGAAGACATGAGTTTTCCCACAAGGAGCCTGGACAGAGAGAAACATGGATCCTGCCCTAATGATAAGCTCCAGGCCAGCTGTGGGGCTGCTCTGTACGCCTTTGTTCCAGAGATGTTAAAGGCACAATATGAATTTTATAATGACTGGTAGAAATGATTACATTCTTCATTACAAGGCATATATTAAAGGCACACATAGGGGGGTCAGGTGCTATGAGTATTGGGCAGCACGCTGCCCTCGCGACCCAGCTGATTAAGCGGGAGAAGATGGATGGATGGAAGTTAGTAAAAATGATTATACTCTTCAAGTTCCATCATGTCCATCATGACGAGTAGGTGAAGAAGTCGGTGTAGCCTATAAACCAAGAAGGCTCATTTTTCTTGGATTTCCACTGCTTGAATCCCAAATAAATGATAAAAATGCTGAGAGGGAGGATAATGCCGATGTACATTATAGACATTGGAAACATCACAATGAATGGGAAGGTCTGAGTCACAGAGTCATTGGAAGCCATTTTCTATACTGGAAAAAATATAAATGTTTAAATCGTTTATACAACTGACAGATTTTGGGGCCTTGATTATTTGTGGTTCAGTCCTGATTTAGTCCTGGTTCATGGTTCAGTCCTGGTTTAGTGCAGGTTTAGTTCTGGTTTTCCACTTTGAGAATAATTTAAACATATAAGTTCTTAATGCAATTTACAACATATTTATGGGCTTTGGGCAAACTAAAGATACAATATTTTTCCTTGAATTGCTTAACTGCCGTAGTGACCAAGGACCAAAGCCATATGTACCTAAAAAGATACCTAAAGATTTCACTTAAATATTGTACTTTTACTTTTGTACTTCGTTAGCTTCTACCACAGGTAACAGTACATTGCTTAGACAAAAAATAAACAAAGAAAGCATTTAAAATGGTCAGAAATCTTACCTGTAAATCCAGGGACCTCTTTTTGCATGTTCACTCATGCGTGAGTGATTTTACAGTGCTGGGGTGAAGGCTGTGCTTTCTTTAGTTGTGGTCACTCATGGAAAAAAGCACTGATATTCAAATCAAGGGACATAAAAGCAAATATGGCACCACCCCCTCCCTCCCGCCCTGTGTACCTCGTCCATCCTTCAGTCCAAAGACATCGTCTTTAAGGAGGGGAAGAGGGGTCCAGTTTGTGCTGGGTGACCATTTTGGACTGGAGATTGTACCACCACCCTGAGTCTCCCCTCGGCCATCACTTCTATCCACCGTCAATAAACATCTTTATCATATTCCATTGTTGTGGTGTGGTCCTTGCTAGTGACCCGGTATTAAGTTATACCACGGTACTGAAATACCACGGTATTGGTACGGTGAGGGTGAGCTTCTGATGGTGTTGACACCTCATTTATTTGACAGTGCTCCTCACAGTGGTGCCGTTTGCCCCTTAACGCGCTCTTATACAGTCCTTATGTCTGCGCTGTATCCTCTGATCCCCCTTGACCCTCACTTGCCTCCACCTTGTACCGGACCGGACCACACCACGGAGCACCCACACACACCCGTAACACGCACGGAGTGAAGAGCTAACCCACTAACCTTCACCCTAAATGTATAATAGCCTAAAAGTTCAGAGCTGACATAGTGTCCGGTTATCAGACAACTTAGAGAATGAAATTTTGCTCCTATATCCACTTTGTTTGGTGCACAGCTGTGATGTGCACATGAATGACATTACATTGTATTGATATAAACCCAAGGCAGGTTTATTTGTACAGCATAGTTCATACACAAAGTAATTCAAAGTGCTTAACAGAATAAGAAATCCATTAAAATCACGTCACAAACAAATCAAATCATAAATAGTCATCATAAAATTAAAAAAAGAGAAAGAGACACTAAATGAGTGAAAAGAGTGCAGAATGAAAACCTTTCAGTCAGACGCAGCTGAACAGAACTGTTTTGAGCCTGGATTTAATCAGGTTTAGTCTTGGTTCAGTCTTGCTTTAGCATCTGAATCCAGGACATCTTTCATTTTATTTCCTTATTCCAAATGTTCTGGCACACTGCTGTAGCTTCCCTGTTCGCTGCAGATAAAGCAGAGGCAGTGTCAGAGAGCTCAGTAAGTTAGTAACATACCAAACGTACATTGCAGCAACAGTATGAAGCTCATCTATCATGTCCACGCACAGGAAAATGTTCAAAATTGCACTGATACAAAACTTTAAAGTCAGCACCACTAAGACCAGCACAATGACAAAGAAGGCGTGGCGTTTTGATTTCTGAACCTTCCTTTGGTTCGTTACAGCGCCCCCTGGCTTTGGATGGACAAGGACTTTGAGAACAGCCACACTGCAGTAGAATATAATGCCTAAATATACAACCATTTGGCACACATCTGCAATATACAAAGGGAGTCCATAAGTGAAAATGACAGCGAGGCCAAATAATGTAAGTGTGACCACCCAAACCAGGCCTGTTGCAATGTTCCGAATCAGACGACCTTTGCCTTTTTTGAGACCCAGGAACATCACAGGATGCACCACGGCAACGTAGTGTTCAATGCACGTACATGTAGGGAACATCATCTCTCCATACCACCCAAAACTCCCAGAGAAAAAAGGTACTGAGGTTTTATCATAATCTTTGAAAATTATACAAAGAGTTGCAAAATATGCAGCGACTCCAACCAGTTCCATGATGACGAGGTTGTAGGTGAAGAAGTCGGTGTAGCCTATAAACCAAGAAGGCTCATTTTTCTTGGATTTCCACTGCTTGAATCCCAAATAAAGGATAAAAATGCAGAGAGGGAGGATAATGACGATGCACATTATAGACACTGGAACCATCACAATGAATGGGACGTTATGAGTCACAGAGACATTAGAAGCCATTTTTCACACTGGAAAAAATACAAATGTTTGAGTCATTTTTACAGTTGACAGATTTTTATATTGTGTCTTCTCCTGTTTTGATTTCATCGACACAGCTACAGTCCGTATATCCTGGTTCAGTCCTGGTTTAGTGCAGGTTTAGTTCTGGTTTTCCACTTTCAGAATAATTTAAACATATAAGTTCTTAATGCAATTTACAACATATTCTTGAGCTTTGGGCAAACTAAAGATACATTATTTTTCTTTGAATTGCTTAACTGCCGTAGTGACCAAGGACCAAAGCCATATGTACCTAAAAAGATACCTAAAGATTTCACTTAAATATTGTACTTTTACTTTTGTACTTTGAAGTTTCTACCACTGGTACCAGTACATTGCTTCGACAAAAAATAAACAAAGAAAGCATTTAAAATGGTCAGAAATCTTACCTGTAAATCCAGGGAGCTCTTTTTGCATGTTCACTCATGTGTGAGTGATTTTACAGTGCTGGGGTGAAGGCAGTCTGTGCTTTCTTTAGTTGTGGTCACTCATGGAAAAAGGTGCTTGTATACAAATCAATGGACATAAATGCAAATATGGCACCACCCCCTCCCTTCCGCCCTGTGTGCCTCGTCCATCTTTCAGTCCAAAGACATCGTCTTTAAGGAGGGGAGGAGGGGTCCAGACTGTACTGGGTGACCATTTTGGACTGGAGATTGTACCACCACCCTGAGTCTCCCCTCGGCCATCACTTCTATCCACCGTTAATATCTTTATCGTATTCCATTCTTGTGGTGTGGTCCTTGCTAGTGACCTGGCATTAAGGTATACTCATCCATCCATCTTCTCCCGCTTAATCCGGCTGGGTCGCGGGGGCAGCTTGTTGCCCAATCCTCATAGCACCTGACCCCCCCATGAACCCCTCTGTGGGTGGTGAGCCCACAGGAGGGGCAATGAATGGGAAAGTCTGAGTCACAGAGTCATTGGAAGCCATTTTCTATACTGGAAAAAATGCAAATGTTTAAATCACTTTTACAACTGACAGATTTTTTGGGCCTTGGTCACTTGTGGTTCAGTCCTGATTTAGTCCTGGTTCACGGTTCAGTCTTGATTTAGTGCTGGTGCAGTCCTGGTTTAGTCTTAGTTCAGTCTTGGTTTAGTCCTGGTTTGCAACATATGTTTATTTGATTTACTTGACAGGGACAATGGACAGGAGCATTAATCAGAAAAAATTAAAAGATGCTTTGTAATAGACTTTAGCTCTCAGAGCTAATTTCCATCTGTAGTCCCTGAGACAAACAACATTACAGACAATGTTTGTAACAAGTAAGAGGAACAAAAAAGAGGGTTGGAATGAACATAAGGCATAAAACAATGCAATTCATCATATTTACAGTGTCGGTGATACATTTCATCAGTTAAAAATAATTCAAACTTGGTTCCCGATACCTCCCCTGTATCCTTTTCTCATGTTTAGTCTCATGGGCTTTGGGCAAAAAAGAGACAATATTTTGTTTTGAATTGCTTCATTGCCATAATGACCAAGGACCAGTACCACAGGTGTCTAAAAAGATACCTAAAAGTTGTACTGAAATATTATATTTTGCACTTTGTTATCCTGTAGCACTGGTAATCCCTCATGTCTACAGTACATTGCCAAGACAAAAAATGTACAAAGAAAATATTAAAAATGTCAAAAACCTTACCTCTAAATCCAGCGAGCTCTTTTTGCATGTTCACTCATGCAGGAGTGATTTTACAGCACTCACGTTATGGCAGTCTGTGTTTTCTTTAGTTGTGGTCACTCATGGAAAAAGGCGCTTGTATCCAAATCAAGAGAAATAAATCCAAATATGGCAAATGCACAGCCGCCTGCTCCCTCTGCGCCTCAGACAAGCACCTCAAGCCATACATAAGTCAAATAAACCACAGCATCAGATCCACCCACCTCCTCAGCCTCTCCATCTGCTACACTGCTCTGTGTGAAACTCTTACTGAAGTTACACTTGAATATGAGCTTTAATTTAACACAATCTGACCAGAAAGAGCCGACGTAGTTGGAACTATAAGGCAAAGTTACTGATTCTTATTAACAGCTTTGTACATCTAACTTCGTGCTGTATCTTTAATGGACCAAACCTGGACTAAACATAGACTTTATACCAAAACATTATGCCTCAAACCAGTTATAAAACCAGGACTAAACCAGGTCTAACAACAGGACTAAACCAGTACTAAAACCAGGACTAAACCAGGTCTAAAAACAGCACTAAATCAGGCCTAAAACCAGTTCTAAACCAGATCTAAAACAAGGACGAAACCAGTACTAAACCAAAACTCAAACCAGGACTAAGCCAGAATTAAAACCAGGACTAAAACCAGTTCTAGACCTGGGGCCTGTTCCAGAAAGCGGGTTATATGAAAACTCTGAGTAAGTTAACCCTGAGATGAGGGAAAGTCTGGGTTTTCTGTTCCAGAAAGCGAGGTAACTGAAACACTGAGTCAGTCACCGCGGTAACAGACTCCGTGAACTTAACCTGCTCAGGGCAGGTTTTCTTGAAATAACTCAGAGTTTTCTCGCTCCTCTCGCATGAAAATCACTTTGACACAACATGGCTTGTCCATTCCTCCCAAACCTGATAGACATGGAAGCACAAATTTTTCAAAGCGCTTTGTGCCGCGAGAGAATCTTTCGGCCCAGGCTGGATATTCTGTCATTTCCAGATGAATATCTATTTGAGCGCTACCGCTTTTCATCAAACGGTATCATTTATCTTGAAAGTCTCCTCCGGCCTCATATTACAAACTTCACCCACCGCGGACGTGCGCTCACTTCCCTTCAAATCCTGTGCATCGCGCTACGTTTTTAAATGGGAGTTTTCTGAACAATACGACGCGGAGCACTATGGCAAGGACACAGTGTGCAGAGCAGTGAGGAAAGTGACCCTGGCACTGAAACACCTGTTGCCGGTGATGTGGTGTTCCCCGGACACAAACCCACCCGCAACATCAAGGAGGAATTCCACAGGATTGCAGGTAACTGATGTAGAAATCATATAGGCCTATTCATTTAATTAATTTTTTTGGTTATTTTTTTTTTAATTCTGCTGCTACCTCAGTCAGTCAGATTACTATCTTAATTAAATGTAATTTTGCAGGGCTCCTAATATAATAGGGTGCATAGATGGGACCCACATTCCCATCACTGCACCTACAGAGAATGAGGCAGATTATGTCAATAGAAAATCTTTTCACAGCATCAATGTCCAGGTATATGATCTATAATCTTAAAAAATATGTAGGCTGTATGAAAATGTAGGCTACAGTACAACTAAGTCATGTCATTCTCTGCACTGTGAAGATCATATCAGATGCCACTTACATAATTACGAATGTAGAAGCCAAGTGGCCTGGCTCTGTCCATGATTCCCGGATCTACAGGGAGTCTAGTCTGAGCAACAGACTTGCACGTGGTAAGGAAGTTGAAGCTTTGTACAAATGTTCTTTGTCTCTTTTTAAATGCTCTCAAATGTGTCCTCTATAATTACAGGGGAGTTTAATGGCTACCTATTAGGGGATCGAGGCTACCCATGCCAGCCCACTCTGTTGACCCCTTACCCTGACCCTGAGCCGGGGCCCCAACAGCGTTTTAATGTGGCCCACTGCAGGACTAGAGCCCAGGTTGAGCTGACCATTGGCCTACTCAAATCCCGGTTCCAGTGCCTGCACAAGCTCAGGGTCACTCCAGAGAGGGCATGTGACATTGTGGCCTGTGTTGTTCTCCATAATATTGCAATTATTAGGGGAGAGCAACACCCTGCTGTACAGGTTAATGACCCAGAGGATGACCACCCCATCCACCCTGAAGATGTCCGGGATGGAAGAGCTGTGAGAGACCTCATTTGCAGGAACTACTTTTGAAAATAAAAGACATATTCAAATGTGATTTGGTTCATCTTTATTCCCTACAGTACAAAAGCAGCAGTTAGGATTTATAATAGCTCCAATTATTAACATATTCCTCCATTTCACCAATGCACCCACCTCAACTGGCGTTCCAGTAACTGAATTTGCAGATCTGCCTTCCTTATCTGCAGATCTAGATAGGTCATTTCCTTTTCTGTTTTTTTATTTTCTTTATGAGGTGCAGTCTGTACAACTCTTTGGCTGGTAACTGAGAAACATATGCACAACATTTAAGTGCTGCAGTTCTACATACAGATTTAACAGTAAAATCTCACTGTATGAAGCTGTGCGGCTGACCTTGATGGAGCTGCTCATGATGCCCAACCATGTCCTGTTGAAACATAAAAATATACTTAGTCATTTGTCCACTCATCACTTCAGTGTACATGAAACTATATTTAGGTCAACAGTGTAAAGAAATGTGAATGGGCCTCATGGCTCTGCCAGTAACTTCACATGATATTAACACATACTTCAGTTGGCCCCTCTGGATCTCTCCCTGTGGCAGCAGTCAGCGTCTCCTCATCATCATCATCATCAGCCCCCTCCTCCTGTGATAGAGAGAGATACTGTCTCAGAATACTTTCAACTACCACCTGAGGCAGGATCTGAGTATGGAATAGTTACAGCTGCAGGGTGTTGTATTGGGTGGGGAGGCTGAACCAGGCAGAGGACACCAGCCTCAACTGTTGGGTAAATAGAATAGGATATATATAGTTTTATTTTATTTGATTAAAAACAGGCAAAAGTGTTTACTTGCATCTGATGTAGGCACTTGTGTCCATGGGGGTGCTGGGCTCAGAAGAGCTTCCCCCAGGGCCCTCAGCCACTGGCCAGGTAATGTTTTTGGCTGAGGGCCTCACCTCAGCCTCAGTCAAAGTGGATGGAGGTGGCCCTCCACCCGTTTTTTTGGCCTCTGCCTTCTTTCTGTCACCCAAGGCAAACAGGTCCGGGGAGACGGGTCAGACGAAGAGCGGTTCAGAAGACCCCTATGTTGAGACAAAAATCGAGGTCAGTGACGTCGCCCGGAAAGGCGGTACCGGGGCCCCACCCTGGAGCCAGGCCTGGCGTGGGTGCACGTGGGCGAGCGCCTGGTGGCCGGGCCCCGCGGTAAAGTCTATGCCAGGGTACTGGAGAGGAGAGTTCGGCCGATAGTCGAACCTCAGATTCAAGAGGAGCAGTGTGGTTTTCGGCCTGGTCGTGGAACACTGGACCAGCTCTACACCCTCCATCGGGTGCTCGAGGGTTCATGGGAGTTTGCCCAACCAGTCCACATGTGTTTTGTGGACTTGGAGAAGGCATTCGACCGTGTCCCTCGTGGTGCCCTGTGGGGGGTGCTCCGGGAGTATGGGGTCCGGGGCCCTTTGCTAAGGGCTGTCCGGTCCCTGTATGACCGGAGCAGGAGCTGTGTTCACATTGCCGGCAGTAAGTCAGACCTGTTCCCGGTGCATGTTGGACTCCGCCAGGGCTGCCCTTTGTCACCGGTTCTGTTCATTGTATTTATGGACAGAATTTCTAGGCGCAGCCAGGGGCCGGAGGGGGTCCAGTTCGGGGACCACAGGATTTCATCGCTGCTTTTTGCGGATGATGTTGTCCTGCTGACTCCATTGAACCAGGACCTGCAGCGTGCACTGGGGCGGTTTGCAGCCGAGTGTGAAGCGGCTGGGATGAGAATCAGCTGTTCCAAACGGGAAAAAGGTGGATTGCCCTCTCCGGGTGGGTGGGGAGTCTCTGCCTCAAGTGGAGGAGTTCAAGTATCTCGGGGTCTTGTTCATGAGTGAGGGGAGGATGGAGCGCGAGATTGACAGGCGGATCGGTGCGGCGTCGACAGTGATGCAGTCGCTGTATCGGACCGTTGTGGTGAAGAGGGAGCTGAGCCGAAAGGCGAAGCTCTCGATTTACCGGTCAATCTACGTTCCTACCCTCACCTATGGTCATGAGCTCTGGGTAATGACCGAAAGAACGAGATCGCGGATACAAGCGGCCGAAATGAGTTTCCTCCGCAGAGTGGCCGGGCGCTCCCTTAGAGATAGGGTGAGGAGCTCGGTCACACGGGAGGAGCTCGGAGTAGAGTCGCTGCTCCTCCACGTCGAGAGGAGCCAGCTGAGGTGGTTCGGGCATCTGGTCCGGATGCCTCCTGGACGCCTCCCTCGGGAGGTGTTCCGGGCATGTCCCACCGGTAGGAGGCCCCGGGGAAGACCCAGGACACGCTGGAGGGACTATGTCTCTCGGCTGGCCTGGGAACGCCTCGGGGTCCGTCCGGAGGAGCTGGAGGAAGTGGCTGGGGAGAGGTAAGCTTGGGAGCCCCTGCTTAGACTGCTGCCCCCGCGACCCGGCCCCGGATAAGTGGAAGAAGATGGATGGATGGATGCCTTACCACTTTGTACGATATTTTTATATTTCATTTTTAGCTGCTTCCACGTCCTTCTCTCCCTTTGGATTGCACCTAAACGAAAATCAGATTTTATTCCTATTTAACTCGGCAAATAAGCGATGATCTTACACTTGAATGTTAACTTAATTAAACAATTTAAACTCACGCATTGACTCGGGCCGCAATTTCCTCCCACACTGCCTCTCTCTCCTTTGCCGCTGCAGCGGTGTTTGATTTACGACGGAAAATATGTTCTTTCTCCCCGTAGCCTCCATGAGGACCTCGAGCTCAAGCGGGCTGAAGTAAGTGGATCTCTTTTTTGTCGTTGTCATGGTGACACTCATGGTTTCGGTGATCCATTGACTACGGCTTTTTATAGTAGTCGTGCACGCACTTAACTCGGGGTAAACCTACTCAGAGTTGATTTACCTCATTCATATCACCTGTTCTGGAAATGAAAACTCAGGGTTTCCCATCTCAGGGTAAGTCAACCCAGAGCTCATGGATGAACTCAGAGTATGTTTGAACCCGCTTTCTGGAACAGGCCCCTGGTCTAAAACTGGGATTAAACCAGTATTAAATCAGAACTCAAACCAGGACTAAACCAGAACTAAACCAAGATTAAAACAGGACCAAACCAAGACTAAACTAAAATTTTATACCAAAACTTTATACCTAAAACCAGCTATAAAACCAGGACAAAAGCAGAACTAAAACTAGTACTAAACCAAAACTCAAACATGGACTAAATCAGAACTAAAACCAGGACTAAACCAAAACTAAAACCAGGACTAAATCAGGTTTAAAAACAGGACTAAACCAGGATGAAACCAGTACTAAACAAGAACCAAAACCAGGAGTAAAGCATGACTGAAACCAAGACTAAACCAGGATTACAACAGGATTTAACCAGGACTAAACTATGCCGTATGGACCACATCTGCTCCCGTACGCCACACTGTTTGTTAAGAACAGAAAGAAGGCGTGGCATTTTGATTTCTGAACCTTCCTTTGGTCCTTTACAGCGCCCCCTGGCTTTGGATGGACGAGGACTTTGAGAACAGCCACACTGCAGTAGAATATAATGCCTAAATATACAACCATTTGGCACGCATCTGCAATATGGAAAGCGAGTCCATAAGTGAAAATCAGACGACCTTTGCCTTTTTTGAGACTAAGGAACATCACAGGATGCACCACAGCAATGTAGTGTTCAATGAACGTACATGTAGGGAACATCATCTCTCCATACCACCCAAAATTCCCCCAGAAAAAAGGTGCTGAGCTTTTATCATAATCTATGAAAATTATACTTATTATAAGAGTTGCAAAATATGCAGCGACTCCAACCAGTTCCATCATGACGAGGTTGTAGGTGAAGAAGTCGGTGTAGCCTATAAACCAAGAAGGCTCATTTTTCTTGGATTTCCACTGCTTGAATCCCAAATAAAGGATAAAAATGCTGAGAGGGAGGATAATGACGATGCGCATTATAGACACTGGAACCATCACAATGAATGGGACGTTCTGAGTCACAGAGTCATTGGAAGCCATTTTTCACACTGGAAAAATAGACATTTTTGTCATTTTTACAGTTGACAGATTTTTATATTGTGTCTCCTGTTTTGATTTCATCTACACAGCTACAGTCCGTCTATCATGGTTCAGTCCTGGTTTAGTCCTGGTTCAGTCCTGGTTCAGTCCTGGTTCAGTCCTGTTTTATTGCAGGTTTAGTTCTTGTTTTCCACTTTCAGAATAATTTAAACATATAAGTTCTTAATGTAATTTACAACATATTCATGGGCTTTGGGCAAACTAAATATACAATATTTTTCTTTGAATTGTTTAACTGCCGTAGTGACCAAGGACCAAAGCCATATGTACCTAAAAAGATACCTAAAGATTTCATTTAAATATTGTACTTTTACTTTTGTACTTCGTTAGCTTCTACCACTGGTAACAGTATATTGCTTAGACAAAAAATAAACAAAGAAAGCATTTAAAATGGTCAGAAATCTTACCTGTAAATCCAGGGAGCTCTTTTTGCATGTTCACTCATGCGTGAGTGATTTTACAGTGCTGGGGTGAAGGCAGTCTGTGCTTTCTTTAGTTGTGGTCACTCATGGAAAAAAGCACTGATATTCAAATCAAGGGACATAAAAGCAAATATGGCACCACCCCCTCCCTCCTGCCCTGTGTGCCTCGTCCATCCTTCAGTCCAAAGACATCATCTTTAAGGAGGGGAGGAGGGGTCCAGATTGTGCTGGGTGACCATTTTGGACTGGAGATTGTACCCCCACCCTGAGTCTCCCCTCGGCCATCACTTCTATCCACCGTCAAAAAACATCTTTATCATATTCCATTGTTGTGGTGTGGTCCTTGCTAGTGACCCGACATTAAGTTATACCACGGTACTGAAATACCACGGTATTGGTACGGTGAGGGTGAGCTTCTGATGGTGTTGACACCTCATTTATTTGACAGTGCTCCTCACAGTTTTGCCGTTTGCCCCTTAACGCGCTCTTATACAGTCCTTATGTCTGCGCTGTATCCTCTGCTCCCCCTTGACCCTCACTTGCATCCACCTTGTACCGGACCGGACCACACCACGGAGCACCCACACACACCCGTAACACGCACGGAGTGAAGAGCTAACCCACTAACCTTCACCCTAAATGTATAATAGCCTAAAAGTTCAGAGCTGACATAGTGTCCGGTTATCAGACAACTTAGAGAATGAAATTTTGCTCCTATATCCACTTTGTTTGGTGCACAGCTGTGATGTGCACATTAATGACATTACATCATATTGATATAAACCCAAGGCAGGTTTATTTGTACAGCATAGTTCATACACAAAGTAATTCAAAGTGCTTTACAGAATAAGAAATACATTAAAATCACGTTACAAACAAATCAAATTATAAATAGTCATCATAAAATTAAAAAAGAGACAGAGACACTAAATGAGAGAGAAGAGTGCAGAATGAAAACCTCTCAATCATCTGCAGCTGAACAGAACTGTTTTGAGTCTGGATTTAAACAGAGTCAGAGTAGAGTCTGTCTCACATGTTCAGACTGTTCCAGGTTTTAGCTGCATGAATCTGAAACTCTGATTCCCCGAGTTTAGTCCTGACTCTGGCTCCAGCAGGAGGCCGGTCCCTGAGCTCCTCACAGTGCAGAGGGTTCATGTGGCACTAACATGTCCCAGATGGACTTTGGTGTTAAGACATGGAGAGACTTGTGCACAAGCAGAGCTGCTTTAAAGTCTCTGAGCCACAGGGGGCAGTACAGAGACCTGAGACCAGGACGCATGTGCTCGGACTTCCTGGTTGGAGTCAGGACCTGAGCTGCAGAATTCTGGATGTTCTGCAGTTCTCACGGCTCATTTGGAGAGGCCAGTGAGAGGCTGTTACAGGCTCTAACCTGCTATAAAATCTAATTATATTTGGTCAAACTACAGACCAAAAGCCTACAGTATTTTTCCAATAGTATTTCACTTAATAATGTATTTAATAATATTTAAAAACATATGTGTGCCTATGCTAGTGTTCCCAAGTGGAGCTTTCCCCTGATATGACCTGCGTTTCACCAAATCTCTGCACACCAAAGTAGGACATAACCAAGGAGCAGGATATCATACACTAACACTGATTTCCTTCAAAAGTCCCTTGGTTTTGTTAAGCATTATAAATTATGCAACTCCATGATTTACCATCATACTATGGTATTTTTTGTCACAGTTATGTCCCATCCCTAGTCCTGATATAGTCCTGGTTCAGTCCTTGTTTAGTCCTTCTGTTCTGATCTAGTCCTGGTTTAGTCTTGGTTCAGTCTTGCTTTAGCATCTGAAACTAGGACATCTTTCATTTTATTTCCTTATTCCAAATGTTCTGGCACACTGCTGTAGCTTCCCTGTTCGCTGCAGATAAAGCAGAGGCAGTGTCAGAGCGCTCAGTAAGTTATTAAAATATGAAATGTACGAAACAGCAAAAAGATGAACCTCATCTATTTTATTCATGGCCAAGAAAATGTGCAAAATTGCATTGATACAAAACTTTAAACTCAGTGTGACCAAGACCAGCACAATGACAAAGAAGGCGTGGCGTTTTGATTTCTGAACCTTCCTTTTGTCCATTTCAGCGCCCCCTGGCTTTGGATGGACGAGGACTTTGAGAACAGCCACACTGCAGTAGAATATAATGCCTAAATATACAACCATTTGGAACACACCTAAAATAAAGAAAGGAAGGTTGTAATTGAAAATGACAATGATGGGCAATAATGTAAGTGTGACCACCCAAACCAGGCCTGTTGCAATGTTCCGAATCAGACGACCTTTGCCTTTTTTGAGACCCAGGAACATCACAGGATGCACCACAGCAATGTAGTGTTCAATGCACGTACATGTAGGGAACATCATCTCTCCATAAAACCCAAAACTCCCACATAAAAAAGGTGCTAAGCTTTTATCATAATCTATGAAAATTATACAAAGAGTTGCAAAATATGCAGCGACTCCAACCAGTTCCATCATGACGAGGTTGTAGGTGAAGAAGTCGGTGTAGCCTATAAACCAAGAAGGCTCATTTTTCTTGGATTTCCACTGCTTGAATCCCAAATAAAGAATAAAAATGCTGAGAGGGAGGATAATGATGATGTACATTATAGACACTGGAACCATCAGAATGAATGGGAAGGTCTGAGTCACAGAGTCATTGGAAGCCATTTTTCACACTGGAAAAAATACAAATGTTAAAGTCATTTTTACAATTTATAGATGTTGTATCTTCTGTCCTGATTTCGTAGACACAGCTACAGTCCGTCTATCCTGGTTCAGTCCTGGTTTAGTCCTAGTTCAAGGTTCAGTCCTGGTTTAGTGCAGGTTTAGATTTAATTTTTGAGAATAATTTAAACATATACATTTTTTAATGCAATTTACAACATATTTATTGGCTTTAGCCAAACTAAAGATACACTATTTTTCTTTGAATTGCTTAACTGCCGTAGTGACCAAAGACCAAAGCCATACGTACCTAAAAAGATAACTAAAGATTTCTTAAATTAAACTTAAATATTGTACTTTTACTTTTGTACTTCATTTGCTTCTACCACTGATAACAGTACATTGCTAAGCCAAAAAATGAACCAAGAAAGTATTTGAAAAGGTCAGAAATCTTACCTGTAAATCCAGGGAGCTCTTTTTGCATGTTCACTCATGTGTGAGTGATTTTATAGTGCTGGGCTGGAGGCAGTCTGTGCTTTCTTTAGTTGTGGTCACTCATGGAAAAAGGGACATAAATCAAGGGACATAAATGCAAATATGGCAAATACACAGACGCCTGTGTCAGCTCTCTCAAGTTTATTTGTACAGCAGAGTTCATACACAAGGTAATACACAAAGTAATCAAGAAACATATCTAAATATGATTATATATATTACATATATATATATATATATATATATATATATATACATATATATATATACATATATATATACACTCAACAAAAATATAAACGCATAACACTTTTGTTTTTGCTCCCATTTGTCATGAGATGGACTCAAAGATCTAAAATTCATTCCAAATACACAATATTACCATTTCTCTCAAACATTGTTCACAAATCTGTCTAAATGTGTGATAGTGAGCACTTGCTTTGCTGAGATAATCCATCCCACCTCACAGATGTGCCACATCACGATGCTCATCAGACACCATGATTAGTGCACAGGTGAACCTTAGACTGTCCACAATAAAAGGCCACCCTGAAATGTGCAGTTGTTGCTTTATTGGGGGTCTGGGGACTCAGAACCAGTCAGTATCTGGTGTGACCACCATTTGCCTCATGCAGTGCAACACATCTTCTTCGCATAGAGTTTATCAGATTGTCAATTGTGGCCTGTGGAATGTTGGTCCACTCCTCTTCAATGGCTGTGCGAAGTTGCTGGATATTAGTGGGAACTGGTACGCGCTGTCGTATACGCCGGTCAAGCACATCCCAAACATGCTCAATGGGTGACATGTCCGGTGAGTATGCTGGCCATGCAAGAACTGGGACATTTTCAGCTTCCAAGAATTGTGTACAGATCCTTGCAACATGGGGCCGTGCATTATCTTGCTGAAACATGAGGTGATGTTCATGGATGTATGGCACAACAATGGGCCTCAGGATCTCATCACGGTATCTCTGTGCATTCAAAATGCCATCAATAAATTCACCTGTGTTCTTCGTCCATAACAGATGCCTGCCCATACCATAACCCCACCACCACCATGGGCCACTCGATCCACAACACTGACATCAGCAAAGCGCTCACCCACACGACGCCACACACGCTGTCTGCCATCTGCCCTGAACAATGTAAACCGAGATTCATCCGTGAAGAGAACACCTCTCCAACGTGCCAGACGCCATCGAATGTGGGCATTTGCCCACTCAAGTCTGTTACGGCGACGATCTGGAGTCAGGTTAAGACCCTGATGAGGACGACGAGCATGCAGTTGAGCTTCCCTGAGATGGTTTCTGACAGTTTGTGCAGAAATTCTTTGGTTATGCAAACCAATTGTTTCAGCAGCTGTCTGAGTAGCTGGTCTCAGACGATCTTGGAGGTGAACCTGCTGGATGTGGAGGTCCTGGGCTGGTGTGGTTACACGTGGTCTGCGGTTGTGAGGCCGGTTGGATGTACTGCCATATTCTCTGAAACGCCTTTGGAGACGGCTTATGGTGGAGAAATGAACATTCAATGCCCGAGCAACAGATCTGGTTGACATTCCTGCTGTCAGCATGCCAATTGCACGCTCCCTCAATGCTTGCGCCATCTGTGGCATTTTGCTGTGAGACAAAACTGCACATTTCAGAGTGGCCTTTTATTGTGGACAGTCTAAGGTACACCTGTGCACTAATCATGGTGTCTGATGAGCATATTGATGTGGCACACCTGTGAGGTGGGATGGATTATCTCAGCAAAGCAAAAGTGCTCACTATCACACATTTAGACAGATTTGTGAACAATGTTTGAGAGAAATGGTAATATTGTGTATCTGGAATGAATTTTAGATCTTTGAGTCCATCTCATGACAAATGGGAGCAAAAACAAAAGTGTTGTGTTTATATTTTTGTTGAGTGTATATATATATATATATATATATATATATATATATAAAACGCATTTCTCACCTTCCACGGTGGTTGGTCTCTCTCACCCTCATCAGCTCGGGTCCTCTACCAGAGGCCTGGGAGCTTGAGAGTTCTGCGCAGTATCTTTGCTGTTCCCAGTACTGCACTTTTCTGGACTGAGATGTCTGTGGTCCTTCCTGGGATCTGCTGCAACCACTCCTCTAGTTTGGGGTCACGGCCCCGAGTGCTCCGATCACCACAGGCACCACCGATGCTTTCACCTTCCAGGCTCTCTCCAGCTCTTCTTTGAGCCCCTGGTATTTCTCTAGTTTCTCGTGTTCCTTTTTCCTGACATTGCCATCGCTCGGTATTGCAATGTCCACCACCACGGCTTGATTTTCCCGCTTATCCAGAACCATGATGTCTGGTTGGTTCGCCATCACCATTCTGTCAGTCTGTATTTGGAAGTCCCACAGGATCTTGGCCCGCTCATTCTCCACAACCTTTGGAGGTGTTTCCCACCTTGATCCTGGGGTCTCCAGCCCGTACTCTGCACAGATGTTTCTGTACACTATGCCCGCTACTTGGTTATGTCGCTCCATGTACGCTTTCCCTGCCAGCATCTTACACCCTGCAGTTATGTGCTGGACTGTCTCAGGCACTTCTTTGCACAGCCTACACCTTGGGTCTTGTCTGGTGTGGTAGATCTGGGCCTCTATTGCTCGGGTGCTCAAGGCCTGCTCCTGTGCAGCCAGGATGAGTGCTTCTGTGCTGTCCTTCAGACCAGCCCTCTCCAGCCATTGGTAGGATTTCTTGATATCAGCCACTTCAGTTATGTTCCGGTGGTACGCCCCGTGTAGGGGTTTGTCCTGCCATGATGGTCCCTCCAGCACCTCTTCCTCTGCGCCCCACTGTCTGAGACATTCTCTGAGCACGTCATCAGTCTGGGCCTTGTCACTGATGTACTTGTGGAGCTTGGATTTTTCATCCTGGACAGTGGTTCCCACACTCACTAGTCCTCGGCCTCCTTCCTTCCGGCTCGTGTACAGTCTCAGGGTGCTGGACTTGGGATGGAACCCTCCATGCATGGTCAGGAGCTTTCGTGTCTTAACATCTGTGGTCTGTATCTCCTCCTTTGGCCAACTTATGATTCCTGCTGGGTATCTGATCACTGGCAGGGCGTAGCTGTTTATTGCCTGCGCCTTGTTCTTGCCATTGAGCTGGCTTCTTAGGACCTGCCGTACTCTTTGCAGGTATTTGGCTGTCGCCGCTTTCCTTGTTGCCTCGTCAAGGTTGCCATTTGCCTGTGGGATACCAAGGTACTTGTAGCTGTCCTCAATGTCTGTTATTGTTCCCTCTGGGAGTGAGACCCCCTCTGTGTGGACTACCTTCCCTCTCTTTGTCACCATCCTACTACACTTCTCGAGCCCGAATGACATTCCAATGTCTGTGCTGTAGATCCTGGTGGTGTGGATCAGTGAGTCGATGTCTCGCTCGCTCTTAGCGTACAGCTTGATGTCATCCATGTAGAGGAGGTGACTGATGGTGGCCCCGTTTCTGAGTCGGTATCCATAGCCAGTGCGGTCGATTATTTGGCTGAGGGGTTCAGACCTATGCAGAACAGCAGTGGGGACAGTGCGTCTCCTTGGAATATGCCACATTTGATGGTCACTTGTGCAAGTGGCTTGCCATTGGCTTCAAGGGTGGTTTTCCACAACCGCATCGAGTTTGCAATGAACGCCCTTAGAGTCCTGTTGATATTGTACAGCTCCAGGCACTATATATATATATATATATATATATATATATATATACATATATATATATATATATTTATATATATATATATATATATATATACACACACACACATACATACATACATACATACATACATACACATACATACATACATATATGTACGTATGTATATATATGTGTTTCTCACCTTCCACGGTGGTTGGTCTCTCACCCTCATCAGCTCGGGTCCTCTACCAGAGGCCTGGGAGCTTGAGAGTTCTGCGCAGTATCTTTGCTGTTTCCAGTACTGAGCTTTTCTGCACTGAGATGTCTGTTGTCCTTCCTGGCAGGCCCGGCCCTAACCATTTTGACACCCTAGGCAAGATTTCAGGTGGCGTCCCTTGGATTGCAAAAAAAAAAATAAAAAATACTGCCAGAGTACAGATACTCACAAGAAATCAAACAGTTCATAGTGACGATGTTTTTGACAGTGGAGGATTTTATCCCCCATCGCCGATTTTTGCACTCGGCGCCCCCTAGTGGAGCGGCGGCGCCCTTAGCATTTGCCTATGTTGCCTAATGGGGGGGCCGGCCCTGCTTCCTGGGATCTGCTGCAACCACTCTTCCAGTTTGGGGGTCTTTCACCTTCCAGGCCCTCTCCAGCTCTTCTTTGAGCCCCTGGTATTTCTCTAGTTTGTCGTGTTCCTTTTTCCTGACATTGCCATCGCTCGGTATTGCAATGTCCACCACCACGGCTTTGTTCTCTCACTTATCCAGAACCACGATGTCTGGTTGGTTCGCCATCACCATTCTGTCAGTCTGTATTTGGAAGTCCCACAGGATCTTGGCTCATTCTCCACCACCTTTGGAGGCGTTTCCCACCTTGATCCTGGGGTTTCCAGCCCGTACTCTGCACAGATGTTTCTGTACACTATGCCCGCTACTTGGTTATGTCGGTCCATGTACGCTTTCCCTGCCAGCATCTTACACCCTGCAGTTATGTGCTGGACTGTCTCAGGCACTTCTTTGCACAACCTACACCTTGGGACCTTGGGTCTTGTCTGGTGTGGTAGATCTGGGCCTCTATTGCTCGGGTGCTCAAGGCCTGCTCCTGTGCAGCCAGGATGAGCCTCCCTGCTGTCCTTCAGACCAGCCCTCTCCAGCCATTGGTAGGATTTATTGATATCAGCCACTTCAGTAATGTTCCGGTGGTGCACCCCATGTAGGGGTTTGTCCTGCCATGATGGTCCCTCCAGCACCTCTTCCTCTGCGCCCCACTGTCTGAGACATTCTCTGAGCATGTCATCAGTCTGGGCCTTGTCACTGATGTACTTGTGGAGCTTGGATGTTTCATCCTGGACAGTGGTTCCCACACTCACTAGTCCTCGGCCTCCTTCCTTCCGGCTCGTGTACAGTCTCAGGGTGCTGGACTTGGGATGGAACCCTCCATGCAGGTCAGGAGCTTTCATGTCTTAACATCCGTGGTCTGTATCTCCTCCTTTGGCCAACTTATAATTCCTGCTGGGTATCTGATCACTGGCAGGGCGTAGCTCTTTATTGCCTGCACCTTGTTCTTGCCATTGATCTGGCTTCTTAGGACCTGGCGTACTCTTTGGCTGAGAAATATGTATATCTATATGTATGTATGTATGTATGTATATATATATACATACATATGCTTACGCGCTCGTCATTCACCATCTCGTCGGGGTCAGGTGATTTCCATTCATTTTAGCAGCTGTAAATATGGGCCATGACTTCGGGATGGGGGCTTGGATACAGCTTCATGTCAGCAGTGTGTTTGGGGGACAGGAGCGCTTTGTGCTACTGGCAAAGCCCAGGCATTCATTGTTGTGAAAGCAATGGGCCCTACGCCCTGTAGGGGCTCGAGCCTAAAAAGTAAAGATCAAGACTTTGCACTACCCAAGACTTTGCACTACCCAAGACTTTGCTCTACCTTGATGAGGTGTGGACAAAAAGGGGACTGGGGCCCCATCGAAGCTCAAGTGGAGCAGAAAGAGAACCCAGTCCTCCCTGTAATAAACTCACAATGTGAACACAAAACTGAGTTCTTTTTCTGTTGGTTCACTTTTTGGTCCACTTACAGAGGACTTAGTTCAGTTCACTTAAAGGGGAATATATGTGAAAATACCCTTAGAGAGCTAGAATCAGTAGGGTTGGCAATTCCAGGGCTGAAATTTATAAATCATTCTCGTCAAGAGGTATGGAGTTTAAAATCACAGTGGAGCACAAGGCAGCACACAGAGTGTTTTCTGTTTGCAAGAACTCAGCCTAAAAGGGAACTCCAGCATGTTTAAAGCTAAAGTCGGCCGATGACGTCATCCAGCCCCTCAAAATGTTAAACAGAGCTCAAAACAGGAAGAAAGTTATACAAAACGTTTGTATTTTGTTTGTGCTGTTTTGTACTGTGACAATTTTCATTTGTGCGAGTTCATTCCTAAAATTATTAATTATTATTTCTGTGGTAAAAAAAAAAAAAAAAAAAAACTCCATAAAATTAGTGACGATAAACAATCTGAGGCTGTGGAAAAGTCTGTAACAGTCTTTAGTAATTTGCTTTTGATTCATATTTCATATAATAATACAGACTTTTCCACAGCCTGAGATCGTTTAGCTTGACTAGTTTTGTGGCGTTTGTGTTAGAATAAAATGCTTATAATGATGAAGTTATTAAAAATGTACATCAAGCTAATGCAGTCTCAATTGGCATGAAAGAGCCTTTGTTATGAGGCACCCAGCGCTATCTCTGCTAAAACCAGATGTGTGACCTTTTTGAACTCTACTTGAGGTTCCCAGACCATATTTCTGTGCTTATCTGATGAAATGTAAACCTAACACTGACATGATGTATTGTAACAAGTCAATAAAACCGTGCCAGAAGGGGAGGAGCTTTGGGAGAGAAGCGTGGACGAGCCTAGAGAAGCGCACGTCTGGTCTCCCCCGTGCACGTAAAAGAGAACTGGCTCAGGTGATTTAATCCTCAATTGTGGTAGGAGACTGGCATTTATATAAAACTGTTGGATATTTGGCTGCTTGTGATCTATCTTTTAACAGTTTGCCGCTGTCAGCTGAGTGGAAATTACATCCTATAATTACCGTAGAAATAATAATTAATCATTTTAGAAATAAACTCACACAAATGAAAGGGGTCACAGCCCAAAACAGCACAAATGAAATACAAACCTTTTCTATAATTTTCTTCCTGTTTTGAGCTCTATTTTAACATTTTGAGGGGCTGGATGACGTCATCAACCGAAAATAAAACTCCAAATATCTTAAGAACCAGAATAGCACAAACAAAACTTTTTGCAGCACAAACGAAGCACAAACGATTGACTCCATTTTGGATGTTTTAGAGCATTTTAAAGCTTCCTGTGGGACTGAGCCCAATTTGACCTATAAAAGAATCGTTAATTTCTCCAAAAGTAAAGAAGCACAAATAAAACTTTTTGCAGCATAAAACAGCACAAAACGGCACAAACGATTGACAGTTTTTGTGGAGGTTTGAGTTTGATGGGGGCAACTTCACGGAGGTTCCATATGCTGGTTTCAAACGGGGATGAGGAAGACCAGTGCACAGTGGACTGGGTCTGAATGGTTCTGTGCCGTCTTCTACGCTGGTTCCATGTGGGGAAAAAGTGAATGCGTAGTGGAATATAGATTGATTACTCCAAACTGCGGCTGGTTCCGAGGTGGAGCAAAGCATCCGCATAGAAGCGCGGATCTGGTTTGGTTCGTTATAACTTGTTCTGAGCGGTCCATCCTCCGTACTCTTGTTTCTTCTCGGGGAAAGCACTTCTCAGGCCGAAGCACCGAACCACTCCCCGCTCCAGCTCCTCGTCCCCGTGACATTGCGGCAGAGGTGCAGTCTCGGACCCCGACCAAGTGAAACTGAACTTTAAATAATCAGGATCATATTTCTTATGTTTTTTGCTGGGTCCTGTCTCCTCCTCGCTGCTGATTTTTGTTGAGATGAAATAAGAAAACGATGCATTTTACAGCTAATTCACACACGCACAATTAGTACACGATATAAGTACTGCTGCAGATGTGTACACATGTGGACTGGTATTTTTATTCACATGTGTGTCGTGCCTCCCGGTGGCTCTTTGGTGCCCCCCATGGGAGGCGTGCCTTACCAGTTGAAAACCGCTATTATAGGCTAATTATTTTTCTATTAGAAATGGAACTCACTGTCTCCAGCTCTTCGGTCAGTGCCACTTTCACACAAATGCATGCAAGATTTTAGAACTATTTTCGTTAGCTTGTTATTTTGCAAAAACAAATAAACCAGCTGCCTGTAGGCGTGATCGTCTTGAGTTTCAGCAATGGCAACACCACTTTTTCAAAAAAAAAAAAACCATCTGGGACTTCTTTGCCTTTTTCAATGCTTAAAATGCTCTGTTCCACCTTGTGATGTCATGATGTCATGAAGTGGCAGTTTTCATATTAACAGCTACCTTTTGTTCAGTAGGGACCAAAAATGTTTTACTAGTTATTTCCTCCAAAATCCTTAAAACTCTGGACACAAGTTTGAAAAATAGTTTCATGCAATTGCTCCATTAGCAGGTCATTTGAATGCTGTCAGTGAAGTCTGCCAGGTGAGAATTCCACCCAAACCACAGCTCATTTGGTTGTGACCATATATACACTTAACATTTCCCATTGATAATGATGATTAATGATAATGAAAGAAATCAATATGGAAATCTTTTAGCACTGAGACCAGACATGTTCCATTTGAATCGTAGACCAGAAAAACATCTTTGAATCGAATAGTGTGAGGTTTCTAACATTTTAAACTATCCATCATAATGTAGGATCAATGACAGTTTTATGTATTGTCTTTTTCAGCAGAATAACCATACACTGTATAGAGAAGTGGACTAAATGAGTGTTCAGCTCCAGTCAAATGAAGCTCATCGAGGCTAACTTTGCCCATTCTGTCAAATGCCCCGATGATGTTGAGGGCTTCATCAACTTCGTCAACTAATGGGCCTGAGGGAAATGGTTCTAAAATAGAAGCTTTTATAAACTGTTCATCTGAAAGAACCTTTTGAAAGAACAGTTTGTCCCGAATAGTTCAAAAAAGTGTTCTTCAGGGTTTTTCATTGTTTTATAATTTCATATGTACAAGAAGCAATGCATTAAAACAAAATAAACTTTCTTTTAAAACTATATTTGAGGAGAGTTTCTGCAGGTTACTGTAGCACAGCAGGTCTGAGCTGTGGTTCAGTCTATATCTGCAGTGAACCTTGATTGATATTACACATCCATTCACTCTGGTACACCCTGGTGCTGTCTATAACCTAGAACATACAAAAACAGTCTGGACTGAAGATGATGATCCTGAAACAAACTGAAATCTGAATGCATGCCTGAAAATGCCTGAAAATTTGGTTAAAGCTGATTTTGAGACAGTGAGCCCAGGGCACCCCCAGCCGCTCTGGAAAGTGTATACTCCTGCCCCCTACAGCTTTTAACTACTCGCTACCGCTCTGACTCTTCAATAAATTTACATTGAATATGAAAATAGAATGTCTGTAAACAAACCCACTTTATTCATATCCCCGTATCAAGGATGTGTTTATAAGACTCATCTCATCAAATAGAGGAAAAGGCAAAAGAGAAACAAAGCAAATGCAAATGAGGAGTACATCGGAACTGGATTTATTGAAAACAACACTGTTACAGGTGTGTGGCCGTTTGCACAGACAGTGTGGCTTTGCCTGTCAAAGACCCTTTTAACCTGTTACATCGCAGTGTGTTTGCATTTGCTCTGCTAACTGGCATGCACAGAAAATAAATGAAGGGCACTTTGTGTGGAATCCTGTCATTTTAATTCATATTTAACAGATCTTACATTACAGAAGGCCGTACTGCATATAAAAAATATTGAAAAGGACAAAATTTTCAAAAGTTGCTGTTGATCAGAGAATAAACAGTAAATGACTTACTTTTGTCTTTCTTCTTTCTAACAGGAGCGTACAGTGTATCCTCACTGGTCTGACGCTGACCTAAAAATGATTTGATTGTTACTAAAATAGTAACTTAAAGTGGAAATCCGACATGTTTAAAGCTAAAGTCCACTGCTAGAGGTGGTCGAATTCTGTCAGAAGCCAAAAAACGGCACAGATCAGTGTTGCCTCGGCAGAGATCTCGCTGTGATAGTGATGGGGGCAAGTTCTTAACTTCCGCATAAAACGCCAATTTGTTTCACACTGAAGAGGCTTAACACCACTTTAACCCATCTTACAACAGCCACGAGTCTAACAAACAAAACGCTCTGCCTTGCTCACTCATTAGTGGTCTTTTGGGCATTCACATGTGCAGTGGGAAATCAACAAAGGTAAGTGTAAGGCTGCTTATAAAGTTGTTTTATAAAGTTTCCAGACACCAATGAGTGAGTCAGGCAGAGCGTTTTGTTTGTTAGACTCGTGGCTGTTGTAAGATGGATTAGAAAGTGGTGTTTAGCTCAAAATGGCATTTTATGTGGACGTTAAGAACTTGCCAACAATGTAGTCTCACTGGTCTGCCTTTGGTCTACAAATGAATGCATTAAGAAAATATTAATTTAACCTTCACCCTAAATGTATAATAGCCTAAAAGTTCAGAGCTGACATAGTGTCTGGTTATCAGACAACTTAGAGAATGAAATTTTGCTCCTATATCCACTTTGTTTGGTGCACAGCTGTGATGTGCACATGAATGACATTACATTGTATTGATATAAACCCAAGGCAGGTTTATTTGTACAGCATAGTTCATACACAAAGTAATTCAAAGTGCTTTACAGAAAAAGAAATACATTAAAATCATATTACAAACAAATCAAATCATAAATAGTCATATTAAAGTTTAAAAAAGAGAAAGAGACATTAAATGAGAGAAAAGAGTGCAGAATGAAAACCTTTCAGTCAGATGCAGCTGAACAGAACTGTTTTGAGCCTGGATTTAATCAGGTTTAGTCCTGGTTCAGTCTTGCTTTCGCATCTGAATCCAGGACATCTTTCATTTTATTTGCTTATTCCAAATGTTCTGGCACACTGCTGTAGCTTCCCTGTTCGCTGCAGATAAAGCAGAGGCAGTGTCAGAGAGCTCAGTAAGTCAGTAACATACCAAACGTACATTGCAGCAACAGTATGAAGCTCGTCTATCATGTCCACGCCCCAGAAAATGTTCAAAATTACACTGATACAAAACTTTAAACTCAACACGAACAACACCATCACAATGACAAAGAAGGCGTGGCGTTTTGATTTCTGAACCTTCCTTTGGATCGTTACAGCGCCCCCTGGCTTTGGATGGACGAGGACTTTGACAACAGCCACACTGCAGTAGAATATAATGCCTAAATATACAACCATTTGGCACACATCTAAAATATACAAAGGGAGTCCATAAGTGAAAATGACACCGTGGCCAAATAATGTAAGTGTGACCACCCAAACCAGGCCTGTTGCAATGTTCCGAATCAGACGACCTTTGCCTTTTTTGAGACCCAGGAACATCACAGGATGCACCACGGCAACGTAGTGTTCAATGCACGTACATGTAGGGAACATCAGCTCTCCATACCACCCAAAATACCCCCAGAAAAAAGTTGCTGAGCTTTTATCATAATCTATGAAAATTATACAAAGAGTTGCAAAATATGCAGCGACTCCAACCAGTTCCATCATGACGAGGTTGTAGGTGAAGAAGTCGGTGTAGCCTATAAACCAAGAAGGGTCATTTTTCTTGGATTTCCACTGCTTGAATCCCAAATAAAGGATAAAAATGCTGAGAGGGAGGATAATGACGATGTACATTATAGACACTGGAACCATCACAATGAATGGGAAGGTCTGAGTCACAGAGTCATTGGAAGCCATTTTTCACACTGGAAAAAATACAAATGTTAAAGACATTTTTACAACTGACAGATTTTCATATTGTGTCTTCTCCTGTTTTGATTTTGTAGACACAGCTACAGTCCATCTATCCTGGTTCAGTCCTGGTTTAGTCCTGGTTCAGTCCTGGTTTAGTGCAGGTTTAGTTCTGGTTTTCCACTTTCAGAATAATTTAAACATATAACTTCTTAATGCATTTTACAACATATTCATGAGCTTTGGGCAAACTAAAGATACATTATTTTTCTTTGAATTGCTTAACTGCCGTAGTGACCAAGGACCAAAGCCAAATGTACCTAAAAAGATACCTAAAGATTTCACTTAAATATTGTACTTTTACTTTTGTGCTTCGTTAGCTTCTACCACTGATAACAGTACATTGCTTAGACAAAAAATAAACAAAGAAAGCATTTAAAATGGTCAGAAATCTTACCTGTAAATCCAGGGAGCTCTTTTTGCATGTTCACTCATGTGTGAGTGATTTTACAGTGCTGGGGTGGAGGCAGTCTGTGCTTTCTTTAGTTGTGGTCACTCACAGAAAAAGGGACATTAATCAAGGGACATAAATGCAAATATGGCACATACACAGACGCCTGTGTCAGCTCTCTCAAGTTTATTTGTACAGCATAGGTCATACACAAAGTAATTCAAAGTGCTTTACAGAATAAGAAATACATTAAAATCACGTTACAAACAAATCAAATCATAAATAGTCATAAAATAAAACAAGAGAAAGAGTTAAATGAGATAGAAGAGTGCAGAATGAAAACCTCAGTCATCTGCAGCTGAACAGAACTGTTTTGAGCCTGGATTTAAACAGAGTCAGAGTAGAGTCTGTCTCACATGTTCAGACTGTTCCAGGTTTTAGCTGCATGAGTCTGAAACTCTGACTCCCCGAGTTTAGTCCTGACTCTGGCTCCAGCAGGAGGCCGGTCCCTGAGCTCCTCACAGTGCAGAGGGTTCATGTGGCACTAACATGTCACAGATGGACTTTGGTGTTAGGACATGGAGAGACTTGTGCACAAGCAGAGCTGCTTTAAAGTCTCTGAGCTACAGGGGGCAGTACAGAGACCTGAGACCAGGACGCATGTGCTCGGACTTCCTGGTTGGAGTCAGGACCCGAGCTGCAGATTTCTGGATGTTCTGCAGTTCTCACGGCTCATTTGGAGAGGCCAGTGAGAGGCTGTTACAGGCTCTAACCTGCTATAAAAGCTAATTATATTTGGTCAAAGTACAGACCAAAAGCCTACAGTATTTTTCCAATAGTATTTCACTTAATAATGTATTTAATAATATTTAAAAACATATGTGTGCCTATGCTAGTGTTCCCAAGTGCAGCTTTCCCCTGATATGACCTGCGTTTCACCAAATCTCTGCACACCAAAGTAGGACATAACCAAGGAGCAGGATATCATACACTAACACTTATTTCCTTAAAAAGTCCCTTGGTCTTGTTAAGCGTTATAAATTATGCAACTCCATGATTTACCATCATACTGTGGTATTTTTTGTCACAGTTATGTCCCATCCCTAGTCCTGATATAGTCCTGGTTCAGTCCTTGTTTAGTCCTTCTGTTCTGATCTAGTCCTGGTTTAGTCTTGGTTCAGTCTTGCTTTAGCATCTGAAACTAGGACATGTTTATTTTTTTCCTAATTCCAAATGTTCTGGCACACTGCTGTAGCTTCCCTGTTCGCTGCAGATAAAGCAGAGGCAGTGTCAGAGCGCTCAGTAAGTTATTCAAATATGAAATGTACGAAACAGCAACAAAATGAACCTCATCTATTTTTTTCATGGCAAAGAAAATGTGCAAAATTGCACTGATACAAAACTTTAAACTCAGTGTGACCAAGACCAGCACAATGACAAAGAAGGCGTGGCGTTTTGATTTCTGAACCTTCCTTTTGTCCGTTTCAGCGCCCCCTGGCTTTGGATGGACGAGGACTTTGAGAACAGCCACACTGCAGTAGAATATAATGCCTAAATGTACAATCATTTGGAACACACCTAAAATAAAGAAAGGAAGGTTGTAATTGAAAATGACAATGATGGGCAATAATGTAAGTGTGACCACCCAAACCAGGCCTGTTGCAATGTTCCGAATCAGACGACCTTTGCCTTTTTGAGACCCAGGAACATCACAGGATGCACCACAGCAACGTAGTGTTCAATGCACGTACATGTAGGGAACATCATCTCTCCATAAAACCCAAAACTCCCACATAAAAAAGGTGCTAAGCTTTTATCATAATCTATGAAAATTATACAAAGAGTTGCAAAATATGCAGCGACTCCAACCAGTTCCATCATGACGAGGTTGTAGGTGAAGAAGTCGGTGTAGCCTGATGTGACGGAGCAGGTCCGTCCCTGAGAGCACGGTCCCCAGGGGAAAGCGTGGGAAGACGCGTGCTCACCTGTTTCCTTGTTTGCTGGGCTCCGCGCTGCGGGCGCTGCGGTGCGGGCGCGCAGTGGATTTCGCTTTGCGTGTTCTAGGCCGCGACTAAGGGTGCACACTTGGAAGCGCCGGAGCTGTCCTTCAGAGACCCGCGGTGGTCGACTTATTACTTACACCCGCGCTGCCGCTGCTGCCGCATCCCGGTGAGCACTGGCAAACCCGGACACATCCACGTCAGGAGCTTAAATCCTCCCGTCGTGCGCGCTCCGGGGTCATGTGAGCCACAGGTGACTGGCATGGACAATTAACTGTGTTTTATTTGTGTTTAACCCATTTTCGGTCATTTATGGAGGTGAGATAAAAGCAATTCTCTATGTGTAACTGTTGGCCCCTGTAATATTAATCATTTAGTTGTAGAAATGATTTAATTAAGCTTTTAGGGGGAGTTACGTAAGGTGGGAGGGGCGAGGGATGTATAAAGGTGCGCCCTGTCGCTCAGCACCTGGTGTCAGTCTGGTCTCTACTCTCGTCGTGTCTGGTCGGGTCGTGTCTTGTCGTGTCCTAGCTGCAATGAAGGTAGTGTTTCGCTGGACAAGCGAGGGAGCGAGCAAGCAAACGACTGAGAGACTAAGGGAGAGTGGAGCGAAAACTAGAGAAAGACTTGAAGGAGAAGTCAACCTTTTTGGCCTGCCCTGTAAATAGACATTTTTTCTCACTGTTTCACTGTAAATATTTCTTGCACACATTTTTGCGCCTGTTTTCCTGTTCTGCACTGTGGAATAAAACATCCTAAACGAGCATCCCGACTCAGCCTGAGTGTTTTGAAGAGGACCCCGTGACATTATGGTGTCAGAAGTGGGATGGCTGGACGCTGGATGCATTCACAGCGCAAGGACAAGGAGGAAATGGCGGTTTCAGAGGGAGCTTCGGGGCTTGGAGCAGCTCGTCCTGGATTGCAGCCTCTCCGTTGCGGCCTCTGTCTGCAGGGCCTCGGCTACTGGGAGCGGCACCTGCACAGGAGTGGTCCGGTGCTGGAACTGCTGCCCTGGGGGCACCAGGGAGCTCGAAGCTGAGGACGTGCCTCCTTCCGCCAAGAGCCAAAGCCGGAATGGACAATACTGTGACGATCGCTCAAGGTTGTCCCACAGCGCCAACCTTCCAGAGGGGAGGGATGATGTGACGGAGCAGGTCCATCCCTGAGAGCACGGTCCCCGGGGAAAAAGCGTGGGAAGACGCGTGCTCACCTGTTTCCTTGTTTGCTGGGCTCCGCGCTGCGGGCCCGCTTTGCGTGTTCTCGGCCGCGACTAAGGGTGCACACTTGGAAGCGCCGGAGCTGTCCTTCAGAGACCCGCGGTGGTCGACTTTTACTTGCCCTCGCGCTGCCGCTGCTGCCGCATCCCGGTGCGCACTGGCAAACCCGGACACATCCACGTCAGGAGCTTAAATCCTCCCGTTGTGCGCGCTCCGGGGTCATGTGAGCCACAGGTGACTGGCATGGACAATTAACTGTGTTTTATTTGTGTTTAACCCATTTTCGGGCATTTATGGAGGTGAGATAAAAGCAATTCTCTGTGTAACTGTTGGCCCCTGTAATATTAATCATTTAGTGGTAGAAATGATTTAATTAAGCTTTTAGGGGGGAGTTACGTAAGGTGGGAGGGGCGAGGGGTGTATGAAGGTGCGCCCTGCCGCTCAGCACCTGTGTCAGTCTGGTCTCTACTCTCGTCGTGTCTGGTCGGGTCATGTCTTGTCGTGTCCTAGCTGCAATGAAGGTAGTGTTTCGCTGGACAAGCGAGGGAGCGATACAGCAAACGACTGAGAGACTAAGGGAGAGTGGAGCAAGAACTAGAGAGAGACTTGAAGGAGAAGTCAACCTTTTTGGCCTGCCCTGTAAATAGACATTTTTTCCCACTGTTTCACGGTAAATATTTCCGGCACACATTTTTGCGCCTGTTTTCCTGTTCTGCACTGTGGAATAAAACAGCCTAAAATGAGCATCCCGACTCAGCCTGAGTGTTTTGAAGAGGACCCCGTGACACCTATAAACCAAGAAGGGTCATTTTTCTTGGATTTCCACTGCTTGAATCCCAAATAAAGGATAAAAATGCTGAGAGGGAGGATAATGATGATGTACATTATAGACACTGGAACCATCAGAATGAATGGGAAGGTCTGAGTCACAGAGTCATTGGAAGCCATTTTTCACACTGGAAAAAATACAAATGTTAAAGTCATTTTTACAATTCATAGATGTTGTATCTTCTCCTGTCCTGATTTCGTAGACACAGCTACAGTCCGTCTATCCTGGTTCAGTCCTGGTTTAGTCCTAGTTCAATGTTCAGTCCTGGTTTAGTGCAGGTTTAGATTTGATTTTTGAGAATAATTCAAACATATCCGTTTTTAATGCAATTTACAACATATTTATTGGCTTTAGCCAAACTAAAGATACACTATTTTTCTTTGAATTGCTTAACTGCTGTAGTGACCAAAGACCAAAGCCATACGTACCTAAAAAGATACCTAAAAATTTTTTAAATTAAACTTAAATATTGTACTTTTACTTTTGTACTTCATTTGCTTCTACCACTGATAACAGTACATTGCTAAGCCAAAAAATAAACAAAGAAAGCATTTAAAATGGTCAGAAATCTTACCTGTAAATCCAGGGAGCTCTTTTTGCATGTTCACTCATGTGAGAGTGATTTTACAGTGCTGGGGTGGAGGCAGTCTGTGCTTTCTTTAGTTGTAGTCAGTCATGGAAAAAAGGACATAAATCAAGGGACATAAATGCAAATATGGCACATACACAGACGCCTGTGTCAGCTCTCTCAAGTTTATTTGTACAGCAGAGTTCATACACAAAGTAATAAACAAAGTAATCAAGAAACATATCTAAATATGAATATATATATATATATATATACACATATATATATACACTCAACAAAAATATAAACGCAACACTTTTGTTTTTGCTCCCATTTGTCATGAGATGGACTCAAAGATCTAAAATTCATTCCAAATACACAATATTACCATTTCTCTCAAACATTGTTAACAAATCTGTCTAAATGTGTGATAGTGAGCACTTTTGCTTTGCTGAGATAATCCATCCCACCTCACAGGTGTGCCACATCAAGATGCTCATCAGACACCATGATTAGTGCACAGGTGTACCTTAGACTGCCCACAATAAAAGGCCACCCTGAAATGTGCAGTTGTTGCTTTATTGGGGGTCTGGGGACTCAGAACCAGTCAGTATCTGGTGTGACCACCATTTGCCTCATGCAGTGCAACACATCTTCTTCGCATAGAGTTTATCAGATTGTCAATTGTGGCCTGTGGAATGTTGGTCCACTCCTCTTCAATGGCTGTGCGAAGTTGCTGGATATTAGTGGGAACTGGTACGCGCTGTCGTATACGCCGGTCAAGCACATCCCAAACATGCTCAATGGGTGACATGTCCGTTGAGTATGCTGGCCATGCAAGAACTGGGACATTTTCAGCTTCCAAGAATTGTGTACAGATCCTTGCAACATGGGGCCGTGCATTGTCTTGCTGAAACATGAGGTGATGTTCATGGATGTATGGCACAACAATGGGCCTCAGGATCTCATCACTGTATCTCTGTGCATTCAAAATGCCATCAATAAATTCACCTGTGTTCTTCGTCCATAACAGATGCCTGCCCATACCATAACCCCACCACCACCATGGGCCACTCGATCCACAACACTGACATCAGCAAAGCGCTCACCCACACGACGCCACACACGCTGTCTGCCATCTGCCCTGAACAATGTAAACCGAGATTCATCCGTGAAGAGAACACCTCTCCAACGTGCCAGACGCCATCGAATGTGGGCATTTGCCCACTCAAGTCTGTTACAGCGACGATCTGGAGTCAGGTTAAGACCCAGATGAGGACGACGAGCATGCAGTTGAGCTTCCCTGAGACGGTTTCTGACAGTTTGTGCAGAAATTCTTTGGTTATGCAAACCAATTGTTTCAGCAGCTGTCTGAGTAGCTGGTCTCAGACGATCTTGGAGGTGAACCTGCTGGATGTGGAGGTCCTGGGCTGGTGTGGTTACACGTGGTCTGCGGTTGTGAGGCCGGTTGGATGTACTGCCATATTCTCTGAAACGCCTTTGGAGACGGCTTATGGTGGAGAAATGAACATTCAATGCCCGAGCAACAGATCTGGTTGACATTCCTGCTGTCAGCATGCCAATTGCACCCTCCCTCAATGCTTGCGCCATCTGTGGCATTTTGCTGTGAGACAAAACTGCACATTTCAGAGTGGCCTTTTATTGTGGGCAGTCTAAGGTACACCTGTGCACTAATCACGGTGTCTGATGAGCATCTTGATGTGGCACACCTGTGAGGTGGGATGGATTATCTCAGCAAAGCAAAAGTGCTCACTATCACACATTTAGACAGATTTGTGAACAATGTTTGAGAGAAATGGTAATATTGTGTATCTGGAATGAATTTTAGATCTTTGAGTCCATCTCATGACAAATGGGAGCAAAAACAAAAGTGTTGCGTTTATATTTTTGTTGAGTGTATGTATGTATGTATGTATGTATATTAGGTGTGTTCAAAAAATCGATACGGGGATACATCGTCGTGGGCCTCTTGGCGATACACGTATCGATACGGAGGCGTCAGTATCGATATTTTACATGCAACAAACATTATTTATCAAGCTTCAGCAAACTGCGTCTGATAAGTGATCCTTGCTTGCAATGCGCATTCGTATTGTCAAAGGCAGCATTCCTTCTGCAGTACAGCCTTGTTAAGGCCATATCTTAAGTTTACTTTCATCAAAGGTATCTGCATGTCAGCATACAGCCTTGTTAAGCCATGTTTACATTACTTAACACCCACCCGCCACGTGGCGATTACACAACATTAAAAAGTCAAGCCAGATATTCACCGTACTTATTTTTCCAATATTGACATGCTATACATCGTTTGAAAGCTTAATTCCTCAGTAAAACCACCATATCATTCATTTTATGCCACACAGCGAGCCCAAAGAGCCATAACTTATAATTCCCGAACATATTCATCGCATTTCTTACCTTTGAGCCGGTTCTGTCGGTCCGAAACGGGTCCAATCCAGGAATAGCTGTGCTCAATTAGTCCGTAACAGTCCACAGAAAAAGAATATCCAGTTGCTTTTTTCATAAAATAATTCCATGTGGAGAAATAATCCAGAAAGTCCGAGTTTGTCTGAATGGATGAGCGATGCATCTCTCTACTACTCTCGCTCTTGGTCCTTAGCATAGCTAAGCGCCTAGCTCCTGTTAGCGGTGTGGGGTATGTTTGTTTTCTCCACACTCTTAGCTACAAAACAAGCGTATCCAGGCTTCGGTCCGGCTACGGGGCGCCGCGCTACAGCTTGGGGAACAAAACGAGTGCGTCCAGTTAGCGGCGTATTACGCATGACCGAGGGACAGTTCCACGGCAAAACCTCTTCAGTCATTGGTTCTTTCAGGAAATGATTGACAGATCTGAGTAGCCTATGAAAAGACGATTTCAGCGGTGGGCCCCATGTGGGGCAGAGGTGCTGTAGTGATAGGCTAGCTCCATGCGCTCTGTGTATGGAGACTCTCTCTCTCCTCCTTTTAGGCACACTCACTGGTGGAGGCACACGAGACATATGGAGCGAAATTTTTTGGCTTGTTTTAGTTATTTATCTTAAGAAAACATGCCTAAATTTCAGAAGATGGTTTATTTATTATACATTACATCTTATTACAGTTTGGAACATCTGATACATATTTGAACACTTGTGCCGAGTGCGGGTGTTAACAGGTTAATCAAGGGCAGTTTCTGCCTTACAGCCTTCTTCTGTTACATTGTAACTGATGCGCTACACCAAAATAAAAATAACATTTGAGTAAACATCTGTTTTTTTTTTATTATAGGTTACGTAATGTAAAATATCGGGATACGTATCGCCTTGAAGACCATGTATCGGGATACCCCTGTATCGCGAATCGTATCGAGACCCCTGTATCGCGAATCGTATCGTATCTCAAGGTTGTTGGCAATACCCACCCCTAATATATATATATATATATATATATATATATATATATATATATATATATATACACACACACACATACATACATACATACATACATACATACATACACATACATACATACATATATGTACGTATGTATATATATGTGTTTCTCACCTTCCACGGTGGTTGGTCTCTCACCCTCATCAGCTCGGGTCCTCTACCAGAGGCCTGGGAGCTTGAGAGTTCTGCGCAGTATCTTTGCTGTTCCCAGTACTGAGCTTTTCTGGACTGAGATGTCTGTTGTCCTTCCTGGCAGGCCCGGCCCTAACCATTTTGACACCCTAGGCAAGATTTCAGGTGGCGCCCCTTGGATTGCAAAAAATAAAAATAAAAATACTGCCAGAGTACAGATGCTCACAAGAAATCAAACAGTTCATAGTGACGATGTTTTAGACAGTGGAGGATTTTATCCCCCATCGCCGATTTTTGCACTCGGCGCCCCCTAGTGGAGCAGCGGCGCCCTTAGCATTTGCCTATGTTGCCTAATGGGGGGGCCGGCCCTGCTTCCTGGGATCTGCTGCAACCACTCTTCCAGTTTGGGGGTCACGGCCCCGAGTGCTCCGATCACCACAGGCACCACCGATGCTTTCACCTTCCAGGCCCTCTCCAGCTCTTTTTTGAGCCCCTGGTATTTCTCTAGTTTGTCGTGTTCCTTTTTCCTGACATTGCCATCGCTCGGTATTGCAATGTCCACCACCACGGCTTTGTTCTCTCACTTATCCAGAACCACGATGTCTGGTTGGTTCGCCATCACCATTCTGTCAGTCTGTATCTGGAAGTCCCACAGGATTTTGGCCCGCTCATTCTCCACCACCTTTGGAGGCGTTTCCCACCTTGATCCTGGGGTTTCCAGCCCGTACTCTGCACAGATGTTTCTGTACACTATGCCCGCTACTTGGTTATGTCGCTCCATGTACGCTTTCCCTGCCAGCATCTTACACCCTGCAGTTATGTGTTGGACTGTCTCAGGCACTTCGTTGCACAACCTACACCTTGGGACCTTGGGTCTTGTCTGGTGTGGTAGATCTGGGCCTCTATTGCTCGGGTACTCAAGGCCTGCTCCTGTGCAGCCAGGATGAGCCTCCCTGCTGTCCTTCAGACCAGCCCTCTCCAGCCATTGGTAGGATTTCTTGATATCAGCCACTTCAGATATGTTCCGGTGGAACGCCCCATGTAGGGGTTTGTCCTGCCATGATGGTCCCTCCAGCACCTCTTCCCCCATTGTCTGAGATATTCTCTGAGCATGTCATCAGTCTGGGCCTTGTCACTGATGTACTAGTGGAGCTTGGATGTTTCATCCTGGACAGTGGTTCCCACACTCACTAGTCCTCGGCCTCCTTCCTTCCAGCTCGTGTACAGTCTCAGGGTGCTGGACTTGGGATGGAACCCTCCATGCAGGTCAGGAGCTTTTGTGTCTTAACATCCGTGGTCTGTATCTCCTCCTTTGGCCAACTTATAATTCCTGCTGGGTATCTGATCACTGGCAGGGCGTAGCTCTTTATTGCCTGCACCTTGTTCTTGCCATTGATCTGGCTTCTTAGGACCTGGCGTACTCTTTGGCTGAGAAATATGTATATCTATATGTACACTCAACAAAAATATAAACGCAACACTTTTGTTTTTGCTCCCATTTGTCATGAGATGGATTCAAAGATCTAAAATTAATTCCAGATACACAATATTACCATTTCTCTCAAACATTGTTCACAAATTTGTCTAAATGTGTGATAGTGAGCACTTTTGCTTTGCTGAGATAATCCATCCCACCTCACAGGTGTGCCACATCAAGATGCTCATCAGACACCATGATTAGTGCATAGGTGTACCTTAGACTGTCCACAATAAAAGGCCACCCTGAAATGTGCAGTTGTTGCTTTATTGGGGGTCTGGGGACTCAGAACCAGTCAGTATCTGGTGTGACCACCATTTGCCTCATGCAGTGCAACACATCTTCTTTGCATAGAGTTTATCAGATTGTCAATTGTGGCCTGTGGAATGTTGGTCCACTCCTCTTCAATGGCTGTGCGAAGTTGCTGGATATTAGTGGGAACTGGTACGCGCTGTCGTATACGCCGGTCAAGCACATCCCAAACATGCTCAATGGGTGACATGTCCGGTGAGTATGCTGGCCATGCAAGAACTGGGACATTTTCAGCTTCCAAGAATTGTGTACAGATCCTTGCAACATGGGGCCGTGCATTATCTTGCTGAAACATGAGGTGATGTTCATGGATGTATGCACAACAATGGGCCTCAGGATCTCATCACGGTATCTCTGTGCATTCAAAATGCCATCAATAAAATGCACCTGTGTTCTTCGTCCATAACAGATGCCTGCCCATACCATAACCCCACCACCACCATGGGCCACTCGATCCACAACATTGACATCAGCAAAGCGCTCACCCACACAACGCCACACACGCTGTCTGCCATCTGCCCTGAACAATGTAAACCGAGATTCATCCGTGAAGAGAACACCTCTCCAACGTGCCAGACGCCATCGAATGTGGGCATTTGCCCACTCAAGTCTGTTACGGCGACGATCTGGAGTCAGGTTAAGACCCCGATGAGGACGACGAGCATGCAGTTGAGCTTCCTGAGACGGTTTCTGACAGTTTGTGCAGAAATTCTTTGGTTATGCAAACCAATTTTTTCAGCAGCTGTCTGAGTAGCTGGTCTCAGACGATCTTGGAGGTGAACCTGCTGGATGTGGAGGTCCTGGGCTGGTGTGGTTACACGTGGTCTGCGGTTGTGAGGCCGGTTGGATGTACTGCCATATTCTCTGAAACGCCTTTGGAGACGGCTTATGGTGGAGAAATGAACATTCAATGCCCGAGCAACAGATCTGGTTGACATTCCTGCTGTCAGCATGCCAATTGCATGCTCCTCAATGCTTGCGCCATCTGTGGCATTTTGCTGTGAGACAAAACTGCATATTTCAGAGTGGCCTTTTATTGTGGGCAGTCTAAGGTACACCTGTGCACTAATCATGGTGTCTGATGAGCATCTTGATGTGGCACACGTGTGAGGTTGGATGGATTATCTCAGCAAAGCAAAAGTGCTCACTATCACACATTTAGACAGATTTGTGAACAATGTTTGAGAGAAATGGTAATATTGTGTATCTGGAATGAATTTTAGATCTTTGAGTCCATCTCATGACAAATGGGAGCAAAAACAAAAGTGTTGCGTTTATATTTTTGTTGAGTGTATGTATGTATGTATGTATGTATATATATATATATATATATATATATATATATATATATATATATATATATATATATATATATATATATATATACATACATATGCTTACGCGCTCGTCATTCACCATCTCGTCGGGGTCAGGTGATTTCCATTCATTTTAGCAGCTGTAAATATGGGCCATGACTTCGGGATGGGGGCTTGGATACAGCTTCATGTCAGCAGTGTGTTTGGGGGACAGGAGCGCTTTGTGCTACTGGCAAAGCCCAGGCATTCATTGTTGCGAACGCAATGGGCCCTATGCCCTGTAGAGGCTCGAGCCTAAAAAGTAAAGATCAAGACTTTGCACTACCTTGATGAGGTGTGGACAAAAAGGGGACTGGGGCCCCATTGAAGCTCAAGTGGAGCAGAAAGAGAACCCAGTCCTTCCTGTAATACACTCACAATGTGAACACAAAACTGAGTTCTTTTTCTGTTGGTTCACTTTTTGGTCCACTTACAGAGGACTTAGTTCGGTTCACTTAAAGGGGAATATATGTGAAAATACCCTTAGAGAGCTAGAATCAGTAGGGTTGGCAATTCCAGGGCTGAAATTTATAAATGATTCTAGTCAAGAGGTATGGAGTTTAAAATCACAGTGGAGCACTTCCTGTATTACCACAAGGCATCACACAGAGTGTTTTCTGTTTGCAAGAACTCAGCCTAAAAGGGAACTCCAGCATGTTTAAAGCTAAAGTCGGCCGATGACGTCATCCAGCTCCTCAAAATGTTAAACAGAGCTCAAAACAGGAAGAAAGTTATACAAAACATTTGTATTTTGTTTGTGCTGTTTTGTACTGTGACAATTTTCATTTGTGCGAGTTCATTTCTAAAATTATTAATTATTATTTCTGCGGTAAAAAAAAAAAAAAAAACTCCATAAAATTAGTGACGATAAACAATCTGAGGCTGTGGAAAAGTCTGTATCAGTCTTTAGTAATTTGCTTTTGATTCATATTTCATATAATAATACAGACTTTTCCACAGCCTGAGATCGTTTAGCTTGACTAGTTTTGTGGCGTTTGCCGCTGTCAGCTGAGTGGAAATGACATCCTATAATTACCGTAGAAATAATAATTAATCATTTTAGAAATAAACTCACACAAATGAAAGGTGTCACAGCACAAAACAGCACAAATGAAATACAAACCTTTTCTATAATTTTCTTCCTGTTTTGAGCTCTATTTTAACATTTTGAGGGGCTGGATGACGTCATCAACCGAAAATAAAACTCCAAATATCTTAAGAACCAAAATAGCACAAACAAAACTTTTTGCAGCACAAAACAGCACAAATGAAGCACAAACGATTGACTCCATTTTGGATGTTTTAGAGCATTTTAAAGCTTCCTGTGGGACTGAGCCCAATTTGACCTATAAAAGAATCGTTAATTTCTCCAAAAGTAAAGAAGCACAAATAAAACTTTTTGCAGCATAAAACAGCACAAACGAAGCACAAATGATTGACAGTTTTTGTGGAGGTTTGAGTTTGATGGGGGCAACTTCACGGAGGTTCCATATACTGGTTTCAAACGGGGATGAGCAAGACCAGTGCACAGTGGACTGGGTCTGAATGGTTCTGTGCCGTCTTCTACGCTGGTTCCATGTGGGGAAAAAGTGAATGCGTAGTGGAATATAGATTGATTACTCCAAACTGCGGCTGGTTCCGAGGTGGAGCAAAGCATCCGCATAGAAGCGCGAATCTGGTTTGGTTCGTTATAACTTGTTCTGAGCGGTCCATCCTCCGTACTCTTGTTTCTTCTCGGGGAAAGCACTTCTCAGGCCGAAGTACCGAACCACTCCCCGCTCCAGCTCCTCGTCCCCGTGACATTGCGGCAGAGGTGCAGTCTCGGACCCCGACCAAGTGAAACTGAACTTTAAATAATCAGGATCATATTTCTTATGTTTTTTCTGGGTCCTGTCTCCTCCTCGCTGCTGATTTTCGTTGAGATGAAATAAGAAAACGATGCATTTTACAGCTAATTCACACACGCACAATTAGTACACGATATAAGTACTGCTGCAGATGTGTACACATGTGGACTGGTATTTTTTTATTCACATGTGCGTCGTGCCTCCCCGGTGGCTCTTTGGTGCCCCCCATGGGAGGCGTGCCTTACCAGTTGAAAACCGCTATTATAGGCTAATTATTTTTCTATTAGAAATGGAACTCACTGTCTCCAGCTCTTCGGTCAGTGCCACTTTCACAGAAAAATGCATGCAAGATTTTAGAACTATTTTCGTTAGCTTGTTATTTTGCAAAAACAAATAAACCAGCTGCCTGTAGGCGTGATCGTCTTGAGTTTCAGCAATGGCAACATCACTTTTTTAAAAAAAAAACAAAAAAAAAACATCTGGGACTTCTTTACCTTTTCTCAATGCTTAAAATGCTCTGTTCCACCTTGTGATGTCATGATGTCATGAAGTGGCAGTTTGCATATTAACAGCTACCTTTTGTTCAGTAGGGACCAAAAATATTTTTGTTTTACTGTTTATTGCCTCCAAAATCTTTAAAACTCTGGACTCAAGTTTGAAAAATAGTTTCATGCAATTGCTCCATTAGCAGGTCATTTGAATGCTGTCAGTGAAGTCTGCCAGGTGAGAATTCCACCCAAACCACAGCTCATTTGGTTGTGACCATATATACACTTAACATTTCCCATTAATGATGATAATGATGATTAATGATCATGAAAGAAATCAATATGGAAATCTTTTAGCACTGAGACCAGACATGTTCCATGTGAATCGTAGACCAGAAAAATATCTTTGAATCGAACAGTGTGAGGTTTCTAACATTTTAAACTATCCATCATAATGTAGAATCAATGACAGTTTTATGTATTGTCTTTTTCAGCAGAATAACCATACACTGCATAGAGAAGTGGACTAAATGAGTGTTCAGCTCCAGTCAAATGAAGCTCATCGAGGCTAACTTTGCCCATTCTGTCAAATGCCCCGATGATGTTGAGGGCTTCATCAACTTCGTCCTCTCTTTCGAACTAATGGGCCTGAGGGAAATGGTTCTAAAATAGAAGCTTTTATAAACTGTTCATCTGAAAGAACCTTTTGAAAGAACAGTTTGTCCCGAATAGTTCAAAAAAGTGTTCTTCAGGGTTTTTCATTGTTTTATAATTTCATATGTACATCAATCATATTACAAACAAATCAAATCATAAATAGTCATATTAAAGTTTAAAAAAAGAGAAAGAGACATTAAATGAGAGAAAAGAGTGCAGAATGAAAACCTTTCAGTCAGATGCAGCTGAACAGAACTGTTTTGAGCCTGGATTTAATCAGGTTTAGTCCTGGTTCAGTCTTGCTTTAGCATCTGAAACGAGGACATCTTTCATTTTATTTCCTTATTCCAAATGTTCTGGCACACTGCTGTAGCTTCCCTGTTCGCTGCAGATAAAGCAGAGGCAGTGTCAGAGAGCTCAGTAAGTTAGTAACATACCAAACGTACAGTGCAGCAACAGTATGAAGCTCGTCTATCATGTCCACGCCCCAGAAAATGTTCAAAATTACACTGATACAAAACTTTAAACTCAACACGAACAACACCATCACAATGACAAAGAAGGCGTGGCGTTTTGATTTCTGAACCTTCCTTTGGTTCGTTACAGCGCCCCCTGGCTTTGGATGGACGAGGAATTTGAGAACAGCCACACTGCAGTAGAATATAATGCCTAAATATACAACCATTTGGCACGCATCTGCAATATACAAAGGGAGTCCATAAGTGAAAATGACAGCGATGGGCAATAATGTAAGTGTGACCACCCAAACCAGGCCTGTTGCAATGTTCCGAATCAGACGACCTTTGCCTTTTTTGAGACCCAGGAACATCACAGGATGCACCACGGCAACGTAGTGTTCAATGCACGTACATGTAGGGAACATCATCTCTCCATACCACCCAAAATACCCCCAGAAAAAAGGTGCTGAGCTTTTATCATAATCTATGAAAATTATACAAAGAGTTGCAAAATATGCAGCGACTCCAACCAGTTCCATCATGACGAGGTTGTAGGTGAAGAAGTCGGTTTAGCCTATAAACCAAGAAGGCTCATTTTTCTTGGATTTCCACTGCTTGAATCCCAAATAAAGGATAAAAATGCTGAGAGGGAGGATAATGACGATGCACATTATAGACACTGGAACCATCACAATGAATGAGACGTTCTGAGTCACAGAGTCATTGGAAGCCATTTTTCACACTGGAAAAAATACAAATGTTTAAGACATTTTTACAATTGACAGATTTTTATATTGTGACTTCTCCTGTTTTGATTTCGTAGACACAGCTACAGTCCGTATATCCTGGTTCAGTCCTGGTTTAGTGCAGGTTTAGTTCTGGTTTTCCACTTTGAGAATAATTTAAACATATAAGTTCTTACTGCAATTTACAACATATTCATGAGCTTTGGGCAAACTAAAGACACAATACTTTTCTTTGAATTGCTTAACTGCCGTAGTGACCAAGGACCAAAGCCATATGTACCTAAAAAGATACCTAAAGATTTCACTTAAATATTGTACTTTTACTTTTGTACTTTGAAGTTTCTACCACTGATAACAGTACATCGGTTAGACAAAAAAATAAACAAAGAAAGCATTTAAAATGGTCAGAAATCTTACCTGTAAATCCAGGGAGCTCTTTTTGCATGTTCACTCATGTGTGAGTGATTTTACAGTGCTGGGGTGAAGGCAGTCTGTGCTTTCTTTAGTTGTGGTCAGTCATGGAAAAAGGGACATAAATCAAGGGACATAAATGCAAATATGGCACATACACAGACGCCTGTGTCAGCTCTCTCAAGTTTATTTGTACAGCATAGTTCATACACAAAGTAATTCAAAGTGCTTTACAGAACAAGAAATACATTGAAATCACGTTACAAACAAATCAAATCATAAATAGTCATAAAATAAAACAAGAGAAAGAGTTAAATGAGAGAGAAGAGTGCAGAATGAAAACCTCTCAGTCATCTGCAGCTGAACAGAACTGTTTTGAGTCTGGATTTAAACAGAGTCAGAGTAGAGTCTGTCTCACATGTTCAGACTGTTCCAGGTTTTAGCTGCATGAGTCTGAAACTCTGACTCCCCGTGTTTAGTCCTGAGTCTGGCTCCAGCAGGAGGCTGGTCCCTGAGCTCCTCACAGTGCAGAGGGTTCATGTGGCACTAACATGTCACAGATGGACTTTGGTGTTAGGCCATGGAGAGACTTGTGCACAAGCAGAGCTGCTTTAAGGTCTCTGAGCCACATGGGGCAGTGCAGAGACCTGAGACCAGGACGCATGTGCTCGGACTTCCTGGTTGGAGTCAGGACCCGAGCTGCAGAGTTCTGGATGTTCTGCAGTTCTCACGGCTCATTTGGAGAGGCCAGTGAGAGGCTGTTACAGGCTCTAACCTGCTATAAAAGCTACTTATATTTGGTCAAAGTACAGACCAAAAGCCTACAGTATTTTTCCAATAGTATTTCACTTAATAATGTATTTAATAATATTTAAAAACATATGTGTGCCTATGCTAGTGTTCCCAAGTGCAGCTTTCCCCTGATATGACCTGCGTTTCACCAAATCTCTGCACACCAAAGTAGGACATAACCAAGGAGCAGGATATCATACACTAACACTGATTTCCTTCAAAAGTCCCTTGGTCTTGTTAAGCGTTATAAATTATGCAACTCCATGATTTACCATCATACTATGGTATTTTTTGTCACAGTTATGTCCCATCCCTAGTCCTGATATAGTCCTGGTTCAGTCCTTGTTTAGTCCTTCTGTTCTGATCTAGTCCTGGTTTAGTCTTGGTTCAGTCTTGCTTTAGCATCTGAAACTAGGACATGGTTCATTTTATTTCCTAATTCCAAATGTTCTGGCACACTGCTGTAGCTTCCCTGTTCGCTGCAGATAAAGCAGAGGCAGTGTCAGAGCGCTCAGTAAGTTATTAAAATATGCAATGTACGAAACAGCAACAAAATGAACCTCAATTATTTTTTTCATGGCAAAGAAAATGTGCAAAATTGCACTGATACAAAACTTTAAACTCAGTGTGACCAAGACCAGCACAATGACAAAGAAGGCGTGGCGTTTTGATTTCTGAACCTTCCTTTTGTCCGTTTCAGCGCCCCCTGGCTTTGGATGGACGAGGACTTTGAGAACAGCCACACTGCAGTAGAATATAATGCCTAAATGTACAATCATTTGGAACACACCTAAAATAAAGAAAGGAAGGTTGTAATTGAAAATGACAATGATGGGCAATAATGTAAGTGTGACCACCCAAACCAGGCCTGTTGCAATGTTCCGAATCAGACGACCTTTGCCTTTTTTGAGACCCAGGAACATCACAGGATGCACCACGGCAACGTAGTGTTCAATGCACGTACATGTAGGGAACATCATCTCTCCATAAAACCCAAAACTCCCCCAGAAAAAAGGTGCTGAGCTTTTATCATAATCTATGAAAATTATACAAAGAGTTGCAAAATATGCAGCGACTCCAACCAGTTCCATCATGACGAGGTTGTAGGTGAAGAAGTCGGTGTAGCCTATAAACCAAGAAGGGTCATTTTTCTTGGATTTCCACTCCTTGAATCCCAAATAAAGGATAAAAATGCTGAGGGGGAGGATAATGAGGATGTACATTATAGACATTGGAACCATCACAATGAATGGGAAGGTCTGCGTCACAGAGTCATTGGAAGCCATTTTTCACACTGGAAAAAATACAAATGTTAAAGTCATTTTTACAATTTATAGATGTTGTATTTTCTCCTGTCCTGATTTCGTAGACACAGCTACAGTCGGTCTATCCTGGTTCAGTCCTGGTTTAGTCCTAATTCAAGGATCAGTCCTGGTTTAGTGCAGGTTTAGCTTTGATTTTTGAGAATAATTTAAACATATACGTTTTTTAATGCAATTTACAACATATTTATTGGCTTTAGCCAAACTAAAGGTACACTATTTTTCTTTGAATTGCTTAACTGCCATAGTGACCAAAGACCAAAGCCATATGTACCTAAAAAGATACCTAAAGATTTCTTAAATTAAACTTAAATATTGTAATTTTACTTTTGTACTTCATTTGCTTCTACCACTGACAGTACATTGCTAAGCCAAAAAATAAACCAAGAAAGCATTTAAAATGGTCAGAAATCTTACCTGTAAATCCAGGGAGCTCTTTTTGCATGTTCACTCATGTGTGAGTGATTTTACAGTGCTGGGCTGGAGGCAGTCTGCGATTTCTTTAGTTGTGGTCACTCATGGAAAAAGGGACATAAATCAAGGGACATAAATGCAAATATGGCAAATACACAGACGCCTGTGTCAGCTCTCTCAAGTTTATTTGTACAGCAGAGTTCATACACAAGGTAATACACAAAGTAATCAAGAAACATATCTAAATATGATTTTATATATATATATATATATATATATATATATATATATATATATATATATATATATATATATATACACACATACATACATACACATACATACATACATATATGTACGTATGTATATATATGTGTTTCTCACCTTCCACGGTGGTTGGTCTCTCACCCTCATCAGCTCGGGTCTACCAGAGGCCTGGGAGCTTGAGAGTTCTGCGCAGTATCTTTGCTGTTTCCAGTACTGAGCTTTTCTGCACTGAGATGTCTGTTGTCCTTCCTGGCAGGCCCGGCCCTAACCATTTTGACACCCTAGGCAAGATTTCAGGTGGCGTCCCTTGGATTGCAAAAAAAAAAATAAAAAATACTGCCAGAGTACAGATACTCACAAGAAATCAAACAGTTCATAGTGACGATGTTTTTGACAGTGGAGGATTTTATCCCCCATCGCCGATTTTTGCACTCGGCGCCCCCTAGTGGAGCGGCGGCGCCCTTAGCATTTGCCTATGTTGCCTAATGGGGGGGCCGGCCCTGCTTCCTGGGATCTGCTGCAACCACTCTTCCAGTTTGGGGGTCACGGCCCCGAGTGCTCCGATCACCACAGGCACCACCGATGCTTTCACCTTCCAGGCCCTCTCCAGCTCTTCTTTGAGCCCCTGGTATTTCTCTAGTTTGTCGTGTTCCTTTTTCCTGACATTGCCATCGCTCGGTATTGCAATGTCCACCACCACGGCTTTGTTCTCTCACTTATCCAGAACCACGATGTCTGGTTGGTTCGCCATCACCATTCTGTCAGTCTGTATTTGGAAGTCCCACAGGATCTTGGCTCATTCTCCACCACCTTTGGAGGCGTTTCCCACCTTGATCCTGGGGTTTCCAGCCCATACTCTGCACAGATGTTTCTGTACACTATGCCCGCTACTTGGTTATGTCGGTCCATGTACGCTTTCCCTGCCAGCATCTTACACCCTGCAGTTATGTGCTGGACTGTCTCAGGCACTTCTTTGCACAACCTACACCTTGGGACCTTGGGTCTTGTCTGGTGTGGTAGATCTGGGCCTCTATTGCTCGGGTGCTCAAGGCCTGCTCCTGTGCAGCCAGGATGAGCCTCCCTGCTGTCCTTCAGACCAGCCCTCTCCAGCCATTGGTAGGATTTATTGATATCAGCCACTTCAGTAATGTTCCGGTGGTGCACCCCATGTAGGGGTTTGTCCTGCCATGATGGTCCCTCCAGCACCTCTTCCTCTGCGCCCCACTGTCTGAGACATTCTCTGAGCATGTCATCAGTCTGGGCCTTGTCACTGATGTACTTGTGGAGCTTGGATGTTTCATCCTGGACAGTGGTTCCCACACTCACTAGTCCTCGGCCTCCTTCCTTCCGGCTCGTGTACAGTCTCAGGGTGCTGGACTTGGGATGGAACCCTCCATGCAGGTCAGGAGCTTTCGTGTCTTAACATCCGTGGTCTGTATCTCCTCCTTTGGCCAACTTATGATTCCTGCTGGGTATCTGATCACTGGCAGAGCGTAGCTGTTTATTGCCTGCGCCTTGTTCTTGCCATTGATCTGGCTTCTTAGGACCTGGCGTACTCTTTGGCTGAGAAATATGTATATCTATATGTATGTATGTATGTATGTATATATATATACATACATATGCTTACGCGCTCGTCATTCACCATCTCGTTGGGGTCAGGTGATTTCCATTCATTTTAGCAGCTGTAAATATGGGCCATGCCTTCGGGATGGGGGCTTGGATACAGCTTCATGTCAGCAGTGTGTTTGGGGGACAGGAGCGCTTTGTGCTACTGGCAAAGCCCAGGCATTCATTGTTGCGAAAGCAATGGGCCCTACGCCCTGTAGGGGCTCGAGCCTAAAAAGTAAAGATCAAGACTTTGCGTTATCTTGATGAGGTGTGGACAAAAAGGGGACTGGGGCCCCATCGAAGCTCAAGTGGAGCAGAAAGAGAACCCAGTCCTCCCTGTAATAAACTCACAATGTGAACACAAAACTGAGTTCTTTTTCTGTTGGTTCACTTTTTGGTCCACTTACAGAGGACTTAGTTTAGTTCACTTAAAGGGGAATATATGTGAAAATACCCTTAGAGAGCTAGAATCAGTAGGGTTGGCAATTCCAGGGCTGAAATTTATAAATCATTCTCGTCAAGAGGTATGGAGTTTAAAATCACAGTGGAGAACAAGGCATCACACAGAGTGTTTTCTGTTTGCAAGAACTCAGCCTAAAAGGGAACTCCAGCATGTTTAAAGCTAAAGTCGGCCGATGACGTCATCCAGCTCCTCAAAATGTTAAACAGAGCTCAAAACAGGAAGAAAGTTATACAAAACGTTTGTATTTTGTTTGTGCTGTTTTGTACTGTGACAATTTTCATTTGTGCGAGTTCATTCCTAAAATTATTAATTATTATTTCTGTGGTAAAAAAAAAAAAAAAAAACTCCATAAAATTAGTGACGATAAACAATCTGAGGCTGTGGAAAAGTCTGTAACAGTCTTTAGTAATTTGCTTTTGATTCATATTTCATATAATAATACAGACTTTTCCACAGCCTGAGATCGTTTAGCTTGACTAGTTTTGTGGCGTTTGTGTTAGAATAAAATGCTTATAATGATGAAGTTATTAAAAATGTACATCAAGCTAATGCAGTCTCAATTGGCATGAAAGAGCCTTTGTTATGAGGCACCCAGCGCTATCTCTGCTAAAACCAGATGTGTGACCTTTTTGAACTCTACTTGAGGTTCCCAGACCATATTTCTGTGCTTATCTGATGAAATATAAACCTAGCCATGATATACTTTGACCATGTTGTCTATTGTAAATCTAACACTGACATGATGTATTGTAAAAAGACAGTAAAACCGTGCCAGAAGGGGAGGAGCTTTGGGAGAGAAGCGTGGACGAGCCTAGAGAAGCGCACGTCTGGTCTCCCCCGTGCACGTAAAAGAGAACTGGCTCAGGTGATTTAATTCTCATTTGTGGTAGGAGACTGGCATTTATATAAAACTGTTGGATATTTGGCTGCTTGTGATCTATCTTTTAACAGTTTGCCGCTGTCAGCTGAGTGGAAATTACATCCTATAATTACCGTAGAAATAATAATTAATCATTTTAGAAATAAACTCACACAAATGAAAACTGTCACAGCACAAAACAGCACAAATGAAATACAAACCTTTTCTATAATTTTCTTCCTGTTTTGAGCTCTATTTTAACATTTTGAGGGGCTGGATGACGTCATCAACCGAAAATAAAACTCCAAATATCTTAAGAACCAGAATAGCACAAACAAAACTTTTTGCAGCACAAACGAAGCACAAACGATTGACTCCATTTTGGATGTTTTAGAGCATTTTAAAGCTTCCTGTGGGACTGAGCCCAATTTGACCTATAAAAGAATCGTTAATTTCTCCAAAAGTAAAGAAGCACAAATAAAACTTTTTGCAGCATAAAACAGCACAAACGAAGCACAAATGATTGACAGTTTTTGTGGAGGTTTGAGTTTGATGGGGGCAACTTCACGGAGGTTCCATATGCTGGTTCCAAACGGGGACTGTGCAAGACCAGTGCGCAGTGGACTGGGTCTGAGTGGTTCCGTGCCGTCTTCTACGCTGGTTCCATGTGGGGAAAAACAGAATGCATAGTGGAATATAGATTGATTACTCCGAACTCGAGGACTGCGGCTGGTTCCGAGGTGGAGCAAAGCATCCGCATAGAAGCGCGGATCTGGTTTGGTTCGTTATAACTTGTTCTGAGCGGTCCATCCTCCGTACTCTTGTTTCTTCTCGGGGAAAGTGCTTCTCAGGCCGAAGTACCGAACCACTCCCTGCTCCAGCAGATTTTGAGATCCGGTGACGTCACTTCCGGGTGAGTGAATTCTGTTTGCGAATTCTGTTTGCGAGCTGTTTTGCGAGCACTCTTACTAGCATCTCTCTACTGAATCTGTTAATCCACGAATCCATCTAAACTAGTGCCTGAGTACTTCGTCAAACCATCGAAGTTTATTCAGCATCTAGTGCTCCGTAATTCGTGGTCTAAGCCTCTCTTTCTCTGTAGTTTCAGCTTGTAGTTTCAGCCTGATCTAGCCTAGCCTAGCATCATGGCTAAAACTCTTGCCCCCCTGTCCTGTTCTAGTTGCCACATGTGGAGTGAGAACCCTGGCTTATTTGATAGTGACAGGAATAGTTGCGCTAAGTGCAGCGTAGTGGCAGTCCTCGGGCCAGGGTTACAGAGTTAGAAACGCGGATCCGCTCATTGGAGGCGCTGAAGCCGAGTTATAGTCAGGCAGTAGCAGGGACCGCGGACCGCATTAGCTTGAGCGTAGCTAGCGAGAGCAGCCCCCCGGCGCATCCCGTGCAGCCGGGACCAGACCAGGACAGTTTTGTGACAGTTAGACGCAGGCGCAGGGCTAAGACCAGGACTGCAGATCAGGGACACATAGCTGAGTGCAGGACTCCAGGAGACCAGGGACACAGGGCTGAGAGCAGGGCGCTCCCCGTCCGGAACAGGTTCGCCCCCTTGAGCTGGACGCGGGACACTCTAGTCATAGGGAGCTCCATAGTCAGGGACGTGGAACTGCCTGCAGCTTCCACACGGTGTTACCCTGGAGCCAGACTGGGTGACATCGAGGGGAATCTTAGGCTTTTAAAGAGAAGTAAGAACAGGTACCGCCGGATCGTTATACACGCGGGGGGTAACGATACTCGGCGCGGTCAGTCAGAGGTGGTGAAGTTGCAGATAGCGGCAGTTTGTGATTTGGCTAAGTCGATGTCGGAGTCCGTGTACTTCTCTGGCCCCCTTCCAAATTATGTCAATTGTGAAATGTTCAGCCGCTTTTCAGCTGTCAACCAGTGGTTGTCCAATTGGTGCCCGCAGAATGGTGTCATCTTCATAGACAACTGGAGGGCATTTGAGGGGAAGCCCAGGCTTATACGTAGCGACGGCATTCATCCCACAGCGGCTGGCTCCTCCCTGTTAGCGCAGAATATAATGGTTAGTCTTAGATGACCATCAGGTAAGACTAGCACACAGAATAGCTCAGGGAGTGTCAGTGACGCTAGGGAGCAGAGTAGACTAGTGAGGCACTGCTCTGTTAGCGAGAACAGCTCCAAACAGGCTGAGACTGTGTGTGCCCCACGTACAGGGGCCTCCTCTGAGCCACCCTGCATGAACAATTCTCCCAGACTGGCTGAGGTTGTGTATGTCCCACGCACAAAAAGCACAAACAAAACATACCTAAACTCTGATAGGAAAGGTATCAGATCTCCTAACTTAATAGAAATAAATACATGCATCGCAAATAAACAAAATAAATGTATAAAAAGCACAAATAAAACTCAACTAAAGTCTGATAGGAAAGGCGTCAGGTTTCATAACTTAATAAAAATAAATAATTGTGTTGCAAACAAACAAATTAAGCATGTAAAAAGCACAAATAAAAGTCAACTGAACTCTGATAGGAAAGGCGTCAGATCTCATAACTTAATAAAAATAAATACATGTGTCGCAAATAAACAAAATGATAAGTGTGTAAAATGTGGACTGCTAAACATCAGGTCCCTCTCTTCTAAATCTCTTTTAATAAATGAATTAATTGGCGACTTTAATATTGATCTTCTAGCTTTAACTGAAACATGGCTTCAGGAAAATGATTATGTTAGACTAAACGAATCTACACCTCCAAGTCACGTGAACTTTCAAAGTGCCAGGAGCACTGGTCGAGGTGGCGGTGTGGCCGTCATTTCTCACTCCAGTCTAATTCTCAGCCTCAAATCTAATTATACATTCCGCTCCTTTGAAAGCCTCGCACTATCTATTACGTGCACCAACTGGAAAAACCAAAAAGCTGTTATATTTATAACAATCTACCGACCTCCTGGTCCTTATGCCGAGTTTCTGACAGAGTTTTCTGACTTTATTTCAAGTTTAGTTTTGGAATGGGAAAGGATTGTTATAGTTGGAGATTTCAACATTCATGTTGATAACAGCAGTGAGTGCCTCAGCAGTGCTTTTGGTGCTCTCCTGGATGGGATCGGTTTTACCCAGAGTGTGAACAAGCCGACTCACTGTCACAATCACACTCTTGATCTCGTCCTAACTTATGGTATTGAGATTAATGATTTACTTGTAATTCCTCAAAACCCTTTACTCTCTGACCATTTTTTAATTACCTTTCAATTCATACTAAAAGACTATCCAGCTCAGCAGGAGAAAACTATAATGAAAAGAACAATATCAGAAAAATCGGTAGCCGAGTTCAAAGAAATAATCGAGCCAGTATTAAATGATATGCCATGTGACAATGAGAACAACTTTAATCCAATTATCATGGATCAGTTTGTTGATAGGACAATGCTCACCTTAAAATCTGCTCTCGATGTTGCAGCTCCGCTAAAACAGAAAAGCATTAAACCAAGACCTCCGGCTCCTTGGTATACTCCAGAATTGCGATCACTCAAACAACACGTAAGACGCACAGAGAAGCTCTGGCGCTGCTCGCGCTCCGAGCAGTCTCTGAAGGCATGGAAGCTCTGCCTGCTCTCTTATAAGGCCGCTCTGCGGAAAGCACAAACCAGATACTATTCAAACCTAATAGAAGTAAACAAAAGCAACCCCAGATTTCTGTTCAGCACTGTAGCCAGGCTGACAAACTCGCATACTGCCCCTGAGTCTCTTCTCCCTTCGAAGTTCAGTTGTGATGACTTTCTTGAATTCTTCGATTACAAAATTATAACCATTAGAGACAAGATCAACGAAGCCACTCCAAAAATCAGCCCCGAGCAAATTCAGCAAATCCAGTCTGTAACACCAATATCCCACATAAATCCTCTAACAGAATTAGACAAATTTACTCCTGTCGATGAGGCGGAGATTACCTCAGTCATCATGTCGTCCAAACCATCAACTTGTTTGCTCGACCCTATTCCAGTCAAACTCCTCAAAGAAGCTCTCCACCTAATAATAGGTTCCATCCATAACATAATAAATATGTCATTAGAAAATGGCTTTGTTCCTCAGTCCTTTAAATATGCTGTAATTAAACCGCTTTTGAAAAAATCTAGCTTAAATCCTGATGAACTAGCCAACTACAGACCTATCTCGAATCTTCCATTTCTCTCAAAGATTCTGGAACGAGTTGTGGTGAAACAGCTTTGTCACCATCTGCAGGGCAATAATTTATATGAAAAATTTCAGTCTGGTTTCAGAGCTCACCACAGCACAGAAACTGCTCTGCTTAAAGTGACAAATGATTTGCTACTAGCTGCTGATAACGGGCTGGCTTCAGTCCTGGTCCTACTGGACCTCAGTGCAGCGTTTGACACCATTGATCACAACATTCTACTGCAGAGGTTAGAATGTGACATAGGTGTCAGAGGGACCGCCCTCAAATGGTTTAAATCCTATCTATCAGATAGGTACCAGTTTGTTAGTGTAAACCAGTGCACCTCTCCCTGCTCTAAAGTAGCTTGCGGTGTTCCACAAGGATCTGTGCTTGGTCCAATCCTGTTTACTCTGTATATGTTGCCATTAGGTAACATTATCAGAAAACATGGCATTAATTTCCACTGCTATGCTGATGACACTCAGCTGTACTTATCAATGAAACCTAATCAGACCGATCAAATCAATAAGCTCAGTGCCTGTGTGAAGGACATCAAAACCTGGATGACCCTGAATTACCTGCTCTTAAACCCTGAAAAAACAGAGGTCATTGTCGTCGGTCCTAAAGGTCAGAGAGATTCTCTGTCAGACCAGATAATCTCACTTGACAATGTGAGTATAGCCTCTAGCTCTACTGTAAAAAACCTTGGAGTCGCATTTGACCAAAATCTCTCATTCACAGCTCATATAAACCAAGCTTGTAAAACTGCATATTTTCACCTGCGAAACATAACTAAAATCAGAAAAATTTTGCCTAAAAATGATGCCGAAAAACTTATCCATGCATTTGTTACATCCAGACTAGATTACTGTAATTCTCTGCTCACCGTCTGCACTAAAGGTACTTTAAGAAGCTTCCAGTTGGTCCAAAATGCAGCGGCCAGGGTCCTAACAGGAACTAAAAGACGTGATCACATCAGTCCTGTGTTAAAATCACTTCACTGGCTTCCTGTCGAGTTTAGAATTAAATTCAAAGTTCTCCTCCTGACATACAAAGCCTTAAACAATATGGCCCCATCATATCTTCAGGATGCCATTGTCCCCTATCAGCCAAATAGAGCACTTCGCTCTCAGAATGCAGGATTATTAGTGGTTCCTAGAGTGTCTAAAAGTACAGTGGGGGGGAGAGCCTTCAGTTACCAAGCTCCTGTGTTATGGAATCAACTCCCTGTTGATGTTAAACAGGCACCACAGTCTCTTTATTTAAGACCAGGCTTAAAACCTTCCTCTTCAGAATAGCTTATGACCAGGTTACTTAGTTGATGTCACTAAGATAAGCTGCCGCAGGAGATAACAAGCTGGGGGAAGTGTGGCAACCTGAGCACTGTCCTCTGTTTCCTCCTATTTTCTCATCAGCATCACTCACTATGTTCTCATCTGTAGCTCGTTCAATGCTATTCACATGTTGTCCCCTGTCCCACTCCCCCTGTGGAGTGTAACTCTTTCAGACGCCTGATGGCAGCTGGACCTCTCTCCTCCTCCTCGCCTGGCTCCTCCTCTTCGCCTGGCTCCTCCTCCTCGCCTGGCTCCTCCTCCTCGCCCGGCTCCTCCTCCTCGCCCCTCTTCTCCTCCTCCTTGCCCTCTTCCCCACCTGGGTAGCTGTGGTCATACTGAACTGGCCCACGGGCCTGGACATCTATAGCCTGTCCGTCCATGGGAGTGGATCTCTCCTTCACTGTAGTTCTCCCCGAGGTTTCTTCTTTTTCCCAGGACCCTGGGTTTTTTGGAGTTTTTCCTTGCTGAGAAGGAGGGTCTAAGGACAGGGGATGACTGGACAATGTTTCATTTGCTGCTTTACATGAATGTTGTTTATTCCTGTTTTGATATGTCTGTGTGTATGTTTTACTCATCCATATCTTGGAACGCCCTTAGAGGCTACTGTTGTTGCGATTTTGGGCGCTACAAAATAAATTGAATTGAATCCAGCTTGCGGCAGAGGTGCAGTCTCGGACCCCGACCAAGCGAAACTGAACTTTAAATAATCAGGATCATATTTCTTATGTTTTTTCTGGGTCCTGTCTCCTCCTCGCTGCTGATTTTCGTTGAGATGAAATAAGAAAACGATGCATTTTACAGCTAATTCACACACGCACAATTAGTACACGATATAAGTACTGCTGCAGATGTGTACACATGTGGACTGGTATTTTTTTATTCACATGTGCGTCGTGCCTCCCCGGTGGCTCTTTGGTGCCCCCCATGGGAGGCGTGCCTTACCAGTTGAAAACCGCTATTATAGGCTAATTATTTTTCTATTAGAAATGGAACTCACTGTCTCCAGCTCTTCGGTCAGTGCCACTTTCACAGAAAAATGCATGCAAGATTTTAGAACTATTTTCGTTAGCTTGTTATTTTGCAAAAACAAATAAACCAGCTGCCTGTAGGCGTGATCGTCTTGAGTTTCAGCAATGGCAACATCACTTTAAAAAAAACAAAACAAAACAAAAAAACATCTGGGACTTCTTTACCTTTTCTCAATGCTTAAAATGCTCTGTTCCACCTTGTGATGTCATGATGTCATGAAGTGGCAGTTTTCATATTAACAGCTACCTTTTGTTCAGTAGGGACCAAAAATATTTTTGTTTTACTGTTTATTGCCTCCAAAATCTTTAAAACTCTGGACACAAGTTTGAAAAATAGTTTCATGCAATAGCTCTATTAGCAGGTCATTTGAATGCTGTCAGTGAAGTCTGCCAGGTGAGAATTCCACCCAAACCACAGCTCATTTGGTTGTGACCATATATACACTTAACATTTCCCATTAATGATGATAATGATGATTAATGATAATGAAAGAACTCAATATGGAAATCTTTTAGCACTAAGACCAGACATGTTCCATTTGAATCGGAGACCAGAAAAACATCTTTGAATCGAACAGTGTGAGGTTTCTAACATTTTAAACTATCCATCATAATGTAGGATCAATGACAGTTTTATGTATTGTCTTTTTCAGCAGAATAACCATACACTGTATAGAGAAGTGGACTAAATGAGTGTTCAGCTCCAGTCAAATGAAGCTCATCGAGACTAACTTTGCCCATTCTGTCAAATGCCCCGATGATGTTGAGGGCTTCATCAACTTCGTCCTCTCTTTCGAACTAATGGGCCTGAGGGAAATGGTTCTAAAATAGAAGCTTTTATAAACTGTTCATCTGAAAGAACCTTTTGAAAGAACAGTTTGTCCCAAATAGTTCAAAAAAGTGTTCTTCAGGGTTTTTCATTGTTTTATAATTTCATATGTACAAGAAGCAATGCATTAAAACAAAATAAACTTTCTTTTAAAACTATATTTGAGGAGAGTTTCTGCAGGTTACTGTAGCACAGCAGGTCTGAGCTGTGGTTCAGTCTATATCTGCAGTGAACCTTGATTGATATTACACATCCATTCACTCTGGTACACCCTGGTGCTGTCTATAACCTAGAACATACAAAAACAGTCTGGACTGAAGTTGATGATCCTGAAACAAACTGAAATCTGAATGCATGCCTGAAAATGCCTGAAAATTTGGTTAAAGCTGATTTTGAGACAGTGAGCCCAGGGCACCCCCAACCGCTCTGGAAAGTGTCCTGCCCCCTACAGCTTTTAACTACTCACTACCGCTCTGACTCTTCAATAAATTTACGTTGAATATGAAAATAGAATGTCTGTAAACAAACCCACTTTATTCATTTCCCCGTATCAAGGATGTGTTTATAAGACTCATCTCATCAAATAGAGTAAAAGGCAAAAGAGAAACAAAGCAAATGCAAATGAGGAGTACATCGAAACTGGATTTATTGAAAACAACACTGTTACAGGTGTGTGGCCATTTGCACAGACAGTGTGGCTTTGTCTGTCAAAGACCCTTTTAACCTGATACATCGCAGTGTGTTTGCATTTGCTCTGCTAACTGGCATGCACAGAAAATAAATGAAGGGCACTTTGTGTGGAATCCTGTCATTTTAATTCATATTTAACAGATCTTACATTGCAGAAGGCCGTACTGCATATACAAAATATTGAAAAGGACAAAATTTTCAAAAGTTGCTGTTGATCAGAGAATTAACAGTAAACTTTTGTCTTTCTTCTTTCTAACAGGAGCGTACAGTGTATCCTCACTGGTCTGACGCTGACCTAAAAATGATTTGATTGTTGCTAAAATAGTAACTTAAAGTGGAAATCCGACACGTTTAAAGCTAAAGTCCACTGCTAGAGGTGGTCAAATTCTGTCAGAAGCCAAAAAACGGCACAGATCAGTGTTGCCTCGGCAGAGATCTCGCTGTGATAGTGATGGGGGCAAGTTCTTAGCTTCCGCATAAAACGCCAATTTGTTTCACACTGAAGAGGCTTAACACCACTTTAACCCATCTTACAACAGCCACGAGTCTAACAAACAAAACGCTCTGCCTTGCTCACTCATTAGTGGTCTTTTGGGCATTCACCTGTGCAGTGGGAAATCAACAGAGGTAAGTGTAAGGCTGCTTATAAAGTTGTTTTATAAAGTTTCCAGACACCAATGAGTGAGCCAGGCAGAGCGTTTTGTTTGTTAGACTCATGGCTGTTGTAAGATGGGTTAGAAAGTGGTGTTTAGCTCAAAATGGCATTTTATGTGGACGTTAAGAACTTGCCCCCATCACTACACTAGTTTGTTGCCTTGACAGACTCACTGCCACAGTGAGATCTCGGCCGAGGCAACACTGATCTGTGCTGTTTTTTGGCTTCTGACAGTATTCGACCACCGAAACGGACTTTAGCTTCAAATGTGCCAGAGTTCCCCTTTAACACTTTATAATAAGTCATATTTAGTCATCAGTTTGGAAGTTTTTCACTCAAAATTGAGTACCAAGAAGTGGATGAAACAGACCATAGCATTCGGCTCCAGCCAAATGAAGCTAATTGAGGTTGTCTGTTATCGCGGAAAATTTGGAGCCGAGTTTGAGTATGAGGTCACTTAGCACCGCAGCCAACTTTAGTGAGAGCAACTTCGGGAAAAGAAGTTTGTGTGTTTGTTTGTTATTAATGTTCATATCTTGATCCATAGACATAATAAATACTGAAGAAAATGACTTACTTTTAACTTTGTTCTTTTTAACAGAAGCGTACAATGTCGTCTCACTGGTCTGCCTTTGGTCTAAAAATGAATGCATTAAGAAAATATTAATTTAACCTTCACCCTAAATGTATAATAGCCTAAAAGTTCAGAGCTGACATAGTGTCCGGTTATCAGACAACTTAGAGAATGAAATTTTGCTCCTATATCCACTTTGTTTGGTGCACAGCTGTGATGTGCACATGAATGACATTACATCATATTGATATAAACCCAAGGCAGGTTTATTTGTACGGCATAGTTCATACACAAAGTAATTCAAAGTGCTTTACAGAAAAAGAAATACATTAAAATCATATTACAAACAAATCAAATCATAAATAGTCATATTAAAGTTTAAAAAGAGAGAAAGAGACATTAAATGAGAGAAAAGAGTGCAGAATGAAAACCTTTCAGTCAGATGCAGCTGAACAGAACTGTTTTGAACCTGGATTTAATCAGGTTTAGTCCTGGTTCAGTCTTGCTTTAGCATCTGAATCCAGGACATCTTTCATTTTATTTGCTTATTCCAAATGTTCTGGCACACTGCTGTAGCTTCCCTGTTCGCTGCAGATAAAGCAGAGGCAGTGTCAGAGAGCTCAGTAAGTTAGTAACATACCAAACGTACAGTGCAGCAACAGTATGAAGCTCGTCTATCATGTCCACGCCCCAGAAAATGTTCAAAATTACACTGATACAAAACTTTAAACTCAACACGAACAACACCATCACAATGACAAAGAAGGCGTGGCGTTTTGATTTCTGAACCTTCCTTTGGTTCGTTACAGCGCCCCCTGGCTTTGGATGGACAAGGACTTTGAGAACAGCCACACTGCAGTAGAATATAATGCCTAAATATACAACCATTTGGCACACATCTAAAATAAAGAAAGGGAGTCCATAAGTGAAAATGACAGCGAGGCCAAATAATGTAAGTGTGACCACCCAAACCAGGCCTGTTGCAATGTTCCGAATCAAACGACCTTTGCCTTTTTTGAGACCCAGGAACATCACAGGATGCACCACAGCAATGTAGTGTTCAATGCACGTACATGTAGGGAACATCATCTCTCCATACCACCCAAAATTCCCCCAGAAAAAAGGTGCTGAGCTTTTATCATAATCTATGAAAATTATACTTATTATAAGAGTTGCAAAATATGCAGCGACTCCAACCAGTTCCATCATGACGAGGTTGTAGGTGAAGAAGTCGGTGTAGCCTATAAACCAAGAAGGCTCATTTTTCTTGGATTTCCACTGCTTGAATCCCAAATAAAGGATAAAAATGCTGAGAGGGAGGATAATGACGATGCACATTATAGACACTGGAACCATCACAATGAATGAGACGTTCTGAGTCACAGAGTCATTGGAAGCCATTTTTCACACTGGAAAAAATACAAATGTTTAAGACATTTTTACAATTGACAGATTTTTATATTGTGTCTTCTTCTGTTTTGATTTCGTAGACACAGCTACAGTTCATCTATCCTGGTTCAGTCCTGGTTCAGTTCTGGTTTAGTGCAGGTTTAGTTCTGGTTTTCCACTTTGAGAATAATTTCAACATATAAGTTCTTACTGCAATTTACAACATATTCATGGGCTTTGGGCAAACTAAAGACACAATACTTTTCTTTGAATTGCTTAACTGCCGTAGTGACCAAGGACCAAAGCCATATGTACCTAAAAAGATACCTAAAGATTTCACTTAAATATTGTACTTTTACTTTTGTACTTCGTTAGCTTCTACCACTGGTACCAGTACATCGGTTAGACAAAAAATAAACAAAGAAAGCATTTAAAATGGTCAGAAATCTTACCTGTAAATCCAGGGAGCTCTTTTTGCATGTTCACTCATGTGTGAGTGATTTTACAATGCTGGGGTGAAGGCAGTCTGTGCTTTCTTTAGTTGTGGTCATAAATCAAGGGACATAAATGCAAATATGGCACATACACAGACGCCTGTGTCAGCTCTCTCAAGTTTATTTGTACAGCATAGTTCATACACAAAGTAATTCAAAGTGCTTTACAGAATAAGAAATACATTAAAATCACGTTACAAACAAATCAAATCATAAATAGTCATAAAATAAAACAAGAGAAAGAGTTAAATGAGATAGAAGAGTGCAGAATGAAAACCTCAGTCATCTGCAGCTGAACAGAACTGTTTTGAGTCTGGATTTAAACAGAGTCAGAGTAGAGTCTGTCTCACATGTTCAGACTGTTCCAGGTTTTAGCTGCATGAGTCTGAAACTCTGACTCCCCGAGTTTAGTCCTGACTCTGGCTCCAGCAGGAGGCCGGTCCCTGAGCTCCTCACAGTGCAGAGGGTTCATGTGGCACTAACATGTCACAGATGGACTTTGGTGTTAGGCCATGGAGAGACTTGTGCACAAGCAGAGCTGCTTTAAAGTCTCTGAGCCACATGGGGCAGTGCAGAGACCTGAGACCAGGACACATGTGCTCGGACTTCCTGGTTGGAGTCAGGACCCGAGCTGCAGAATTCTGGATGTTCTGCAGTTCTCACGGCTCATTTGGAGAGGCCAGTGAGAGGCTGTTACAGGCTCTAACCTGCTATAAAAGCTACTTATATTTGGTCAAACTACAGACCAAAAGCCTACAGTATTTTTCCAATAGTATTTCACTTAATAATGTATTTAATAATATTTAAAAACATATGTGTGCCTATGCTAGTGTTCCCGAGTGCAGCTTTCCCCTGATATGACCTGCGTTTCACCAAATCTCTGCACACCAAAGTAGGACATAACCAAGGAGCAGGATATCATACACTGACACTGATTTCCTTAAAAAGTCCCTTGGTCTTGTTAAGCATTATAAATTATGCAACTCCATGATTTACCATCATACTATGGTATTTTTTGTCACAGTTATGTCCCATCCCTAGTCCTGATATAGTCCCGGTTCAGTCATTGTTTAGTCCTTCTGTTCTGATCTAGTCCTGGTTTAGTCTTGGTTCAGTCTTGCTTTAGCATCTGAAACTAGGACATGTTTCATTTTTTTTCCTTATTCTAAATGTTCTGGCACACTGCTGTAGCTTCCCTGTTCGCTGCAGATAAAGCTGAAAAAGACAATACATAAAACTGTCATTGATCCTACATTATGATGGATAGTTTAAAATGTTAGAAACTTCACACTGTTCGATTCAAAGATGTTTTTCTGGTCTACGATTCAAATGGAACATGTCTGGTCTTAGTGCTAAAAGATTTCCATATTGATTTCTTTCATTATCATTAATCATCATTATCATCAGTAATGGGAAATGTTAAGTGTATATATGGTCACAACCAAATGAGCTGTGGTTTGGGTGGAATTCTCACCTGGCAGACTTCACTGACAGCATTCAAATGACCTGCTAATAGAGCTATTGCATGAAACTATTTTTCAAACTTGTGTCCAGAGTTTTAAAGATTTTGGAGACAATAAACAGTAAAACTAAAATATTTTTGGTCCCTACTGAACAAAAGGTAGCTGTTAATATGAAAACTGCCACTTCATGACATCATGACATCACAAGGTGGAACAGATAATTTTAAGCATTGAAAAAAGGTAAAAAAGTCCCAGATGTTTTTTTTTTTTTTTCAAAATAGCACAAACAAAATACAAACGTTTTGTACAATTTTCTTCCTGTTTTGAGCTTTGTTTAACATTCTGAGGGGCTGGATGATGTCATTGGCCGAAAATCAAATTGCAAATAGCTTCAGAAACAGAATAGAACAAACAAAACTTTTTGCAGCACAAAACAGCACAAACGAAGCACAAACGATTGACTCCATTTTCGATGTTTTAGAGCATTTTTGAAGCTTTCTGGGGACTGGCCCCAATTTGACCTATAAAAGAATCGTTAATTTCTCCAACACTAAAGAAACACAAACAAAACTTTTTTGCAGCACAAACGAACCACAAACGATTGACATAGCTTTTGTGGAGGTTTGCGTTTGATGGGGGACCAACTTCACACAGGTGCACATAGGGGACGGAGCCTTCAGTCAGGCCCGGCCCTAACCATTTTGACACCCTAGGCAAGATTTCAGGTGGCGCCCCTTGGATTGCAAAAAAAAAAAAAAAATACTGCCAGAGTACAGATGCTGAAGAGTTAAATGACTGGACACGGACATGTTGGGAGCGGTCAGTGAGGTATGATTCAATCCATTTAAGTGCATCTATGGAGAAGTTGAAGCTGCATAGTTTTGACAGTAGGATTTTGTGATTAACAGTATCAAAGGCCTTTTTAAGGTCCCAGAAAACAGCACCAACAGCCCCCCCCCGCGGTCCAAGAGAGCTCGGATGTTTTCAGTGAAGAAGCATGTTGCGGTTTCGGTGGAGTAATATTTAGGGCCGATGATTTTCCACTTCAAAAATTAACATTTTTCGTTTCAGAAGTTTTGACTTCCGTTTGATTGTGACACATTTGATAATTCTGTTGACAGTGTTGGGAAGGATAGTTTACAGACCCCAAAATGTAGTTTGTAATGTAATCCATTAAATTACTTAAATAAGTAACTGGATTACTTGATATTGTCATGTTTTTTTAAAACTACATGAATGTAGCAACCACCTCCTGCAAATTTTTGTTTGGTTTTAGACCTGGTTTTAGTCCTGGTTTAGACCTGGTTTTAGACCTTGTTTAGACCTGGTTTAGATCTGGTTTTAGTCCTGGTTTAGACCTGGTTTTAATCCTGGTTTAGAGGTGCACAGGAGAATGCGAGGTCCACGCAGCGTATGCAACAAGACACAGTCCACGCGCGGTGTCCACACCGAACAAGAGGAAATGTGGCACTCGCCGTGCGGGAGCAGGTGCAGTGTGCGCGGCACACTAGATATACACTTGGCCGCAGTGCTTTATGGGAAGGTTTTCGGACCATGAGTGAAGAAGTCGTGTTCAAGATATAGTTCTACCCCCGGGCACTGTACACTTGGCCCATGTGGATAATTTGGTTTTATGTATCACTGTATCTACAGTGCGCCATCTATTGGGAAACGCCAAAATTGCAGGGAAAATAAAACTAATAAATTTTATTGCAGTTCATTCATGTTTGGCGGGCCGGATTAAAAAGGTTAACGGGCTGTATGTGGCCCCCGGGCCGTAGTTTGCCCACCCCTGTTTTAGACAGTGGAGGATTTTATCCCCCATCGCCGATTTTTGCGCTCGGCGCCCTCTAGTGGAGCGGCGGCGCCCTTAGCATTTACCTACGTTGCCTAATGGGGGGGCTGGCCCTGCCTTCAGTGATGTTAACAGTCGCCTCAATTAGGTGTATGAAGCTGGAAATAATCTTTATGAATGCGCTTTCAAAAAATATGAAAATACAACATTTAAAAAAAAGCTATTATCAGTTGTTTTTGAAACTCATCATGGCAGGAACCCAAAAGATGCACCTACTACTTCAGAGGCCTGTGTGGGGAAGGGCAGGATGGGCTTGTGGAGAAGGGGGTAAGCTCTAAGGGGAGGCTCACATTCACCAAGTTGAAAACCCCTGGCCTATAACATAAAAATACAAATTCAAAACGTAATGATCTTAGGGTGGCACATTTCAGCCATTAAACACATACACCACTTTATTATATTACTCTATTGGAAGCTCTGTTACTCAAATTAGACTAAAATCTGATCTTTATTTTAACACAATCTAGAAATCCAGAAAAAAACGATTTAGTTTTTCTGTTTATCACTCTTACCCTTTTCTTGAAACTCAAACACCTAAACGAGTTTTTTCTTGACTTTTCGGACAATCTTAAAGCTTTTTTTGTGTGTGTGCTAATGTGTGCATTGTGTTACCGTGGTAACTGCTGAACATTTCACCAATAGAGATGCATGTGGAACATCCCAAGTGTCTCTGCAAAAGTATCAATAAACAAAAATGATGCAGAAATAGTGCAGTATTTATCAAACTGTCTAGCTCTGGTATATTTTCTTATTTACCATTATTTCCAGACTGGATCCTCACGTGTTAAATTGTGCTTAATGAAATTCAAATGTTTCGTATGTTTTCATGTCTGGTCCGCAGGTGAGGCCGGTCCCTCAGCATAATGGTTTCCTCTGAAGGGAAATGTACAGGCTATTCAAATGTCATGGAAATGTTGTCAGGAGTACAGGTAATGCGATTAAAGTTGCACTCTGTGACTTTTCTGACCCCTGCTTGTCTGCATGGAGTTGATTTGCCTGGAATGTGCATAATATAGAAATAAATGTGATTATTTTGCATGTATTCAAATGCAGGTGTCTCAAAAATATATATCAAAAATATTTTAATAAGATCTGGACTGCAATTTGCTTGGTGATGTCACTTGTTTGCCTGCATGTAGATAGACAATTTAAAGCCTTACTGTGGTGGAAAACTTTTACTTTGTTTTCTGTTGTGATCTATTTAAGCTAAAGAATGTATGTTATGGGTTTAGATACTGTTAACTAACAACTGCTAAAGCACTTCTGTATTCCTGCTACATGTGATGGTGTAATCTGCTGTTCCTGGGGTATCTCAGGACAGGACACTCTGCTCTGTCTTTATCCAATGTTTTTAAAACAACAAGCTGCTGCTTTGCTTATTCTCATCATTTAGAATAGTGAGTTAATCTAATCGATGCCCCAGTTTAACCCAGATAAATCGTCTCCTTTTGAAAACAGTTTAGATATACTGTAATATGTTTTACCTCATGTTGATGTTATGACGTTTGTCAACTGTATAAGAGCCTGTTTTTGTTTTGCCATGGTTCAAATTAGGGAGAGACGGACCATGCATGAGGGACAGAAGGTTTCTTTTTCATTTTCTCTGTAGTTGTGCGCAGTTGCTTTAATAAATCCAGACTCTTTGATTGAAGACAACTTCTCTCCAGTTTTTATTCTTCTCAGATTTAAAAATGCACAACACTTACTGTGAAACATTCCAGGCAAAATAATTAAATCTCCATAGGGACAAGAAAGTGGCAGACCCTCCACCAAAAATTGTATTGTAAATCATATAGGAAAATATTTTCACTTCACTGCCAGCATTCAAACGACCTGCAAATGGAGCTAAAGCTATCCTTCAAACTTATGTCCAGAGCTTTAAAGCGTTTGGAGACAATAAACATGAAAACTAAAATATTTTTGGGTAATTTATAGTACACCATTTTCTGATTTATGTTATAATGTCATTTCCTCATCACAATCAGCTTTACACTTACCTTTGTCGATTCCACACTGCACATGTGAAAGCCCAAAAGACTCGATTGTCGACTCCAGCGGCGGCAAAAGAAGCAACAGGTGAGGATCGACTACTGACGGTGAAGAAGAGGAGGAACTGAACGTTGTTGAAAGAAAATGGTTCAGGAATGTAAACTTTAGTGTGTTTCAAAATATATAATTCACTCGTAAATAAATGGGATTAGAAACTACATCGGCAGTCGAGTCTTTTGGGCTTTGGCCTGTGCAGTGGGAAATCAACAGAGGTAAGTGTAAGGCTGTTTATAAAGCTGTTTTATAACGTTTCCTGACACTAATGAGTGAACCAGGCAGAGCGTTTTGTTTGTTAGACTCGTGGCTGTTGTAAGATGAGTTAGAAAGTGGTGTTAAGCTTCTTCAGTGTGAAGCAAATTGGCGTTTTACGTGGAAGTTAAGAATCAATTGCCACAGCGAGATCTCCGCTGAGGCAACACTGATCTGTGGCAGTTTTTGGCTTCTGACAGTATTCGACCACTTCTAGAAATGGACTTTAGCTTTAAACATGCTGGAGTTCCCTTTTAGGCTGAGTTCTTGCAAACAGAAAACACTCTGTGTGATGCAATGTGGTAATACAGGAAGTGCTCCACTGTGATTTTAAACTCCATACCTCTTGACTAGAATCATTTGTAAACTTCAGCCCTGGAATTGCCAACCCTACTGATTCTAGCTCTCTAAGGGTATTTTCACATATATTCCCCTTTAAGTGAACTGAACTAAGTCCTCTGTAAGTGGACCAAAAAGTGAACCAACAGAAAAAGAACTCAGTTTTGTGTTCACATTGTGAGTTTATTACAGGGAGGACTGGGTTCTCTTTCTGCTCCACTTGAGCTTCGATGGGGCCCCAGTCCCCTTTTTGTCCACACCTCATCAAGGTAGTGCAAAGTCTTGGGTAGTGCAAAGTCTTGATCTTTACTTTTTAGGCCTGAGCCATTACAGGGTATAGGGCCCATTGCTTTCACAACAATGAATGCCTGGGCTTTGCCAGTAGCACAAAGCGCTCCTGTCCCCCAAACACACTGCTGACATGAAGCTGTATCCAAGCCCCCATCCCGAAGTCATGGCCCATATTTACAGCTGCTAAAATGAATGGAAATCACCTGACCCCGACGAGATGGTGAATGACGAGCGCGTAAGCATGTGTGTGTGTGTATATATATATATATATATATATATATATATACATATATATATATATATATATATATATAAAATCATATTTTGATATGTTTCTTGAATTGAATATCAGTGCTTTTTTCCATGAGTGACCACAACTAAAGAAAGCACAGACTGCCTTCACCCCAGCACTGTAAAATCACTCACACATGAGTGAACATGCAAAAAGAGCTCCCTGGATTTACAGGTAAGATTTCTGACCATTTTAAATGCTTTCTTGGTTTATTTTTTGGCTTAGCAATGTACTGTCAGTGGTAGAAGCTAACGAAGTACAAAAGTAAATGTACAATATTTAAGTTTAATTTAAGAAATTCTTAGGTATCTTTTTAGGTACGTATGGCTTTGGCTTTGGTCACTAGGGCAGTTAAGCAAGTCAAAGAAAAATAGTGTATCTTTAGTTTGGCTAAAGCCAATAAATATGTTGTAAATTGCATTAAAAACTTATATGTTTAAATTATTCTCAAAAATCAAATCTAAACCTGCACTAAACCAGGACTGAACCTTGAACTAGGACTAAACCAGGACTGAACCGGGACTGAACAAGGATAGATGGACTGTAGCTGTGTCTAGGAAATCAAAACAAGAGACACAATATAAAAATCTGTCAATTGTAAAAACACCTTAAACATTTGTATTTTTTCCAGTGTGAAAAATGGCTTCCAATGACTCAGACTCAGAACCTCCCATTCATTGTGATGGTTCCAGTGTCTATAATGTGCATTGTCATTATCCTCCCTCTCAGCATTTTTATCCTTTATTTGGGATTCAAGCAGTGGAAATCCAAGAAAAATGAGCCTTCTTGGTTTATAGGCTACACCGACTTCTTCACCTACAACCTCGTCATGATGGAACTGGTTGGAGTCGCTGCATATTTTGCAGCTCTTTGTATAATTTTCATAGATTATGATAAAAGCTCAGCACCTTTTTTAAGTGGGAGTTTTGGGTTTTATGGAGAGATGATGTTCCCTACATGTACGTGCATTGAACACTACGTTGCCGTGGTGCATCCTGATGTTCCTGGGTCTCAAAAAAGGCAAAGGTCGTCTGATTTGGAACATTGCAACAGGCCTGGTTTGGGTGGTCACACTTACATTATTGCCCATCGCTGTCATTTTCAATTACAACCTCCCTTTCTTTATTTTAGATGTGTGCCAAATAGTTGTATATTTAGGCATTATATTCTATTGCAGTGTGGCTGTTCTCAAAGTACTCGTCCATCCAAAGCCAGGGGGCGCTGTAACGGACCAAAGGAAGGTTCAGAAATCAAAACGTCACACCTTCTTTGTCACTGTGTTGGTCTTGGTCACACTGAGTTTAAAGTTTTGTATCAATGCAATTTTGCACATTTTCTTTGCCATGAAAAAAATAGATGAGGTTCATCTTGTTGCTGTTTTGTACATTTCATATTTTAATAACTTACTGAGCTCTCTGACACTGCCTCTGCTTTATCTGCAGCGAACAGGGAAGCTACAGCAGTGTGCCAGAACATTTGGAATTAGGAAATAAAATGAAACATGTCCTAGTTTCAGATGCTAAAGCAAGACTGAACCAAGACTAAACCAGGACTAGATCAGAACAGAAGGACTAAACAAGGACTGAACCAGGACTATATCAGGACTAGGGATGGGACATAACTGTGACAAAAAATACCATAGTATGACGGTAAATCATGGAGTTGCATAATTTATAATGCTTAACAAGACCAAGGGACTTTTGAAGGAAATCAGTGTTAGTGTATGATATCCTGCTCCTTGATTATGTCCTACTTTGGTGTGCAGAGATTTGGTGAAACGCAGGTCATATCAGGGGAAAGCTGCACTTGGGAACACTAGCATAGGCACACATATGTTTTTAAATATTATTAAATACATTATTAAGTGAAATACTATTGGAAAAATACTGTAGGCTTTTGGTCTGTAGTTTGACCAAATATAATTAGCTTTTATAGCAGGTTAGAGCCTGTAACAGCCTCTCACTGGCCTCTCCAAATGAGCCGTGAGAACTGCAGAACATCCAGAACTCTGCAGCTCGGGTCCTGACTCCAACCAGGAAGTCCGAGCACATGCGTCCTGGTCTCAGGTCTCTGTACTGCCCCCTGTAGCTCAGAGACTTTAAAGCAGCTCTGCTTGTGCACAAGTCTCTCCATGGCCTAACACCAAAGTCCATCTGTGACATGTTAGTGCCACATGAACCCTCTGCACTGTGAGGAGCTCAGGGACCGGCCTCCTGCTGGAGCCAGAGTCAGGACTAAACTCGGGGAGTCAGAGTTTCAGACTCATGCAGCTAAAACCTGGAACAGTCTGAACATGTGAGACAGACTCTACTCTGACTCTGTTTAAATCCAGACTCAAAACAGTTCTGTTCAGCTGCAGATGACTGAGGTTTTCATTCTGCACTCTTCTATCTCATTTAACTCTTTCTCTTGTTTTATTTTATGACTATTTATGATTTGATTTGTTTGTAACGTGATTTTAATGTATTTCTTATTCTGTAAAGCACTTTGAATTACTTTGTGTATGAACTATGCTGTACAAATAAACTTGAGAGAGCTGACACAGGCGTCTGTGTATGTGCCATATTTGCATTTATGTCCCTTTTTCCATGACTGACCACAACTAAAGAAAGCACAGACTGCCTTCACCCCAGCACTGTAAAATCACTCACGCATGAGTGAACATGCAAAAAGAGCTCCCTGGATTTACAGGTAAGATTTCTGACCATTTTAAATGCTTTCTTTGTTTATTTTTTGTCTAAGCAATGTACTGTTACCTGTGGTAGAAGCTAACAAAGTACAAAAGTAAAAGTACAATATTTAAGTGAAATGTTTAGGTATCTTTTTAGGTACATATGGCTTTGGTCCTTGGTCACTACGGCAGTTAAGCAATTCAAAGAAAAGTATTGTGTCTTTAGTTTGCCCAAAGCTCAAGAATATGTTGTAAATTGCAGTAAGAACTTATATGTTAAAATTATTCTCAAAGTGGAAAACCAGAACTAAACCTGCACTAAACCAGGACTGAACCAGGATAGACGGACTGTAGCTGTGTCTACGAAATCAAAACAGGAGAAGACACAATATAAAAATCTGTCAGTTGTAAAAATGTCTTAAACATTTGTATTTTTTCCAGTGTGAAAAATGGCTTCCAATGACTCTGTGACTCAGACCTTCCCATTCATTGTGATGGTTCCAGTGTCTATAATGCGCATCGTCATTATCCTCCCTCTCAGCATTTTTATCCTTTATTTGGGATTCAAGCAGTGGAAATCCAAGAAAAATGACCCTTCTTGGTTTATAGGCTACACCGACTTCTTCACCTACAACCTCGTCATGATGGAACTGGTTGGAGTCGCTGCATATTTTGCAACTCTTTGTATAATTTTCATAGATTATGATAAAAGCTCAGCAACTTTTTTCTGGGGGTATTTTGGGTGGTATGGAGAGCTGATGTTCCCTACATGTACGTGCATTGAACACTACGTTGCCGTGGTGCATCCTGTGATGTTCCTGGGTCTCAAAAAAGGCAAAGGTCGTCTGATTCGGAACATTGCAACAGGCCTGGTTTGGGTGGTCACACTTACATTATTTGGCCTCGGTGTCATTTTCACTTATGGACTCCCTTTGTATCTTTCAGATGCGTGCCAAATGGTTGTATATTTAGGCATTATATTCTACTGCAGTGTGGCTGTTCTCAAAGTCCTTGTCCATCCAAAGCCAGGGGGCGCTGTAACGAACCAAAGGAAGGTTCAGAAATCAAAACGCCACGCCTTCTTTGTCATTGTGCTGGTCTTAGTGGTGCTGACTTTAAAGTTTTGTATCAGTGGAATTTTGAACATTTTCTGGGGCGTGGACATGATAGACAAGCTTCATACTGTTGCTGCACTGTACGTTTGGTTTGTTACTGACTTACTGAGCTCTCTGACACTGCCTCTGCTTTATCTGCAGCGAACAGGGAAGCTACAGCAGTGTGCCAGAACATTTGGAATAAGCAAATAAAATGAAAGATGTCCTGGATTCAGATGCTAAAGCAAGACTGAACCAGGACTAAACCTGATTAAATCCAGGCTCAAAACAGTTCTGTTCAGCTGCATCTGACTGAAAGGTTTTCATTCTGCACTATTTTCTCTCATTTAATGTCTCTTTCTCTCTTTTTAAACTTTAATATGACTATTTATGATTTGATTTGTTTGTAATATGATTTTAATGTATTTCTTTTTCTGTAAAGCACTTTGAATTACTTTGTGTATGAACTATGCTGTACAAATAAACCTGCCTTGGGTTTATATCAATACAATGTAATGTCATTCATGTGCACATCACAGCTGTGCACCAAACAAAGTGGATATAGGAGCAAAATTTCATTCTCTAAATTGTCTGATAACCGGACACTATGTCGGCTCTGAACTTTTAGGCTATTATACATTTAGGGTGAAGGTTAAATTAACATTTTCTTAATGCATTCATTTTTAGACCAAAGGCAGACCAGTGAGACTACATTGTACGCTTCTGTTAAAAAGAACAAAGTTAAAAGTAAGTCATTTTCTTCAGTATTTATTATGTCTATGGATCAAGATATGAACATTAATAACAAACAAACACACAAACTTCTTTTCCCGAAGTTGCTCTCACTAATGTTAGCAGCGGTGCTAAGTGCCCACTCCCCCTGATACTCAAACTCGGCTCCAAATTTTCCGCTATAACAGACAACCTCAATTAGCTTCATTTGGCTGGAGCCGAATGCTATGGTCTGTTTCATCCACTTCTTGGTACTCAATTTTGAGTGAAAAACTTCCAAATTGATGCCTAAATATGACTTATTGTAAAGTGTTAAAGGGGAACTCTGGCACATTTGAAGCTAAAGTCAGTTTTGGTGGTCGAATACTGTCAGAAGCCAAAAAACAGCACAGATCAGTGTTGCCTCGGCCGAGATCTCACTGTGGCAGTGAGTCTGTCAAGGTAACAAACTAATGTAGTGATGGGGGCAAGTTCTTAACGTCCACATAAAATGCCATTTTGAGCTAAACACCACTTTCTAACCCATCTTACAACAGCCACGAGTCTAACAAACAAAACGCTCTGCCTGGCTCACTCATTGGTGTCTGGAAACTTTATAAAACAACTTTATAAGCAGCCTTACACTTACCTCTGTTGATTTCCCACTGCACAGGTGAATGCCCAAAAGACCACTAATGAGTGAGCAAGGCAGAGCGTTTTGTTTGTTAGACTCGTGGCTGTTGTAAGATGGGTTAAAGTGGTGTTAAGCCTCTTCAGTGTGAAACAAATTGGCGTTTTATGCGGAAGCTAAGAACTTGCCCCCATCACTATCACAGCGAGATCTCCGCCGAGGCAACACTGATCTGTGCCGTTTTTTGGCTTCTGACAGAATTCGACCACCTCTAGCAGTGGACTTTAGCTTTAAACATGTCGGGTGGGTTTGTTTACAGACATTCTATTTTCATATTCATCCATCCATCTTCTCCTGATTAATCCTGCTGGGTTGCGGGGGCAGCTGCCCAATCCTCATAGCACCTGACCCCCCTATGAACCCCTCTGCAGGTGGTGAGCCCACAGGAGGGTGGACAACATGGTCCTTGATGGTCCTTCATAGGGGTGCGGGCATGTTTTGGGTTGATGGGGAAACCGGAGTACCCGGAGGAAACCCATCCAGACACGGGGAGGAACATGCAAACTCCACACAGAAAGGCCCGGGCGACCCGGGGATCGAGGTTTTGGTCAATGAGAATGCCAAGATTTCAGATGAGTGGGGATGGAGTGAGTGTGGAATGATCCAAGTCTAGACAGAAACTTGAGGAGGATTTAGTGAGTGTTTTTGGGCCAATTATTATGATGTCGGTTTTGTCACTGTTGAGTTTGAGTAGATTGTGTGTCATCCAGGTTTTGATGTCAGATAGGCACTGTGTGAGGGAGGAGTGAGTTGTTGTGTTAATGGATGAAGTGGAGATGTAGAGCTGTGATTTTCGTTGAGATGAAATAAGAAAACGATGCATTTTACAGCTAATTCACACACGCACAATTAGTACACGATATAAGTACTGCTGCAGATGTGTACACATGTGGACTGGTATTTTTTTATTCACATGTGTGTCGTGCCTCCCCGGTGGCTCTTTGGTGCCCCCCATGGGAGGCGTGCCTTACCAGTTGAAAACCGCTATTATAGGCTAATTATTTTTCTATTAGAAATGGAACTCACTGTCTCCAGCTCTTGGGTCAGTGCCACTTTCACACAAATGCATGCAAGATTTTAGAACTATTTTCGTTAGCTTGTTATTTTGCAAAAACAAATAAACCAGCTGCCTGTAGGCGTGATCGTCTTGAGTTTCAGCAATGGCAACACCACTTTTTCAAAAAAAAAAAAACATCTGGGACTTCTTTACCTTTTTTCAATGCTTAAAATGCTCTGTTCCACCTTGTGATGTCATGATGTCATGAAGTGGCAGTTTTCATATTAACAGCTACCTTTTGTTCAGTAGGGACCAAAAATAATTTTTGTTTTACTGTGTATTTCCTCCAAAATCCTTAAAACTCGGGACACAAGTTTGAAAAATAGTTTCATGCAATAGCTCCATTAGCAGGTCATTTGAATGCTGTCAGTGAAGTCTGCCAGGTGAGAATTCCACTCAAACCACAGCTCATTTGGTTGTGACCATATATACACTTAACATTTCCCATTAATGATGATAATGATGATTAATGATAATGAAAGAAATCAATATGGAAATCTTTTAGCACTGAGACCAGACATGTTCCATTTGAATCGTAGACCAGAAACACATCTTTGAATCGAACAGTGTGAAGTTTCTAACATTTTAAACTATCCATCATAATGTAGAATCAATGACAGTTTTATGTATTGTCTTTTTCAGCAGAATAACCATACACTGTATAGAGAAGTGGACTAAATGAGTGTTCAGCTCCAGTCAAATGAAGCTCATCGAGGCTAACTTTGCCCATTCTGTCAAATGCCCCGATGATGTTGAGGGCTTCATCAACTTCATCCTCTCTTTCGAACTAATGGGCCTGAGGGAAATGGTTCTAAAATAGAAGCTTTTATAAACTGTTCATCTGAAAGAACCTTTTGAAAGAACAGTTTGTCCCGAATAGTTCAAAAAAGTGTTCTTCAGGGTTTTTCATTGTTTTATAATTTCATATTTACAAGAAGCAATGCATTAAAACAAAATAAACTTTCTTTTAAAACTATATTTGAGGAGAGTTTCTGCAGGTTACTGTAGCACAGCAGGTCTGAGCTGTGGTTCAGTCTATATCTGCAGTGAACCTTGATTGATATTACACATCCATTCACTCTGGTACACCCTGGTGCTGTCTGTAACCTAGAACATACAAAAACAGTCTGGACTGAAGTTGATGATCCTGAAACAAACTGAAATCTGAATGCATGCCTGAAAATGCCTGAAAATTTGGTTAAAGCTGATTTTGAGACAGTGAGCCCAGGGCACCCCCAGCCGCTCTGGAAAGTGTATACTCCTGCCCCCTACAGCTTTTAACTACTCACTACCGCTCTGACTCTTCAATAAATTTACGTTGAATATGAAAATAGAATGTCTGTAAACAAACCCACTTTATTCATATCCCCGTATCAAGGATGTGTTTATGAGACTGTCCATCTCATCAAATAGAGGAAAAGGCAAAAGAGAAACAAAGCAAATGCAAATGAGGAGTACATCAAAACTGGATTTATTGAAAACAACACTGTTACAGGTGTGTGGCCGTTTGCACAGACAGTGTGGCTTTGCCTGTCAAAGACCCTTTTAACCTGTTACATCGCAGTGTGTTTGCATTTGCTCTGCTAACTGGCATGCACAGAAAATAAATGAAGGGCACTTTGTGTGGAATCCTGTCATTTTAATTCATATTTAACAGATCTTACATTACAGAAGGCTGTACTGCGTATACAAAATATTGAAAAGGACAAAATTTTCAAAAGTTGCTGTTGATCAGAGAATAAAAAGTAAATGACTTACTTTTGTCTTTCTTCTTTCTAACAGGAGCATACAGTGTATCCTCACTGGTCTGACTCTGACCTAAAAATGAATTGATTGTTGCTAAAATAGTAACTTAAAGTGGAAATCCGACACGTTTAAAGCTAAAGTCCACTGCTAGAGGTGGTCAAATTCTGTCAGAAGCCAAAAAACGGCACAGATCAGTGTTGCCTCGGCAGAGATCTCGCTGTGACAGTGATGGGGGCAAGTTCTCAGCTTCCGCATAAAACGCCAATTTGTTTCACACTGAAGAGGCTTAACAACACTTTAACCCATCTTACAACAGCCACGAGTCTAACAAACAAAACGCTCTGCCTTGCTCACTCATTAGTGGTCTTTTGGGCATTCACAAGTGCAGTGGGAAATCAACAGAGGTAAGTGTAAGGCTGCTTATAAAGTTGTTTTATAAAGTTTCCAGACACCAATGAGTGAGTCAGGCAGAGGGTTTTGTTTGTTAGACTCGTGGCTGTTGTAAGATGGGTTAGAAAGGGGTGTTTAGCTCAAAATGGCATTTTATGTGGACGTTAAGAACTTGCCCCCATCACTACACTAGTTTGTTGCCTTGACAGACTCACTGCCACAGTGAGATCTCGGCCGAGGCAACACTGATCTGTGCTGTTTTTTGGCTTCTGACAGTATTCGACCACCGAAACGGACTTTAGCTTCAAATGTGCCAGAGTTCCCCTTTAACACTTTACAATAAGTCATATTTAGGCATCAATTTGGAAGTTTTTCACTCAAAATTGAGTACCAAGAAGTGGATGAGAAAATTTGGAGCCGAGTTTGAGTATCAGGGGGAGTGGGCACTTAGCACCGCTGCTAACTTTAGTGAGAGCAACTTCGGGAAAAGAAATTTGTGTGTTTGTTTGTTATTAATGTTCATATCTTGATCCATAGACATAATAAATACTGAAGAAAATGACTTACTTTTAACTTTGTTCTTTTTAACAGAAGCGTACAATGTCTCACTGGTCTGCCTTTGGTCTAAAAATGAATGCATTAAGAAAATGTTAATTTAACCTTCACCCTAAATGTATAATAGCCTAAAAGTTCAGAGCCGACATAGTGTCCGGTTATCAGACAACTTAGAGAATGAAATTTTGCTCCTATATCCACTTTGTTTGGTGCACAGCTGTGATGTGCACATGAATGACATTACATCATATTGATATAAACCCAAGGCAGGTTTATTTGTACAGCATAGTTCATACACAAAGTAATTCAAAGTGCTTTACAGAAAAATACATTAAAATCATATTACAAACAAATCAAATCATAAATAGTCATCATAAAATTAAAAAAGAGAAAGAGACATTAAATGAGAGAAAAGAGTGCAGAATGAAAACCTTTCAGTCAGATGCAGCTGAACAGAACTGTTTTGAGCCTGGATTTAATCAGGTTTAGTCCTGGTTCAGTCTTGCTTTAGCATCTGAATCCAGGACATCTTTCATTTTATTTTCTTATTCCAAATGTTCTGGCACACTGCTGTAGCTTCCCTGTTCGCTGCAGATAAAGCAGAGGCAGTGTCAGAGAGCTCAGTAAGTTAGTAACATACCAAACGTACAGTGCAGCAACAGTATGAAGCTCGTCTATCATGTCCACGCCCCAGAAAATGTTCAAAATTACACTGATACAAAACTTTAAACTCAACACGAACAACACCAGCACAATGACAAAGAAGGCGTGGCGTTTTGATTTCTGAACCTTCCTTTGGTTCGTTACAGCGCCCCCTGGCTTTGGATGGACGAGGACTTTGAGAACAGCCACACTGCAGTAGAATATAATGCCTAAATATACAACCATTTGGCACGCATCTGCAATATACAAAGGGAGTCCATAAGTGAAAATGACAGCGAGGCCAAATAATGTAAGTGTGACCACCCAAACCAGGCCTGTTGCAATGTTCCGAATCAGACGACCTTTGCCTTTTTTGAGACCCAGGAACATCACAGGATGCACCACAGCAATGTAGTGTTCAATGCATGTACATGTAGGGAACATCAGCTCTCCATACCACCCAAAATACCCCCAGAAAAAAGGTGCTGAGCTTTTATCATAATCTATGAAAATTATAATTATTATAAGAGTTGCAAAATATGCAGCGACTCCAACCAGTTCCATCATGACGAGGTTGTAGGTGAAGAAGTCGGTGTAGCCTATAAACCAAGAAGGGTCATTTTTCTTGGATTTCCACTGCTTGAATCCCAAATAAAGGATAAAAATGCTGAGAGGGAGGATAATGACGATGCACATTATAGACACTGGAACCATCACAATGAATGAGACGTTCTGAGTCACAGAGTCATTGGAAGCCATTTTTCACACTGGAAAAAATACAAATGTTTAAGACATTTTTACAACTGACAGATTTTTATATTGTGTCTTCTCCTGTTTTGATTTCGTAGACACAGCTACAGTCCATCTATCCTGGTTCAGTCCTGGTTTAGTCCTGGTTCAGTCCTGGTTTAGTGCAGGTTTAGTTCTGGTTTTCCACTTTGAGAATAATTTAAACATATAAGTTCTTACTGCAATTTACAACATATTCATGAGCTTTGGGCAAACTAAAGACACAATACTTTTCTTTGAATTGCTTAACTGCCGTAGTGACCAAGGACCAAAGCCATATGTACCTAAAAAGATACCTAAAGATTTCACTTAAATATTGTACTTTTACTTTTGTACCTTGAAGTTTCAACCACTGATAACAGTACATCGGTTAGACAAAAAAATAAACAAAGAAATCATTTGAAATGGTCAGAAATCTTACCTGTAATTCCAGGGAGCTCTTTTTGCATGTTCACTCATGCGTGAGTGATTTTACAGTGCTGGGGTGAAGGCAGTCTGTGCTTTCTTTAGTTGTGGTCAGTCACAGAAAAAGGGACATAAATCAAGGGACATAAATGCAAATATGGCAAATACACAGACGCCTGTGTCAGCTCTCTCAAGTTTATTTGTACAGCATAGTTCATACACAAAGTAATTCAAAGTGCTTTACAGAATAAGAAATACATGAACATCACGTTACAAACAAATCAAATCATAAATAGTCATAAAATAAAACAAGAGAAAGAGTTAAATGAGATAGAAGAGTGCAGAATGAAAACCTCAGTCATCTGCAGCTGAACAGAACTGTTTTGAGTCTGGATTTAAACAGAGTCAGAGTAGAGTCTGTCTCACATGTTCAGACTGTTCCAGGTTTTAGCTGCATGAATCTGAAACTCTGACTCCCCGAGTTTAGTCCTGAGTCTGGCTCCAGCAGGAGGCCGGTCCCTGAGCTCCTCACAGTGCAGATGGTTCATGTGGCACTAACATGTCACAGATGGACTTTGGTGTTAGGCCATGGAGAGACTTGTGCACAAGCAGAGCTGCTTTAAAGTCTCTGAGCTACAGGGGGCAGTGCAGAGACCTGAGACCAGGACGCATGTGCTCGGACTTCCTGGTTGGAGTCAGGACCCGAGCTGCAGAATTCTGGATGTTCTGCAGTTCTCACGGCTCATTTGGAGAGGCCAGTGAGAGGCTGTTACAGGCTCTAACCTGCTATAAAAGCTACTTATATTTGGTCAAACTACAGACCAAAAGCCTACAGTATTTTTCCAATAGTATTTCACTTAATAATGTATTTAATAATATTTAAAAACATATGTGTGCCTATGCTAGTGTTCCCAAGTGCAGCTTTCCCCTGATATGACCTGCGTTTCACCAAATCTCTGCACACCAAAGTAGGACATAACCAAGGAGCAGGATATCATACACTAACACTTATTTCCTTAAAAAGTCCCTTGGTCTTGTTAAACATTATAAATTATGCAACTCCATGATTTACCGTCATACTGTGGTATTTTTTGTCACAGTTATGTCCCATCCCTAGTCCTGATATAGTCCTGGTTCAGTCATTGTTTAGTCCTTCTGTTCTGATCTTGTCCTGGTTTAGTCTTGGTTCAGTCTTGCTTTAGCATCTGAAACTAGGACATGTTTCATTTTTTTTCCTTATTCTAAATGTTCTGGCACACTGCTGTAGCTTCCCTGTTCGCTGCAGAAAAAGCAGAGGCAGTGTCAGAGCGCTCAGTAAGTTATTAAAATCTGAAATGTACGAAACAGCAACAAAATGAACCTCATCTATTTTTTTCATGGCAAGGAAAATGTGCAAAATTGCATTGATACAAAACTTTAAACTCAGTGTGACCAAGACCAGCACAATGACAAAGAAGGCGTGGCGTTTTGATTTCTGAACCTTCCTTTTGTCCGTTACAGCGCCCCCTGGCTTTGGATGGATGAGGACTTTGAGAACAGCCACACTGCAGTAGAATATAATGCCTAAATATACAACCATTTGGCACACATCTAAAATAAAGAAAGAGATCCCATAAGTGAAAATGACAGCGAAGCCAAATAATGTAAGTGTGACCACCCAAACCAGGCCTGTTGCAATGTTCCGAATTAGACGACCTTTGCCTTTTTTGAGACCCAGAAACATCACAGGATGCACCACGGCAACGTAGTGTTCAATGCACGTACATGTAGGGAACATCATCTCTCCATACCACCCAAAATTCCCCCAGTAAAAAGGTGCTGAGCTTTTATCATAATCTATGAAAATTAGACAAAGAGTTGCAAAATATGCAGCGACTCCAACCAGTTCCATCATGACGAGGTTGTAGGTGAAGAAGTCGGTGTAGCCTATAAACCAAGAAGGCTCATTTTTCTTGGATTTCCACTGCTTGAATCCCAAATAAAGGATAAAAATGCTGAGAGGGAGGATAATGACGATGCGTATTATATACACTGGAACCATCACAATGAATGGGAAGGTCTGAGTCACAGAGTCATTGGAAGCCATTTTTCACACTGGAAAAAATACAAATATTAAAGTCATTTATACAATTTATAGATGTTGTATCTTCTCCTGTCCTGATTTTGTAGACACAGCTACAGTCCGTCTATCCTGATTCAGTCCTGGTTTAGTGCAGGTTTAGTTCTGGTTTTCCACTTTGAGAATAATTTAAACATATAAGTTCTTAATGCATTTTACAACATATTCATGAGCTTTGGGCAAACTAAAGATACATTATTTTTCTTTGAATTGCTTAACTGCCATAGTGACCAAGGACCAAAGCCATATGTACCTAAAAAGATACCTAAAGATTTCACTTAAATATTGTACTTTTACTTTTGTGCTTCGTTAGCTTCTACCACTGATAACAGTACATTGCTTAGACAAAAAATAAACAAAGAAAGCATTTAAAATGGTCAGAAATCTTACCTGTAAATCCAGGGAGCTCTTTTTGCATGTTCACTCATGCGTGAGTGATTTTACAGTGCTGGGGTGAAGGCAGTCTGTGCTTTCTTTAGTTGTGGTCAGTCATGGAAAAAGCACTGATATTCAAATCAAGGGACATAAAAGCAAATATGGCACCACCCCCTCCCTCCCGCCCTGTGTGCCTCGTCCATCCTTCAGTCCAAAGACATCGTCTTTAAGGAGGGGAGGAGGGGTCCAGATTGTACTGGGTGACCATTTTGGACTGGAGATTGTACCCCCACCCTGAGTCTCCCCTCGGCCATCACTTCTATCCACCGTCAATAAACATCTTTATCATATTCCATTGTTGTGGTGTGGTCCTTGCTAGTGACCCGGTATTAAGTTATACCAAGGTACTGAAATACCACGGTATTGGTACGGTGAGGGTGAGCTTCTGATGGTGTTGACACCTCATTTATTTGACAGTGCTCCTCACAGTGGTGCCGTTTGCCCCTTAACGCGCTCTTATACAGTCCTTATGTCTGCGCTGTATCCTCTGCTCCCCCTTGACCCTCACTTTCCTCCACCTTGTACCGGACCGGACCGGACCACACCACGGAGCACCCACACACACCCGTAACACGCATGGAGTGAAGAGCTAACCCACTAACCTTCACCCTAAATGTATAATAGCCTAAAAGTTCAGAGCTGACATAGTGTCCGGTTATCAGACAACTTAGAGAATGAAATTTTGCTCCTATATCCACTTTGTTTGGTGCACAGCTGTGATGTGCACATGAATGACATTACATTGTATTGATATAAACCCAAGGCAGGTTTATTTGTACAGCATAGTTCATACACAAAGTAATTCAAAGTGCTTTACAGATTAAAAAGTACCTCAAAATCACGTTACAAACAAATCAAATCATAAATAGTCATCATAAAATTAAAAAAGAGAAAAAGACATTAAATGAGAGAAAAGAGTGCAGAATGAAAACCTTTCAGTCAGACGCAGCTGAACAGAACTGTTTTGAGCCTGGATTTAATCAGCTTTAGTCTTGGTTCAGTCTTGCTTTAGCATCTGAATCCAGGACATCTTTCATTTTATTTGCTTATTCCAAATGTTCTGGCACACTGCTGTAGCTTCCCTGTTCGCTGCAGATAAAGCAGAGGCAGTGTCAGAGAGCTCAGTAAGTTAGTAACATACCAAACGTACAGTGCAGCAACAGTATGAAGCTCGTCTATCATGTCCACGCCCCAGAAAATGTTAAAAATTACACTGATACAAAACTTTAAAGTCAGCACCACTAAGACCAGCACAATGACAAAGAAGGCGTGGCGTTTTGATTTCTGAACCTTCCTTTGGTCTATTACAGCGCCCCCTGGCTTTGGATGGACGAGGACTTTGAGAACAGCCACACTGCATTAGAATATACAGTGATCCCTCGTTTATCGCGGGGGTCACGTTCCAAAAAGAACCCGCGATAGGTGAAATCCGTGAAGTATCAGCTTTATTTTTTACAATTATTATACAATACAATACTGTACTATAGAATGAAACCAAAGATCAAATCCTGTTTTCAGGCTCAAGCATTTAAAAATATAAACGTTTTCTTACAAATAACTATGATAGTTTTTAAAAAATGCTGTAAAATAATAATTTTAATGAATATGAACACGAGGTTGGACATTGGGACTCACGTGTATTTCACAGTGCCTCTGACTGAGCCTCTTCCTCCTGACTCCTGTAGCGTCTTGTTCTACTGAAGGCTGTGGTGCAGGTGTCTTCTCCCGTCGTCCTTATGTTATTTTCCTCCTTCTTTATGGCACCCATGTTTTCTTTTCTGTGAGAGACGCTCCAAACGGCTCTTTGAGTGTTAAAGGTTGCCGACCCCTGGTCTAAGTGAAAGACCAGTCAACTTTTATCACTTCTAGACTACAGTCCCTTGGCCAATCAGGATTCAGAACACAATGCACTGTTAAAAAAAATACAAATAAAAAAGCATAAAAAAATCCGCGAAACAGCAAAGCCGCGAAAGATGAACCGCGTTATAGCGAGGGATCACTGTAATGCCTAAATATACAACCATTTGGCACACATCTAAAATAAAGAAAGAGATCCCATAAGTGAAAATGACAGCGAGGCCAAATAATGTAAGTGTGACCACCCAAACCAGGCCTGTTGCAATGTTCCGAATCAGACGACCTTTGCCTTTTTTGAGACCCAGGAACATCACAGGATGCACCACGGCAACGTAGTGTTCAATGCACGTACATGTAGGGAACATCATCTCTCCATACCACCCAAAACTCCCCCATAAGAAAGGTGCTAAGCTTTTATCATAATCTATGAAAATTATACAAAGAGTTGCAAAATATGCAGCGACTCCAACCAGTTCCATCATGACGAGGTTGTAGGTGAAGAAGTCGGTGTAGCCTATAAACCAAGAAGGGTCATTTTTCTTGGATTTCCACTGCTTGAATCCCAAATAAAGGATAAAAATGCTGAGAGGGAGGATAATGACGATGCGTATTATAGACACTGGAACCATCACAATGAATGGGAGGTTCTGAGTCACAGAGTCATTGGAAGCCATTTTTCACACTGGAAAAAATACAAATGTTTAAGGTGTTTTTACAATTGACAGATTTTTATATTGTGTCTTCTCCTGTTTTGATTTCCTAGACACAGCTACAGTCCATCTATCCTGGTTCAGTCCCGGTTCAGTCCTGGTTTAGTCCTAGTTCAAGGTTCAGTCCTGGTTTAGTGCAGGTTTAGATTTGATTTTTGAGAATAATTTAAACATATAAGTTTTTAATGCAATTTACAACATATTTATTGGCTTTAGCCAAACTAAAGATACACTATTTTTCTTTGACTTGCTTAACTGCCGTAGTGACCAAAGGCCAAAGCCATATGTACCTAAAAAGATACCTAAGAATTTCTTAAATTAAACTTAAATATTGTATATTTACTTTTGTACTTCGTTAGCTTCTACCACTGACAGTACATTGCTAAGCCAAAAAATAAACCAAGAAAGCATTTAAAATGGTCAGAAATCTTACGTGTAAATCCAGAGAGCTCTTTTTGCATGTTCACTCATGTGTGAGTGATTTTACAGTGCTGGGGTGAAGGCAGTCTGTGCTTTCTTTAGTTGTGGTCACTCATGGAAAAAAGCACTGATATTCAAATCAAGGGACATATCAAAATATGATTATATATATATATATATATACATATATATACATATATACGCTTACGCGCTCGTCATTCACCATCTCGTCGGGGTCAGGTGATTTCCATTCATTTTAGCACCTGTAAATATGGGCCATGACTTCGGGATGGGGGCTTGGATACAGCTTCATGTCAGCAGTGTGTTTGGGGGACAGGAGCGCTTTGTGCTACTGGCAAAGCCCAGGCATTCATTGTTGCGAAAGCAATGGGCCCTACACCCTGTAATGGCTCAGGCCTAAAAAGTAAAGATCAAGACTTTGCACTACCCAAGACTTTGCACTACCTTGATGAGGTGTGGACAAAAAGGGGACTGGGGCCCCATCGAAGCTCAAGTGGAGCAGAAAGAGAACCCAGTCCTCCCTGTAATAAACTCACAATGTGAACACAAAACTGAGTTATTTTTCTATTGGTTCACTTAAAGGGGAATATATGTGAAAATACCCTTAGAGAGCTAGAATCAGTAGGGTTGGCAATTCCAGGGCTGAAATTTACAAATGATTCTAGTCAAGAGGTATGGAGTTTAAAATCACAGTGGAGCACTTCCTGTATTACCACACTGCATCACACAGAGTGTTTCCTGTTTGCAAGAACTCAGCCAAAAAGGGAACTCCAGCATGTTTAAAGCTAAAGTCCATTTCTAGAGGTGGTCGAATACTGTCAGAAGCCAAAAAATGCCACAGATCAGTGTTGCCTCAGCGGAGATCTCGCTGTGGCAATTGATTCTTAACTTCCACGTAAAACGCCAATTTGCTTCACACTGAAGAAGCTTAACACCACTTTCTAACTCATCTTACAACAGCCACGAGTCTAACAAACAAAACGCTCTGCCTAGTTCACTCATTAGTGTCAGGAAACGTTATAAAACAGCTTCATAAACAGCCTTACACTTACCTCTGTTGATTTCCCACTGCACAGGCCAAAGCCCAAAAGACTCGACTGCCGATGTAGTTTCTCATCCCATTTATTTACGAGTGAATTATATTTTTTGAAAAACACTAAAATTTACATTCCTGAACCATTTTCTTTCAACAACGTTCAGTTCCTCCTCTTCTTCACCGTCAGTAGTCGATCTTCACCTGTTGCTTCTTTTGCCGCCGCTGGAGTCGACAATCGAGTCTTTTGGGCTTTCACATGTGCAGTGTGGAATCGACAAAGGTAAGGTAAGGTAAGGTAAGGTTTATTTATATAGCGCTTTACACAGACACATGTCCCCAAAGCACTTTACACAGCATTTTACAGAGCATTCTTCATTCACTCCATACCCGGTGGTGGTAAGCTACTGTTATAGCCACAGTTGCCCTGGGGCAGACTGACGGAGGCGCGGCTGCCAAGCCAAGCAACACCAACGGTCCCTCCGACCACCACCATCACTCACAGAACTTTCACACCTACAGTGCATGTTTTGGGTTGATGGGGAAAACCAGAGCGCCCGGAAGAAACCCATCCAGACACGGGGAGAACATGCAAACTGCACACAGAAAGGCCCGGGAGACCTGGGGATCAAACCCCCATCCTTCTTGCTGTGAGGCATGACTGCTAGCCACTCAGCCACCGTGCCGCAAAGGTAAGTGTAAAGCTGATTGTGATGAGGAAATGACATTATAACATAAATCAGAAAATGGTGTACTATAAATTACCCAAAAATATTTTAGTTTTCATGTTTATTTTCTCCAAACGCTTTAAAGCTCTGGACATAAGTTTGAAGGATAGCTTTAGCTCCATTTGCAGGTCGTTTGAATGCTGGCAGTGAAGTGAAAATATTTTTCTATATGATTCACAATACAATTTTTGGTGGAGGGTCTGCCACTTTCTTGTCCCTATGGAGATTTTATTATTTTGCCTGGAATGTTTCACAGTAAGTGTTGTGGATTTTTAAATCTGAGAAGAATAAAAACTGGAGAGAAGTTGTCTTCAATCAAAGAGTCTGGATTTATTAAAGCAACTGTGCGCACAACTACAGAGAAAATGAAAAAGAAACCTTCTGTCCCTCATGCATGGTCCGTCTCTCCCTAATCTGAACCATGGCAAAACAAAAACAGGCTCTTATACAGTTGACAAACGTCATAACATCAACATGAGGTAAAACATATTACAGTATATCTAAACTGTTTTCAAAAGGAGACGATTTATCTGGGTTAAACTGGGGCATCGATTAGATTAACTCACTATTCTAAATGATGAGAATAAGCAAAGCAGCAGCTTGTTGTTTTAAAAACATTGGATAAAGACAGAGCAGAGTGTCCTGTCCTGAGATACCCCAGGAACAGCAGATTACACCATCACATGTAGCAGGAATACAGAAGTGCTTTAGCAGTTGTTAGTTAACAGTATCTAAACCCATAACATACATTCTTTATCTTAAATAGATCACAACAGAAAACAAAGTAAAAGTTTTCCACCACAGTAAGGCTTTAAATTGTCTATCTACATGCAGGCAAACAAGTGACATCACCAAGCAAATTGCAGTCCAGATCTTATTAAAATATTTTTGATATATATTTTTGAGACACCTGCATTTGAATACATGCAAAATAATCACATTTATTTCTATATTATGCACATTCCAGGCAAATCAACTCCATGCAGACAAGCAGGGGTCAGAAAAGTCACAGAGTGCAACTTTAATCGCATTACCTGTACTCCTGACAACATTTCCATGACATTTGAATAGCCTGTACATTTCCCTTCAGAGGAAACCATTATGCTGAGGGACCGGCCTCACCTGCGGGCCAGACATGAAAACATACGAAACATTTGAATTTCATTAAGCACAATTTAACACGTGAGGATCCAGTCTGGAAATAATGGTAAATAAGAAAATATACCAGAGCTAGACAGTTTGATAAATACTGCACTATTTCTGCATCATTTTTGTTTATTGATACTTTTGCAGAGACACTTGGGATGTTCCACATACATCTCTATTGGTGAAATGTTCAGCAGTTACCACGGTAACACAATGCACACATTAGCACACACACAAAAAAAGCTTTAAGTCATGTCAGTCATGTCATGAAGTGGCAGTTTTCATATTAACAGCTACCTTTTGTTCAGTAGGGATTGGCCATTCCAGGGCTGAAATTGCTCCAATAATATTTTAGTTTTACTGTTTATTGTCTCCAAAATCCTTAAAACTCTGGACACAAGTTTGAAAAATAGTTTCATGCAATAGCTCTATTAGCAGGTCATTTGAATGCTGTCAGTGAAGTCTGCCAGGTGAGAATTCCACCCAAACCACAGCTCATTTGGTTGTGACCACATATACACTTAACATTTCCCATTAATGATGATAATGATGATTAATGATAATGAAAGAAATCAATATGGAAATCTTTTAGCACTGAGACCAGACATGTTCCATTTGAATCGTAGACCAGAAAAACATCTTTGAATCGAACAGTGTGAGGTTTCTAACATTTTAAACTATTCAGCATAATGTAGGATCAATGACAGTTTTATGTATTGTCTTTTTTTTAGCAGAATAACCATACACTGTATAGAGAAGTGGACTAAATGAGTGTTCAGCTCCAGTCAAATGAAGCTCATCGAGGCTAACTTTACCCAATTCCGTCAAATACCCCGATGATGTTGAGGGCTTCATCAACTTCGTCCTCTCTTTCGAACTAATGGGCCTGAGGGAAATGGTTCTAAAATAGAAGCTTTTATAAACTGTTCATCTGAAAAAACCTTTTGAAAGAACAGTTTGTCCCGAATAGTTCAAAAAAGTGTTCTTCAGGGTTTTTCATTGTTTTATAATTTCATATGTACAAGAAGCAATGCATTAAAACAAAATAAACTTTCTTTTAAAACTATATTTGAGGAGAGTTTCTGCAGGTTACTGCAGCACAGCAGGTCTGAGCTGTGGTTCAGTCTATATCTGCAGTGAACCTTGATTGATATTACACATCCATTCACTCTGGTACACCCTGGTGCTGTCTATAACCTAGAACATACAAAAACAGTCTGGACTGAAGTTGATGATCCTGAAACAAACTGAAATCTGAATGCATGCCTGAAAATGCCTGAAAATTTGGTTAAAGCTGATTTTGAGACAGTGAGCCCAGGGCACCCCCAACCGCTCTGGAAAGTGTATACTCCTGCCCCCTACAGCTTTTAACTACTCACTACCGCTCTAACTCTTCAATAAATTTACATTGAATATGAAAATAGAATGTCTGTAAACAAACCCACTTTATTCATATCCCCGTATCAAGGATGTGTTTATAAGACTCATCTCATCAAATAGAGGAAAAGGCAAAAGAGAAACAAAGCAAATGCAAATGAGGAGTACATCAAAACTGGATTTATTGAAAACAACACTGTTACAGGTGTGTGGCCGTTTGCACAGACAGTGTGGCTTTGCCTGTCAAAGACCCTTTTAACCTGTTACATCGCAGTGTGTTTGCATTTGCTCTGCTAACTGGCATGCACAGAAAATAAATGAAGGGCACTTTGTGTGGAATCCTGTCATTTTAATTCATATTTAACAGATCTTACATTACAGAAGGCCGTACTGCATATAAAAAATATTGAAAAGGACAAAATTTTCAAAAGTTGCTGTTGATCAGAGAATAAAAAGTAAATGACTTACTTTTGTCTTTCTTCTTTCTAACAGGAGCATACAGTGTATCCTCACTGGTCTGACGCTGACCTAAAAATGAATTAATTGTTATTAAAATAGTAACTTAAAGTGGAAATCCGACACGTTTAAAGCTAAAGTCCACTGCTAGAGGTGGTCGAATTCTGTCAGAAGCCAAAAAACGGCACAGATCAGTGTTGCCTCGGCGGAGATCTCGCTGTGATAGTGATGGGGCAAGTTCTCAGCTTCCGCATAAAACGCCAATTTGTTTCACACTGAAGAGGCTTAACACCACTTTAACCCATCTTACAACAGCCACGAGTCTAACAAACAAAACGCTCTGCCAGGTTCACTCATTCGTGGTCTTTTGGGTATTCACATGTGCAGTGGGAAATCAACAGAGGTAAGTGTAATGCTGCTTATAAAGTTGTTTTATAAAGTTTCCAGACACCAATGAGTGAGCCAGGCAGAGCATTTTGTTTGTTAGACTCGTGGCTGTTGTAAGATGGATTAGAAAGTGGTGTTTAGCTCAAAATGGCATTTTATGTGGACGTTAAGAACTTGCCAACAATGTAGTCTCACTGGTCTGCCTTTGGTCTACAAATGAATGCATTAAGAAAATATTAATTTAACCTTCACCCTAAATGTATAATAGCCTAAAAGTTCAGAGCTGACATAGTGTCTGGTTATCAGACAACTTAGAGAATGAAATTTTGCTCCTATATCCACTTTGTTTGGTGCACAGCTGTGATGTGCACATGAATGACATTACATTGTATTGATATAAACCCAAGGCAGGTTTATTTGTACAGCATAGTTCATACACAAAGTAATTCAAAGTGCTTTACAGAAAAAGAAATACATTAAAATCATATTACAAACAAATCAAATCATAAATAGTCATATTAAAGTTTAAAAAAAGAGAAAGAGACATTAAATGAGAGAAAAGAGTGCAGAATGAAAACCTTTCAGTCAGATGCAGCTGAACAGAACTGTTTTGAGCCTGGATTTAATCAGGTTTAGTCCTGGTTTAGTCTTGCTTTAGCATCTGAAACGAGGACATCTTTCATTTTATTTGCTTATTCCAAATGTTCTGGCACACTGCTGTAGCTTCCCTGTTCGCTGCAGATAAAGCAGAGGCAGTGTCAGAGAGCTCAGTAAGTCAGTAACAAACCAAACGTACAGTGCAGCAACAGTATGAAGCTTGTCTATCATGTCCACGCCCCAGAAAATGTTCAAAATTCCACTGATACAAAACTTTAAAGTCAGCACCACTAAGACCAGCACAATGACAAAGAAGGCGTGGCGTTTTGATTTCTGAACCTTCCTTTGGTTCGTTACAGCGCCCCCTGGCTTTGGATGGACGAGGACTTTGAGAACAGCCACACTGCAGTAGAATATAATGCCTAAATATACAACCATTTGGCACGCATCTAAAATAAAGAAAGAGATCCCATAAGTGAAAATGACAGCGAGGCCAAATAATGTAAGTGTGACCACCCAAACCAGGCCTGTTGCAATGTTCCGAATCAGACGACCTTTGCCTTTTTTGAGACCCAGGAACATCACAGGATGCACCACGGCAATGTAGTGTTCAATGCACGTACATGTAGGGAACATCGTCTCTCCATACCACCCAAAATACCCCCAGAAAAAAGTTGCTGAGCTTTTATCATAATCTATGAAAATTATACAAAGAGTTGCAAAATATGCAGCGACTCCAACCAGTTCCATCATGACGAGGTTGTAGGTGAAGAAGTCGGTGTAGCCTATAAACCAAGAAGGCTCATTTTTCTTGGATTTCCACTGCTTGAATCCCAAATAAAGGATAAAAATGCTGAGAGGGAGGATAATGACAATGCACATTATAGACACTGGAACCATCACAATGAATGGGAAGGTCTGAGTCACAGAGTCATTGGAAGCCATTTTTCACACTGGAAAAAATACAAATGTTTAAGACATTTTTACAACTGACAGATTTTTATATTGTGTCTTCTCCTGTTTTGATTTCGTAGACACAGCTACAGTCCGTCTATCCTGGTTCAGTCCTGGTTTAGTGCAGGTTTAGTTCTGGTTTTCCACTTTGAGAATAATTTAAACATATAAGTTCTTACTGCAATTTACAACATATTCTTGAGCTTTGGGCAAACTAAAGACACAATACTTTTCTTTGAATTGCTTAACTGCCGTAGTGACCAAGGACCAAAGCCATATGTACCTAAAAAGATACCTAAAGATTTCACTTAAATATTGTACATTTACTTTTGTACTTCGTTAGCTTCTACCACAGGTAACAGTACATTGCTAAGCCAAAAAATAAACAAAGAAAGCATTTAAAATGGTCAGAAATCTTACCTGTAAATCCAGGGAGCTCTTTTTGCATGTTCACTCATGCGTGAGTGATTTTACAGTGCTGGGGTGGAGGCAGTCTGTGCTTTCTTTAGTTGTGGTCAGTCATGGAAAAAGGGACATAAATCAAGGGACATAAATGCAAATATGGCACATACACAGACGCCTGTGTCAGCTCTCTCAAGTTTATTTGTACAGCAGAGTTCATACACAAAGTAATTCAAAGTGCTTTACAGAATAAGAAATACATTAAAATCACGTTACAAACAAATCAAATCATAAATAGTCATAAAATAAAACAAGAGAAAGAGTTAAATGAGATAGAAGAGTGCAGAATGAAAACCTCAGTCATCTGCAGCTGAACAGAACTGTTTTGAGCCTGGATTTAAACAGAGTCAGAGTAGAGTCTGTCTCACATGTTCAGACTGTTCCAGGTTTTAGCTGCATGAGTCTGAAACTCTGACTCCCCGAGTTTAGTCCTGACTCTGGCTCCAGCAGGAGGCCGGTCCCTGAGCTCCTCACAGTGCAGATGGTTCATGTGGCACTAACATGTCACAGATGGACTTTGGTGTTAGGCCATGGAGAGACTTGTGCACAAGCAGAGCTGCTTTAAAGTCTCTGAGCTACAGGGGGCAGTACAGAGACCTGAGACCAGGACGCATGTGCTCGGACTTCCTGGTTGGAGTCAGGACCCGAGCTGCAGAGTTCTGGATGTTCTGCAGTTCTCACGGCTCATTTGGAGAGGCCAGTGAGAGGCTGTTACAGGCTCTAACCTGCTATAAAACCTAATTATATTTGTTTAAACTACAGACCAAAAGCCTACAGTATTTTCCCAATAGTATTTCACTTAATAATGTATTTAATAATATTTAAAAACATATGTGTGCCTATGCTAGTGTTCCCAAGTGCAGCTTTCCCCTGATATGACCTGCGTTTCACCAAATCTCTGCACACCAAAGTAGGACATAACCAAGGAGCAGGATATCATACACTAACACTTATTTCCTTAAAAAGTCCCTTGGTCTTGTTAAACATTATAAATAATGCAACTCCATGATTTACCATGATACTGTGGTATATTTTGTCACGGTTATGTCCCATCCCTAGTCCTGATATAGTCCTGGTTCAGTCCTTGTTTAGTCCTTCTGTTCTGATCTAGTCCTGGTTTAGTCTTGGTTCAGTCTTGCTTTAGCATCTGAAACTAGGACATGTTTCATTTTATTTCCTTATTCCAAATGTTCTGGCACACTGCTGTAGCTTCCCTGTTCGCTGCAGATAAAGCAGAGGCAGTGTCAGAGAGCTCAGTAAGTTATTAAAATATGAAATGTACGAAACAGCAACAAGATGAACCTCATCTATTTTTTTCATGGCAAAGAAAATGTGCAAAATTGCATTGATACAAAACTTTAAACTCAGTGTGACCAAGACGAGCACAATGACAAAGAAGGCGTGGCGTTTTGATTTCTGAACCTTCCTTTGGTCCGTTACAGCGCCCCCTGGCTTTGGATGGACGAGGACTTTGAGAACAGCCACAGTGCAGTAGAATATAATGCCTAAATATACAACCATTTGGCACACATCTACAATAAAGAAAGGGAGGTCGTGATTGAAAATGACAGAGATGGGCAATAATGTAAGTGTGACCACCCAAACCAGGCCTGTTGCAATGTTCCGAATCAGACGACCTTTGCCTTTTTTGAGACCCAGGAACATCACAGGATGCACCACGGCAACGTAGTGTTCAATGCACGTACATGTAGGGAACATCGTCTCTCCATACCACCCAAAATTCCCACATAAGAAAGGTGCTAAGCTTTTATCATAATCTATGAAAATTATACAAAGAGTTGCAAAATATGCAGCGACTCCAACCAGTTCCATCATGACGAGGTTGTAGGTGAAGAAGTCGCTGTAGCCTATAAACCAAGAAGGGTCATTTTTCTTGGATTTCCACTGCTTGAATCCCAAATAAAGGATAAAAATGCTGAGAGGGAGGATAATGACGATGCACATTATAGACACTGGAACCATCACAATGAATGGGAGGTTCTGAGTCACAGAGTCATTGGAAGCCATTTTTCACACTGGAAAAAATACAAATGTTTAAGGTGTTTTTACAATTGACAGATTTTTATATTGTGTCTTCTCCTGTTTTGATTTCCTAGACACAGCTACAGTCCATCTATCCTGGTTCAGTCCCGGTTCAGTCCTGGTTTAGTCCTAGTTCAAGGTTCAGTCCTGGTTTAGATTTGATTTTTGAGAATAATTTAAACATATGAGTTTTTAATGCAATTTACAACATATTTATTGGCTTTAGCCAAACTAAAGATACACTATTTTTCTTTGAATTGCTTAACTGCCCTAGTGACCAAAGACCAAAGCCATACGTACCTAAAAAGATACCTAAGAATTTCTTAAATTAAACTTAAATATTGTATATTTACTTTTGTACTTCGTTAGCTTCTACCACTGACAGTACATTGCTAAGCCAAAAAATAAACCAAGAAAGCATTTAAAATGGTCAGAAATCTTACGTGTAAATCCAGAGAGCTCTTTTTGCATGTTCACTCATGTGTGAGTGATTTTACAGTGCTGGGGTGAAGGCAGTCTGTGCTTTCTTTAGTTGTGGTCACTCATGGAAAAAAGCACTGATATTCAAATCAAGGGACATATCAAAATATGATTATATATATATATATATATACATATATATACATACATACGCTTACGCGCTCGTCATTCACCACCTCGTCGGGGTCAGGTGATTTCCATTCATTTTAGCAGCTGTAAATATGGGCCATGACTTCGGGATGGGGGCTTGGATACAGCTTCATGTCAGCAGTGTGTTTGGGGGACAGGAGTGCTTTGTGCTACTGGCAAAGCCCAGGCATTCATTGTTGTGAAAGCAATGGGCCCTACGCCCTGTAGGGGCTCGAGCCTAAAAAGTAAAGATCAAGACTTTGCACTACCCAAGACTTTGCACTACCCAAGACTTTGCACTACCTTGATGAGGTGTGGACAAAAAGGGGACTGGGGCCCCATCGAAGCTCAAGTGGAGCAGAAAGAGAACCCAGTCCTCCCTGTAATAAACTCACAATGTGAACACAAAACTGAGTTCTTTTTCTGTTGGTTCACTTTTTGGTCCACTTACAGAGGACTTAGTTCGGTTCACTTAAAGGGGAATATATGTGAAAATACCCTTAGAGAGCTAGAATCAGTAGGGTTGGCAATTCCAGGGCTGAAATTTACAAATGATTCTAGTCAAGAGGTATGGAGTTTAAAATCACAGTGGAGCACTTCCTGTATTACCACATTGCATCACACAGAGTGTTTCCTGTTTGCAAGAACTCAGCCAAAAAGGGAACTCCAGCATGTTTAAAGCTAAAGTCCATTTCTAGAGGTGGTCGAATACTGTCAGAAGCCAAAAAATGCCACAGATCAGTGTTGCCTCAGCGGAGATCTCGCTGTGGCAATTGATTCTTAACTTCCACGTAAAACGCCAATTTGCTTCACACTGAAGAAGCTTAACACCACTTTCTAACTCATCTTACAACAGCCACGAGTCTAACAAACAAAACGCTCTGCCTGGTTCACTCATTAGTGTCAGGAAACGTTAGAAAACAGCTTCATAAACAGCCTTACACTTACCTCTGTTGATTTCCCACTGCACAGGCCAAAGCCCAAAAGACTCGACTGCCGATGTCGTTTCTAATCCCATTTATTTACGAGTGAATTATATTTTTTGAAAAACACTAAAATTTACATTCCTGAACCATTTTCTTTCAACAACGTTCAGTTCCTCCTCTTCTTCACCGTCAGTAGTCGATCTTCACCTGTTGCTTCTTTTGCCGCCGCTGGAGTCGACAATCGAGTCTTTTGGGCTTTCACATGCGCAGTGTGGAATCGACAAAGGTAAGTGTAAAGCTGATTGTGATGAGGAAATGACATTATAACATAAATCAGAAAATGGTGTACTATAAATTACCCAAAAATATTTTAGTTTTCATGTTTATTGTCTCCAAACGCTTTAAAGCTCTGGACATAAGTTTGAAGGATAGCTTTAGCTCCATTTGCAGGTCGTTTGAATGCTGGCAGTGAAGTGAAAATATTTTCCTATATGATTCACAATACAATTTTTGGTGGAGGGTCTGCCACTTTCTTGTCCCTATGGAGATTTTATTATTTTGCCTGGAATGTTTCACAGTAAGTGTTGTGGATTTTTAAATCTGAGAAGAATAAAAACTGGAGAGAAGTTGTCTTCAATCAAAGAGTCTGGATTTATTAAAGCAACTGTGCGCACAACTACAGAGAAAATGAAAAAGAAACCTTCTGTCCCTCATGCATGGTCCGTCTCTCCCTAATCTGAACCATGGCAAAACAAAAACAGGCTCTTATACAGTTGACAAACGTCATAACATCAACATGAGGTAAAACATACCTCAGTATATCTAAACTGTTTTCAAAAGGAGACGATTTATCTGGGTTAAACTGGGGCATCGATTAGATTAACTCACTATTCTAAATGATGAGAATAAGCAAAGCAGCAGCTTGTTGTTTTAAAAACATTGGATAAAGACAGAGCAGAGTGTCCTGTCCTGAGATACCCCAGGAACAGCAGATTACACCATCACATGTAGCAAGAATACAGAAGTGCTTTAGCAGTTGTTAGTTAACAGTATCTAAACCCATAACATACATTCTTTATCTTAAATAGATCACAACAGAAAACAAAGTAAAAGTTTTCCACCACAGTAAGGCTTTAAATTGTCTATCTACATGCAGGCAAACAAGTGACATCACCAAGCAAATTGCAGTCCAGATCTTATTAAAATATTTTTGATATATATTTTTGAGACACCTGCATTTGAATACATGCAAAATAATCACATTTATTTCTATATTATGCACATTCCAGGCAAATCAACTCCATGCAGACAAGCAGGGGTCAGAAAAGTCACAGAGTGCAACTTTAATCGCATTACCTGTACTCCTGACAACATTTCCATGACATTTGAATAGCCTGTACATTTCCCTTCAGAGGAAACCATTATGCTGAGGGACCGGCCTCACCTGCGGGCCAGACATGAAAACATACGAAACATTTGAATTTCATTAAGCACAATTTAACACGTGAGGATCCAGTCTGAAAATAATGGTAAATAAGAAAATATACCAGAGCTAGACAGTTTGATAAATACTGCACTATTTCTGCATAATTTTTGTTTATTGATACTTTTGCAGAGACACTTGGGATGTTCCACATACATCTCTATTGGTGAAATGTTCAGCAGTTACCACGGTAACACAATGCACACATTAGCACACACACAAAAAAAGCTTTAAGTCATGTCAGTGATGTCATGAAGTGGCAGTTTTCATATTAACAGCTACCTTTTGTTCAGTAGGGATTGGCCATTCCAGGGCTGAAATTGCTCCAATAATAATTTAGTTTTACTGTTTATTGTCTCCAAAATCCTTAAAACTCTGGACACAAGTTTGAAAAATAGTTTCATGCAATAGCTTTATTAGCAGGTCATTTGAATGCTGTCAGTGAAGTCTGCCAGGTGAGAATTCCACCCAAACCACAGCTCATTTGGTTGTGACCATATATACACTTAACATTTCCCATTAATGATGATAATGATGATTAATGATAATGAAAGAAATCAATATGGAAATCTTTTAGCACTGAGACCAGACATGTTCCATTTGAATCGTAGACCAGAAAAACATCTTTGAATCGAACAGTGTGAGGTTTCTAACATTTTAAACTATCCATCATAATGTAGGATCAATGACAGTTTTATGTATTGTCTTTTTTAGCAGAATAACCATACACTGTATAGAGAAGTGGACTAAATGAGTGTTCAGCTCCAGTCAAATGAAGCTGATCGAGGCTAACTTTGCCCAATTCCGTCAAATGCCCCGATGATGTTGAGGGCTTCATCAACTTCGTCCTCTCTTTCGAACTAATGGGCCTGAGGGAAATGGTTCTAAAATAGAAGCTTTTATAAACTGTTCATCTGAAAAAACCTTTTGAAAGAACAGTTTGTCCCGAATAGTTCAAAAAAGTGTTCTTCAGGGTTTTTCATTGTTTTATAATTTCATATGTACAAGAAGCAATGCATTAAAACAAAATAAACTTTCTTTTAAAACTATATTTGAGGAGAGTTTCTGCAGGTTACTGCAGCACAGCAGGTCTGAGCTGTGGTTCAGTCTATATCTGACAGTGCAGCGAGGGACACACACCCGCTCGCTCACCTGGTCGTCCCGCGGCTGCTCATCTGACCTGGAACTACTCCTGCCCGGTACTGTCTTGTCCATCCACGTTGGAGTGGTCCTGGCCACTGCATGAACAATCCATCCTGGCAAAGTCCAACAGGATTGTTCGCCCTGGATTAGAGCTGGGCGGTATGACCAAAAATTGTTATCACGGTATTTTTTTTAATTATCACGGTATCACGGTATTTAATGGTATTTTTGTCTTTGGCTAAGTGGAGTGTGATAGAGCCGTGCCCGGGCGAAAAGGTGAAGAGCGGGTGCGCTCTCGCTCGGGCGCGGCTCCGCGCACCCGCACTCTCGCTCGGGCGCGGCTCCGCGCACCCGCGATCTCGCCCGTGTCACAAAACACTACACAGACGGTCCCTTTAGCAAACGCGCCTAACACTACACAGGCGGTCCCTTTAGCAAACGCGCCTAACACTACACAGACGGTCCCTTTAGCAAACGCGCCTAACACTACACAGGCGGTCCCTTTAGCAAACGCGCCTAACACTACACAGACGGTCCCTTTAGCAAACGCGCCTAACTCTACACAGATGGTCCCTTTAGCAAACGCGCCTACCAGGGACGTCTGTGTAGTGTTTTGTGCTGCAGTGCCAACGTTACGCAGAGATTGGGGAGAAGATGCAGATTTTACTTTCTACTCAACTCGCTATCCTTACCTGGCTTGTTGGCTTGTTTGGTGTAACACTGAAAAACAGCCCCCGCTCAATCTACCGCTGTGCGACGTTCCGCCGCTCTGTGTTGCCGACATATGCGCGCACACACGGTATGGCGGTAAATAAAAAATTCATATCATAAAAATAAAAATTACCGGTATACCGGTTCAAACGGTATACCGCCTAGCCCTACCCTGGATCCATAAAATCCCCCTGCGCTCAGTCCAGATTAGCCCGCGCTAGCCTCACGGTAGCCTTCCAGTGGCCCCCAACTCCTGCATGCTGACAGCATGGACTTCAGGCGCTGATATGCTCTACAGCCTGTGGATTACTGTGAGCGTCCTCTTTCTTCCTGGAACATATCACCAGCAGACATCCAGAGCAGTCCCAACACGGACATTTTGCCAGTCTGAAGCCAAGGCTAGCTCTCCGCTAGCACTAGCCGCACAGAGAATGCCGCTGCAGTACTCCGCCTCTACCCTCCGTGGACTCAACACCTGCTGCCGCCCGCTCTGTGCTGGAACTCTCCGGCAACCTGGACTCTTCTCCGGCGCACGTCCTCCACGCCGTGGCAATGATCGCTTGTCCATCTACAACTTTCCATCCGCAAACGCCATCCCGTCCATCTGGTCACACCGCTCGCCAGCTTCCGCAACACGTCATCACAACAAATCGCACGTGAATCTGTCAAATCTCCGCTCTCTCCCTCGCTGCTTGGATCCCACTGCAACCCCACGTCACCTGAAGCTCTCACTCCTCAACACCCGTTCACTAAACAATAAGAGCCTCATCCTCAACGAATACATCCAGGACAATAACTTAGATTTTCTCTGTCTCACTGAAACATGGCACAAACCCATGGATTTACATACATCGAAAAACCCCGTACTGATGGAAGAGGTGGAGGTACAGCTGTCATCTACAAAAAGGACACTAAAATAACCCAAATCTCCGTCTCTAGTATTCACTCTTTTGAATACATTGCCTTTAAACTGTCTGGTCCATCCCCTTTAGTCACTGCTGTTATCTACCGCCCACCCAAACCAAATACCTCTTTTCTCTCCGAGTTTACAGATTTTTTGACCCAGCTAAGTGCCATCTCATCATCCCTCCTCCTCCTAGGTGACTTCAACTTTCACATTGACTCAAAGGACTCCAAACCTGCCATAGAATTCCTGGATTTACTCCATTGTTTTAATATCACTCAACAAGTACATTTCCCCTCCCATTCCCAAGGACACATTCTTGATCTGGTTTGTTCCTCAGGTATCCCAATCCATAATCTCTTCAGCCATAACCTCCATGTATCAGATCATCTGGCCATTGCGTTTGAAATCAACATACCCACTGCACCTCCCAAAACAAGACGCAAAATTACTTTCCGTAACCTCAAATCCATTGATCCATCCGCTGTTTCTGCACTTCTCACCACCAAACTCGCTGCCACCCCACCTCCCACGTGTGAAAATACCTCCGAACTTGTCACTTACTACAACAACACACTATCTTCCTGTCTTGATGAACTTGCCCCTATCAAAACTAAAACAGTCTCGTTCACACACACAGCCCCCTGGTTTACTCCTGAGCTCCGCCAAATGAAATCACGTAAGCGTCAGCTTGAGAGACTGTACAAAAAGACATGTCTAATGGTCCATCTCCAAAATTACACAGATTATATTCAGTCATACAAAGATGCTCTAAACACTGCCCGGTCAAACTACTATTCAAATCTCATTCACTCTGATTCCAAAAACCCCAAAACTCTTTTCTCCACAATCAACAAACTCCTGAAGCCCTCTGACAACACCTCATCATCTTTCACAACAACCAAATGCAATAATTTCTTGTCCTACTTTCAGACCAAAATTAACTCAATCTACAATTCCCTCAGTCTCCCCACAGCCAACACAGCCTCAACTCCTGACCCGCCTCCTCCCAGCACCACTCAACAGCTTTCTCATTTCTCCCCCATTACTCCTGTTCAGCTCACCAAACTACTCTCAGGCATCAAAACACCAACCTGCTCTCTGGATCCCATCCCCTCTGCTCTCATCAAAACATGTCTTCCCATCATTTCTCCCTTAATCACAACTATCATAAACTCATCACTTACAAATGCTTCTGTCCCACAGTCTCTCAAGCTGGCAGCTATCACCCCCATACTTAAAAAACCTGGCCTTGACCCTGACAACTTTGCAAATTACCGGCCCATATCCAACCTTCCCTTCCTGTCCAAAATCCTTGAGCGTGTCATAGCTGCACAACTACATAAACACTTAATCTCCAACAGCCTGTATGAGCCATTTCAGTCCGGTTTCCTTCAAAAGCACAGTACAGAGACAGCACTACTCAAGGTAACAAATGATCTTCTCCTCTCCTCCGACTCAGGCCAACTCTCCATCCTCATCCTCTTGGATCTCACTGCCGCTTTTGACACCATCAGTCACACCATCCTCCTCTCTAGCCTCAAGACCTCCATCAACATCACCGGCTCTGCTCTGTCCTGGCTCCAGTCATATCTCACCAACCGACAGCAATTCATCAGTATCAACAACTGCTCCTCCTCCACTGTACCACTGTCTCAAGGTGTTCCCCAAGGTTCGGTGCTTGGTCCCCTCTTGTTCATCCTGTACATTCTCCCACTTGGTAACATCATTCGTTGTCATGGCCTCCGTTTTCACTGCTACGCCGACAACATACAGTTCTACATCTCCACTTCATCCATTAACACAACAACTCACTCCTCCCTCACACAGTGCCTGTCTGACATCAAAACCTGGATGACACACAATCTACTCAAACTCAACAGTGACAAAACCGACATCATAATAATTGGCCCAAAAACACTCACTAAATCCTCCTCAAGTTTCTGTCTAGACTTTGATCATTCCACACTCACTCCATCCCCACTCATCTGAAATCTTGGCATTCTCATTGACCAAAACCTCTCATTCGAACCCCATGTAAAGCAAATAACCCGGACTGCCTTTTTTCATCTAAAAATATTGCACACCTCCGCCCATCACTCACCTTTTCAGAAACTTTAATACATGCATTTATCACATCCAGAATCGACTACTGCAATAGCATCCTCTACAGCACACCCTCAAAAACACTTAACAAACTGCAATATATGCAAAACTCTGCTGCCCGCCTCCTCACACGTACCCGTATGAGTGAACACATCACCTCCGTCCTCCAAAACCTTCATTGGCTCCCCATCCCTCAGCGAATTCAGTTCAAAGTTCTTCTTATTACTTTCAAAGCTCTCCACAACCTGGGCCCCTCCTACCTCACAGATCTGCTCCACCGCCACACCCCATCCCGCTCCCTCCGCTCCTCCAACACAAACCTCCTGTCCCTCCCCTGCAGGACCAAGCTCCGAACCTGGGGAGACAGAGCCTTCTCTGTCGCTGCTCCCACCCTTTGGAACTCACTCCCACAGCCACTCCGAGAATGCACTGACCTCACCACCTTCAAAAAACACCTTAAGACTCACCTGTTTAAAGCTGCTTTTAATCTTTGACTGTTATGAGTACTGTTTTTTACCTTTGTATTTTTTTTAATTGCTCATCTGTGTAAAGTGTCTTTGAGTATCTTGAAAAGCGCTATATAAATAAAATGTATTATTATTATTATTATTATTATTATTATTATTATTATTATTATTATTATTATATCTGCAGTGAACCTTGATTGATATTACACATCCATTCACTCTGGTACACCCTGGTGCTGTCTATAACCTAGAACATACAAAAACAGTCTGGACTGAAGTTGATGATCCTGAAACAAACTGAAATCTGAATGCATGCCTGAAAATGCCTGGAAATTTGGTTAAAGCTGATTTTGAGACAGTGAGCCCAGGGCACCCCCAACCGCTCTGGAAAGTGTATACTCCTGCCCCCTACAGCTTTTAACTACTCACTACCGCTCTGACTCTTCACTCCTTACTCCTGATCAGATCAATCTTAGACCGAAGAACTTCTTTTGTCACACTTTTGTCTTGACTTACCTGAACTTCTGCATCTGATGTTGTTCTGTTTTCTGGGGTATTTTGAACACTTTGTGTCAGAAGGTGGTCTCAGTCCACACTGAATGAAACTGGCTTTCACACTGGCCCAAACAAACCAAACTCGCGTTCTGAACTCGAGTGCTCAAACCTACCATCCAACAGGTACTACATCAAACTGTGCATTACAGAATGTATTTTGGTCCCCTTTGTCGGAAACAAACTGAGCAGAGAAGGATGATGGGGGCAGTATGAGGGCTGGTCAACAAGATCCAAGGAAATTTCAACATTACCTCCAGTTTACACCAAAGCAGTAACACACGCAGGTATTGCATATTAGGTTGGAGTTCTAATATTTTAGCGTCAATATGTGGTGTCAAAATAAACGTCTGATGCCCTTTCAGAATTCATTTTTTTGGTCCCAAATGGAAGACATACCCGATCACACCAATATCATTACTATTTATTATTATTTATTTCTCAAGTTTTAAGAGACATAGTTAAAAATTAACAAACTTAAAATAAATTTACATTGAATATGAAAATAGAATGTCTGTAAACAAACCCACTTTATTCATATCCCCGTATCAAGGATGTGTTTATAAGACTCATCTCATCAAATAGAGGAAAAGGCAAAAAAGAAACAAATGAGGAGTACATCGAAACGATTTATTGAAAACAACACTGTTACAGGTGTGTGGCCGTTTGCACAGACAGTGTGGCTTTGCCTGTCAAAGACCCTTTTAACCTGTTACATCGCAGTGTGTTTGCATTTGCTCTGCTAACTGGCATGCGCAGAAAATAAATGAAGGGCACTTTGTGTGGAATCCTGTCATTTTAATTCATATTTAACAGATCTTACATTACAGAAGGCCGTACTGCATATAAAAAATATTGAAAAGGGGATTTTGTGATTAACAGTATCAAAGGCCTTTTTAAGGTCCAAGAAAACGGCACCAACAGCCCCCCCCCCTGCGGTCCAAGAGAGCTCGGATGTTTTCAGTGAAGAAGCATGTTGCGGTTTCGGTGGAGTAATATTTAGGGCCGATGATTTTCCACTTCAAAAATTAACATTTTTCATTTCAGAAGTTTTGACTTCCGTTTGATTGTGACACATTTGATAATTCTGTTGACAGTGTTGGGAAGTTACTTTAAACTGTATTCCCTACAGATTACAGACCCCAAAATGTAGTTTGTAATGTAATCCATTAAATTACTTAAATAAGTAACTGGATTACTTGATATTGTCATGTTTTTTTAAAACTACATGAATGTAGCAACCACCTCCTGCAAATTCTTGTTTGGTTTTAGACCTGGTTTTAGTCCTGGTTTAGACCTGGTTTTAGACCTTGTTTAGACCTGGTTTAGATCTGGTTTTAGTCCTGGTTTAGACCTGGTTTTAATCCTGGTGTTAGTTCTGGTTTAGAGGTGCACAGGAGAATGCGAGGTCCACGCAGCGTATGCAACAAGACACAGTCCACGCGCGGTGTCCACACCGAACAAGAGGAAATGTGGCACTCGCCGTGCGGGAGAAGGTGCAGTGTGTGCGGCACACTAGATACAGTATATACTTGGCCGCAGTGCTTTATGGGAAGGTTTTCGGACCATGAGTGAAGAAATCGTGTTCAAGATATAGTTGTACCCCCGGGCACTGTACACCTGGCCCATGTGGATAATTTGGTTTTATGTATCACTGTATCTACAGTGCGCCATCTATTGGGAAACGCCAGAATTGCAGGGAAAATAAAACTAATAAATTTCATTGCAGTTCATTCATGTTTGGCGGGCCGGATTAAAAAGGTTAACGGGCTGTATGTGGCCCCCGGGCCGTAGTTTGCCCACCCCTGTTTTAGACAGTGGAGGATTTTATCCCCCATCGCCGATTTTTGCGCTCGGCGCCCTCTAGTGGAGCGGCGGCGCCCTTAGCATTTGCCTATGTTGCCTAATGGGGGAGCCGGCCCTGCCTTCAGTGATGTTAAAAGTCGCCTCAATTAGGTGTATGAAGCTGGAAATGATCTTTATGAATGCGCTTTCAAAAAATATGAAAATACAACATTTAAAAAAAAGCTATTATCAGTTGTTTTTGAAACTCATCATGGCAGGAACCCAAAAGATGCACCTACTACTTCAGAGGCCTGTGTGGGGAAGGGCAGGATGGGCTTATGGAGAAGGGGGTAAGCTCTAAGGGGAGGCTCACATTCACCAAGTTGAAAACCCCTGGCCTATAACATAAAAATACAAATTCAAAACGTAATGATCTTAGGGTGGCACATTTCAGCCATTAAACACATACACCACTTTATTATATTACTCTATTGGAAGCTCTGTTACTCAAATTAGACTAAAATCTGATCTTTATTTTAACACAATCTAGAAATCCAGAAAAAAACGATTTAGTTTTTCTGTTTATCACTCTTACCCTTTTCTTGAAACTCAAACACCTAAACGAGTTTTTTCTTGACTTTTCGGACAATCTTAAAGCTTTTTTTGTGTGTGTGCTAATGTGTGCATTGTGTTACCGTGGTAACTGCTGAACATTTCACCAATAGAGATGCATGTGGAACATCCCAAGTGTCTCTGCAAAAGTATCAATAAACAAAAATGATGCAGAAATAGTGCAGTATTTATCAAACTGTCTAGCTCTGGTATATTTTCTTATTTACCATTATTTCCAGACTGGATCCTCACGTGTTAAATTGTCCATCCATCTTCTCCCGCTTAATCCGGCTGGGTCGCGGGGTGTTAAATTGTGCTTAATGAAATTCAAATGTTTCCTATGTTTTCATGTCTGGTCCGCAGGTGAGGCCGGTCCCTCAGCATAATGGTTTCCTCTGAAGGGAAATGTACAGGCTATTCAAATGTCATGGAAATGTTGTCAGGAGTACAGGTAATGCGATTAAAGTTGCACTCTGTGACTTTTTTGACCCCTGCTTGTCTGCATGGAGTTGATTTGCCTGGAATGTGCATAATATAGAAATAAATGTGATTATTTTGCATGTATTCAAATGCAGGTGTCTCAAAAATATATATCAAAAATATTTTAATAAGATCTGGACTGCAATTTGCTTGGTGATGTCACTTGTTTGCCTGCATGTAGATAGACAATTTAAAGCCTTACTGTGGTGGAAAACTTTTGCTTTGTTTTCTGTTGTGATCTATTTAAGCTAAAGAATGTATGTTATGGGTTTAGATACTGTTAACTAACAACTGCTAAAGCACTTCTGTATTCCTGCTACATGTGATGGTGTAATCTGCTGTTCCTGGGGTATCTCAGGACAGGACACTCTGCTCTGTCTTTATCCAATGTTTTTAAAACAACAAGCTGCTGCTTTGCTTATTCTCATCATTTAGAATAGTGAGTTAATCTAATCGATGCCCCAGTTTAACCCAGATAAATCGTCTCCTTTTGAAAACAGTTTAGATATACTGAGGTATGTTTTACCTCATGTTGATGTTATGACGTTTGCCAACTGTATAAGAGCCTGTTTTTGTTTTGCCATGGTTCAGATTAGGGAGAGACGGACCATGCATGAGGGACAGAAGGTTTCTTTTTCATTTTCTCTGTAGTTGTGCGCACAGTTGCTTTAATAAATCCAGACTCTTTGATTGAAGACAACTTCTCTCCAGTTTTTATTCTTCTCAGATTTAAAAATGCACAACACTTACTGTGAAACATTCCAGGCAAAATAATTAAATCTCCATAGGGACAAGAAAGTGGCAGACCCTCCACCAAAAATTGTATTGTGAATCATATAGGAAAATATTTTCACTTCACTGCCGGCATTCAAACGACCTGCAAATGGAGCTAAAGCTGTCCTTCAAACTTATGTCCAGAGCTTTAAAGCGTTTGGAGACAATAAACATGAAAGCTAAAATATTTTTGGGTAATTTATAGTACACCATTTTCTGATTTATGTTATAATGTCATTTCCTCATCACAATCAGCTTTACACTTACCTTTGTCGATTCCACACTGCACATGTGAAAGCCCAAAAGACTCGATTGTCGACTCCAGCGGCGGCAAAAGAAGCAACAGGTGAGGATCGACTACTGACGGTGAAGAAGAGGAGGAACTGAACGTTGTTGAAAGAAAATGGTTCAGGAATGTAAACTTTAGTGTGTTTCAAAATATATAATTCACTCGTAAATAAATGGGATTAGAAACTACATCGGCTGTCGAGTCTTTTGGGCTTTGGCCTGTGCAGTGGGAAATCAACAGAGGTAAGTGTAAGGCTGTTTATAAAGCTGTTTTATAACGTTTCCTGACACTAATGAGTGAACCAGGCAGAGCGTTTTGTTTGTTAGACTCGTGGCTGTTGTAAGATGAGTTAGAAAGTGGTGTTAAGCTTCTTCAGTGTGAAGCAAATTGGCGTTTTACGTGGAAGTTAAGAATCAATTGCCACAGCGAGATCTCCGCTGAGGCAACACTGATCTGTGGCATTTTTTGGCTTCTGACAGTATTCGACCACTTCTAGAAATGGACTTTAGCTTTAAACATGCTGGAGTTCCCTTTTAGGCTGAGTTCTTGCAAACAGAAAACACTCTGTGTGATGCAATGTGGTAATACAGGAAGTGCTCCACTGTGATTTTAAACTCCATACCTCTTGACTAGAATCATTTGTAAACTTCAGCCCTGGAATTGCCAACCCTACTGATTCTAGCTCTCTAAGGGTATTTTCCACATATATTCCCCTTTAAGTGAACTGAACTAAGTCCTCTGTAAGTGGACCAAAAAGTGAACCAACAGAAAAAGAACTCAGTTTTGTGTTCACATTGTGAGTTTATTACAGGGAGGACTAGGTTCTCTTTCTGCTTCACTTGAGCTTCGATGGGGCCCCAGTCCCCTTTTTGTCCACACCTCATCAAGGTAGAGCAAAGTCTTGGGTAGTGCAAAGTCTTGGGTAGTGCAAAGTCTTGATCTTTACTTTTTAGGCCTGAGCCATTACAGGGCGTAGGGCACATTGCTTTCACAACAATGAATGCCTGGGCTTTGCCAGTAGCACAAAGCGCTCCTGTCCCCCAAACACACTGCTGACATGAAGCTGTATCCAAGCCCCCATCCCGAAGTCATGGCCCATATTTACAGCTGCTAAAATGAATGGAAATCACCTGACCCCGACGAGATGGTGAATGACGAGCGCGTAAGTATGTGTGTGTGTGTATATATATATATATATATATATATATATATATATATATATATATATATATATATATATATATATATATATAAAATCATATTTTGATATGTTTCTTGAATTGAATATCAGTGCTTTTTTCCATGAGTGACCACAACTAAAGAAAGCACAGCCTTCACCCCAGCACTGTAAAATCACTCACACATGAGTGAACATGCAAAAAGAGCTCCCTGGATTTACAGGTAAGATTTCTGACCATTTTAAATGCTTTCTTGGTTTATTTTTTGGCTTAGCAATGTACTGTCAGTGGTAGAAGCTAACGAAGTACAAAAGTAAATGTACAATATTTAAGTTTAATTTAAGAAATTCTTAGGTATCTTTTTAGGTACGTATGGCTTTGGCTTTGGTCACTAGGGCATTTAAGCAATTCAAAGAAAAATAGTGTATCTTTAGTTTGGCTAAAGCCAATAAATATGTTGTAAATTGCATTAAAAACTTATATGTTTAAATTATTCTCAAAAATCAAATCTAAACCTGCACTAAACCAGGACTGAACCTTGAACTAGGACTAAACCAGGACTGAACCGGGACTGAACCAGGATAGATGGACTGTAGCTGTGTCTAGGAAATCAAAACAAGAGACACAATATAAAAATCTGTCAATTGTAAAAACACCTTAAACATTTGTATTTTTTCTAGTGTGAAAAATGGCTTCCAATGACTCAGACTCAGAACCTCCCATTCATTGTGATGGTTCCAGTGTCTATAATGTGCATTGTCATTATCCTCCCTCTCTGCATTTTTATCCTTTATTTGGGATTCAAGCAGTGGAAATCCAAGAAAAATGAGCCTTCTTGGTTTATAGGCTACACCGACTTCTTCACCTACAACCTCGTCATGATGGAACTGGTTGGAGTCGCTGCATATTTTGCAGCTCTTTGTATAATTTTCATAGATTATGATAAAAGCTCAGCACCTTTTTTAAGTGGGAGTTTTGGGTTTTATGGAGAGATGATGTTCCCTACATGTACGTGCATTGAACACTACGTTGCCGTGGTGCATCCTGATGTTCCTGGGTCTCAAAAAAGGCAAAGGTCGTCTGATTTGGAACATTGCAACAGGCCTGGTTTGGGTGGTCACACTTACATTATTGCCCATCGCTGTCATTTTCAATTACAACCTCCCTTTCTTTATTTTAGATGTGTGCCAAATGGTTGTATATTTAGGCATTATATTCTATTGCAGTGTGGCTGTTCTCAAAGTACTCGTCCATCCAAAGCCAGGGGGCGCTGTAACGGACCAAAGGAAGGTTCAGAAATCAAAACGTCACACCTTCTTTGTCATTGTGCTGGTCTTGGTCACACTGAGTTTAAAGTTTTGTATCAATGCAATTTTGCACATTTTCTTTGCCATGAAAAAAATAGATGAGGTTCATCTTGTTGCTGTTTTGTACATTTCATATTTTAATAACTTACTGAGCGCTCTGACACTGCCTCTGCTTTATCTGCAGCGAACAGGGAAGCTACAGCAGTGTGCCAGAACATTTGGAATTAGGAAATAAAATGAAACATGTCCTAGTTTCAGATGCTAAAGCAAGACTGAACCAAGACTAAACCAGGACTAGATCAGAACAGAAGGACTAAACAAGGACTGAACCAGGACTATATCAGGACTAGGGATGGGACATAACTGTGACAAAAAATACCATAGTATGACGGTAAATCATGGAGTTGCATAATTTATAATGCTTAACAAGACCAAGGGACTTTTGAAGGAAATCAGTGTTAGTGTATGATATCCTGCTCCTTGGTTATGTCCTACTTTGGTGTGCAGAGATTTGGTGAAACGCAGGTCATATCAGGGGAAAGCTGCACTTGGGAACACTAGCATAGGCACACATATGTTTTAAAATATTATTAAATACATTATTAAGTGAAATACTATTGGAAAAATACTGTAGGCTTTTGGTCTGTAGTTTGACCAAATATAATTAGGTTTTATAGCAGGTTAGAGCCTGTAACAGCCTCTCACTGGCCTCTCCAAATGAGCCGTGAGAACTGCAGAACATCCAGAACTCTGCAGCTCGGGTCCTGACTCCAACCAGGAAGTCCGAGCACATGCGTCCTGGTCTCAGGTCTCTGTACTGCCCCCTGTAGCTCAGAGACTTTAAAGCAGCTCTGCTTGTGCACAAGTCTCTCCATGGCCTAACACCAAAGTCCATCTGTGACATGTTAGTGCCACATGAACCATCTGCACTGTGAGGAGCTCAGGGACCGGCCTCCTGCTGGAGCCAGAGTCAGGACTAAACTCGGGGAGTCAGAGTTTCAGACTCATGCAGCTAAAACCTGGAACAGTCTGAACATGTGAGACAGACTCTACTCTGACTCTGTTTAAATCCAGACTCAAAACAGTTCTGTTCAGCTGCAGATGACTGAGGTTTTCATTCTGCACTCTTCTCTCTCATTTAACTCTTTCTCTTGTTTTATTTTATGACTATTTATGATTTGATTTGTTTGTAACGTGATTTTAATGTATTTCTTATTCTGTAAAGCACTTTGAATTACTTTGTGTATGAACTATGCTGTACAAATAAACTTGAGAGAGCTGACACAGGCGTCTGTGTATTTGCCATATTTGCATTTATGTCCCTTTTTCCATGACTGACCACAACTAAAGAAAGCACAGACTGCCTTCACCCCAGCACTGTAAAATCACTCACGCATGAGTGAACATGCAAAAAGAGCTCCCTGGATTTACAGGTAAGATTTCTGACCATTTTAAATGCTTTCTTTGTTTATTTTTTGTCTAAGCAATGTACTGTTACCTGTGGTAGAAGCTAACGAAGTACAAAAGTAAAAGTACAATATTTAAGTGAAATGTTTAGGTATCTTTTTAGGTACATATGGCTTTGGTCCTTGGTCACTACGGCAGTTAAGCAATTCAAAGAAAAGTATTGTGTCTTTAGTTTGCCCAAAGCTCATGAATATGTTGTAAATTGCAGTAAGAACTTATATGTTAAAATTATTCTCAAAGTGGAAAACCAGAACTAAACCTGCACTAAACCAGGACTGAACCAGGATAGATGGACTGTAGCTGTGTCTACGAAATCAAAACAGGAGAAGACACAATATAAAAATCTGTCAGTTGTAAAAATGTCTTAAACATTTGTATTTTTTCCAGTGTGAAAAATGGCTTCCAATGACTCTGTGACTCAGACCTTCCCATTCATTGTGATGGTTCCAGTGTCTATAATGCGCATCGTCATTATCCTCCCTCTCAGCATTTTTATCCTTTATTTGGGATTCAAGCAGTGGAAATCCAAGAAAAATGAGCCTTCTTGGTTTATAGGCTACACCGACTTCTTCACCTACAACCTCGTCATGATGGAACTGGTTGGAGTCGCTGCATATTTTGCAACTCTTTGTATAATTTTCATAGATTATGATAAAAGCTCAGCAACTTTTTTCTGGGGGTATTTTGGGTGGTATGGAGAGACGATGTTCCCTACATGTACGTGCATTGAACACTACATTGCTGTGGTGCATCCTGTGATGTTCCTGGGTCTCAAAAAAGGCAAAGGTCGTCTGATTCGGAACATTGCAACAGGCCTGGTTTGGGTGGTCACACTTACATTATTTGGCCTCGCTGTCATTTTCACTTATGGGATCTCTTTCTTTATTTTAGATGCGTGCCAAATGGTTGTATATTTAGGCATTATATTCTACTGCAGTGTGGCTGTTCTCAAAGTCCTCGTCCATCCAAAGCCAGGGGGCGCTGTAACGAACCAAAGGAAGGTTCAGAAATCAAAACGCCACGCCTTCTTTGTCATTGTGCTGGTCTTAGTGGTGCTGAGTTTAAAGTTTTGTATCAGTGGAATTTTGAACATTTTCTGGGGCGTGGACATGATAGACAAGCTTCATACTGTTGCTGCAATGTACGTTTGGTTTGTTACTGACTTACTGAGCTCTCTGACACTGCCTCTGCTTTATCTGCAGCGAACAGGGAAGCTACAGCAGTGTGCCAGAACATTTGGAATAAGCAAATAAAATGAAAGATGTCCTGGATTCAGATGCTAAAGCAAGACTGAACCAGGACTAAACCTGATTAAATCCAGGCTCAAAACAGTTCTGTTCAGCTGCATCTGACTGAAAGGTTTTCATTCTGCACTATTTTCTCTCATTTAATGTCTCTTTCTCTCTTTTTAAACTTTAATATGACTATTTATGATTTGATTTGTTTGTAATATGATTTTAATGTATTTCTTTTTCTGTAAAGCACTTTGAATTACTTTGTGTATGAACTATGCTGTACAAATAAACCTGCCTTGGGTTTATATCAATACAATGTAATGTCATTCATGTGCACATCACAGCTGTGCACCAAACAAAGTGGATATAGGAGCAAAATTTCATTCTCTAAATTGTCTGATAACCGGACACTATGTCGGCTCTGAACTTTTAGGCTATTATACATTTAGGGTGAAGGTTAAATTAACATTTTCTTAATGCATTCATTTTTAGACCAAAGGCAGACCAGTGAGACTACATTGTACGCTTCTGTTAAAAAGAACAAAGTTAAAAGTAAGTCATTTTCTTCAGTATTTATTATGTCTATGGATCAAGATATGAACATTAATAACAAACAAACACACAAACTTCTTTTCCCGAAGTTGCTCTCACTAATGTTAGCAGCGGTGCTAAGTGCCCACTCCCCCTGATACTCAAACTCGGCTCCAAATTTTCCGCTATAACAGACAACCTCAATTAGCTTCATTTGGCTGGAGCCGAATGCTATGGTCTGTTTCATCCACTTCTTGGTACTCAATTTTGAGTGAAAAACTTCCAAATTGATGCCTAAATATGACTTATTGTAAAGTGTTAAAGGGGAACTCTGGCACATTTGAAGCTAAAGTCAGTTTTGGTGGTCGAATACTGTCAGAAGCCAAAAACAGCACAGATCAGTGTTGCCTCGGCCGAGATCTCACTGTGGCAGTGAGTCTGTCAAGGTAACAAACTAATGTAGTGATGGGGGCAAGTTCTTAACGTCCACATAAAATGCCATTTTGAGCTAAACACCACTTTCTAACCCATCTTACAACAGCCACGAGTCTAACAAACAAAACGCTCTGCCTGGCTCACTCATTGGTGTCTGGAAACTTTATAAAACAACTTTATAAGCAGCCTTACACTTACCTCTGTTGATTTCCCACTGCACAGGTGAATGCCCAAAAGACCACTAATGAGTGAGCAAGGCAGAGCGTTTTGTTTGTTAGACTCGTGGCTGTTGTAAGATGGGTTAAAGTGGTGTTAAGCCTCTTCAGTGTGAAACAAATTGGCGTTTTATGCGGAAGCTAAGAACTTGCCCCCATCACTATCACAGCGAGATCTCCGCCGAGGCAACACTGATCTGTGCCGTTTTTTGGCTTCTGACAGAATTCGACCACCTCTAGCAGTGGACTTTAGCTTTAAACATGTCGGGTGGGTTTGTTTACAGACATTCTATTTTCATATTCATCCATCCATCTTCTCCTGCTTAATCCTGCTGGGTTGCGGGGGCAGCTGCCCAATCCTCATAGCACCTGACCCCCCTATGAACCCCTCTGCAGGTGGTGAGCCCACAGGAGGGTGGACAACATGGTCCTTGATGGTCCTTCATAGGGGTGCGGGCATGTTTTGGGTTGATGGGGGAAACCGGAGTACCCGGATGAAACCCATCCAGACACGGGGAGGAACATGCAAACTCCACACAGAAAGGCCCGGGCGACCCGGGGATCGAGGTTTTGGTCAATGAGAATGCCAAGATTTCAGATGAGTGGGGATGGAGTGAGTGTGGAATGATCCAAGTCTAGACAGAAACTTGAGGAGGATTTAGTGAGTGTTTTTGGGCCAATTATTATGATGTCGGTTTTGTCACTGTTGAGTTTGAGTAGATTGTGTGTCATCCAGGTTTTGATGTCAGATAGGCACTGTGTGAGGGAGGAGTGAGTTGTTGTGTTAATGGATGAAGTGGAGATGTAGAGCTGTGATTTTCGTTGAGATGAAATAAGAAAACGATGCATTTTACAGCTAATTCACACACGCACAATTAGTACACGATATAAGTACTGCTGCAGATGTGTACACATGTGGACTGGTATTTTTTTATTCACGTGTGCGTCGTGCCTCCCCGGTGGCTCTTTGGTGCCCCCCATGGGAGGCGTGCCTTACCAGTTGAAAACCGCTATTATAGGCTAATTATTTTTCTATTAGAAATGGAACTCACTGTCTCCAGCTCTTGGGTCAGTGCCACTTTCACACAAATGCATGCAAGATTTTAGAACTATTTTCGTTAGCTTGTTATTTTGCAAAAACAAATAAACCAGCTGCCTGTAGGCGTGATCGTCTTGAGTTTCAGCAATGGCAACATCACTTTTTCAAAAAAAAAAAAAAAAAAAAACATCTGGGACTTCTTTACCTTTTTTCAATGCTTAAAATGCTCTTTTCCACCTTGTGATGTCATGATGTCATGAAGTGGCAGTTTTCATATTAACAGCTACCTTTTGTTCAGTAGGGACCAAAAATAATTTTTGTTTTACTGTTTATTTCCTCCAAAATCCTTAAAACTCGGGACACAAGTTTGAAAAATAGTTTCATGCAATAGCTCCATTAGCAGGTCATTTGAATGCTGTCAGTGAAGTCTGCCAGGTGAGAATTCCACTCAAACCACAGCTCATTTGGTTGTGACCATATATACACTTAACATTTCCCATTAATGATGATAATGATGATTAATGATAATGAAAGAAATCAATATGGAAATCTTTTAGCACTGAGACCAGACATGTTCCATGTGAATCGTAGACCAGAAAAACATCTTTGAATCGAACAGTGTGAAGTTTCTAACATTTTACACTATCCATCATAATGTAGAATCAATGACAGTTTTATGTATTGTCTTTTTCAGCAGAATAACCATACACTGTATAGAGAAGTGGACTAAATGAGTGTTCAGCTCCAGTCAAATGAAGCTCATCGAGGCTAACTTTGCCCATTCTGTCAAATGCCCCGATGATGTTGAGGGCTTCATCAACTTCGTCCTCTCTTTCGAACTAATGGGCCTGAGGGAAATGGTTCTAAAATAGAAGCTTTTATAAACTGTTCATCTGAAAGAACCTTTTGAAAGAACAGTTTGTCCCGAATAGTTCAAAAAAGTGTTCTTCAGGGTTTTTCATTGTTTTATAATTTCATATGTACAAGAAGCAATGCATTAAAACAAAATAAACTTTCTTTTAAAACTATATTTGAGGAGAGTTTCTGCAGGTTACTGCAGCACAGCAGGTCTGAGCTGTGGTTCAGTCTATATCTGCAGTGAACCTTGATTGATATTACACATCCATTCACTCTGGTACACCCTGGTGCTGTCTATAACCTAGAACATACAAAAACAGTCTGGACTGAAGTTGATGATCCTGAAACAAACTGAAATCTGAATGCATGCCTGAAAATGCCTGAAAATTTGGTTAAAGCTGATTTTGAGACAGTGAGCCCAGGGCACCCCCAGCCGCTCTGGAAAGTGTATACTCCTGCCCCCTACAGCTTTTAACTACTACCGCTCTGACTCTTCAATAAATTTACGTTGAATATGAAAATAGAATGTCTGTAAACAAACCCACTTTATTCATATCCCCGTATCAAGGATGTGTTTATGAGACTGTCCATCTCATCAAATAGAGGAAAAGGCAAAAGAGAAACAAATGCAAATGAGGAGTACATCAAAACTGGATTTATTGAAAACAACACTGTTACAGGTGTGTGGCCGTTTGCACAGACAGTGTGGCTTTGCCTGTCAAAGACCCTTTTAACCTGTTACATCGCAGTGTGTTTGCATTTGCTCTGCTAACTGGCATGCACAGAAAATAAATGAAGGGCACTTTGTGTGGAATCCTGTCATTTTAATTCATATTTAACAGATCTTACATTACAGAAGACCGTACTGCGTATACAAAATATTGAAAAGGACAAAATTTTCAAAAGTTGCTGTTGATCAGAGAATAAAAAGTAAATGACTTACTTTTGTCTTTCTTCTTTCTAACAGGAGCATACAGTGTATCCTCACTGGTCTGACGCTGACCTAAAAATGAATTGATTGTTGCTAAAATAGTAACTTAAAGTGGAAATCCGACACGTTTAAAGCTAAAGTCCACTGCTAGAGGTGGTCAAATTCTGTCAGAAGCCAAAAAACGGCACAGATCAGTGTTGCCTCGGCAGAGATCTCGCTGTGACAGTGATGGGGGCAAGTTCTCAGCTTCCGCATAAAACGCCAATTTGTTTCACACTGAAGAGGCTTAACAACACTTTAACCCATCTTACAACAGCCACGAGTCTAACAAACAAAACGCTCTGCCTTGCTCACTCATTAGTGGTCTTTTGGGCATTCACAAGTGCAGTGGGAAATCAACAGAGGTAAGTGTAAGGCTGCTTATAAAGTTGTTTTATAAAGTTTCCAGACACCAATGAGTGAGTCAGGCAGAGGGTTTTGTTTGTTAGACTCGTGGCTGTTGTAAGATTGGTTAGAAAGTGGTGTTTAGCTCAAAATGGCATTTTATGTGGACGTTAAGAACTTGCCCCCATCACTACATTAGTTTGTTGCCTTGACAGACTCACTGCCACAGTGAGATCTCGGCCGAGGCAACACTGATCTGTGCTGTTTTTTGGCTTCTGACAGTATTCGACCACCAAAACTGACTTTAGCTTCAAATGTGCCAGAGTTCCCCTTTAACACTTTACAATAAGTCATATTTAGGCATCAATTTGGAAGTTTTTCACTCAAAATTGAGTACCAAGAAGTGGATGAGACAGACCATAGCATTCGGCTCCAGCCAAATGAAGCTAATTGAGGTTGTCTGTTATAGCGGAAAATTTGGAGCCGAGTTTGAGTATCAGGGGGAGTGGGCACTTAGCACCGCTGCTAACTTTAGTGAGAGCAACTTCGGGAAAAGAAGTTTGTGTGTTTGTTTGTTATTAATGTTCATATCTTGATCCATAGACATAATAAATACTGAAGAAAATGACTTACTTTTAACTTTGTTCTTTTTAACAGAAGCGTACAATGTCTCACTGGTCTGCCTTTGGTCTAAAAATGAATGCATTAAGAAAATGTTAATTTAACCTTCACCCTAAATGTATAATAGCCTAAAAGTTCAGAGCCGACATAGTGTCCGGTTATCAGACAACTTAGAGAATGAAATTTTGCTCCTATATCCACTTTGTTTGGTGCACAGCTGTGATGTGCACATGAATGACATTACATTGTATTGATATAAACCCAAGGCAGGTTTATTTGTACAGCATAGTTCATACACAAAGTAATTCAAAGTGCTTTACAGAAAAATACATTAAAATCATATTACAAACAAATCAAATCATAAATAGTCATCATAAAATTAAAAAAGAGAAAGAGACATTAAATGAGAGAAAAGAGTGCAGAATGAAAACCTTTCAGTCAGATGCAGCTGAACAGAACTGTTTTGAGCCTGGATTTAATCAGGTTTAGTCCTGGTTCAGTCTTGCTTTAGCATCTGAATCCAGGACATCTTTCATTTTATTTGCTTATTCCAAATGTTCTGGCACACTGCTGTAGCTTCCCTGTTCGCTGCAGATGAAGCAGAGGCAGTGTCAGAGAGCTCAGTAAGTCAGTAACAAACCAAACGTACATTGCAGCAACAGTATGAAGCTCGTCTATCATGTCCACGCCCCAGAAAATGTTCAAAATTACACTGATACAAAACTTTAAACTCAACACGAACAACACCAGCACAATGACAAAGAAGGCGTGGCGTTTTGATTTCTGAACCTTCCTTTGGTTCGTTACAGCGCCCCCTGGCTTTGGATGGACGAGGACTTTGAGAACAGCCACACTGCAGTAGAATATAATGCCTAAATATACAACCATTTGGCACGCATCTGCAATATACAAAGGGAGTCCATAAGTGAAAATGACAGCGAAGCCAAATAATGTAAGTGTGACCACCCAAACCAGGCCTGTTGCAATGTTCCGAATCAGACGACCTTTGCCTTTTTTGAGACCCAGGGACATCACAGGATGCACCACGGCAATGTAGTGTTCAATGCACGTACATGTAGGGAACATCGTCTCTCCATACCACCCAAAATACCCCCAGAAAAAAGGTGCTGAGCTTTTATCATAATCTATGAAAATTATACAAAGAGTTGCAAAATATGCAGCGACTCCAACCAGTTCCATCATGACGAGGTTGTAGGTGAAGAAGTCGGTGTAGCCTATAAACCAAGAAGGGTCATTTTTCTTGGATTTCCACTGCTTGAATCCCAAATAAAGGATAAAAATGCTGAGAGGGAGGATAATGACGATGCACATTATAGACACTGGAACCATCACAATGAATGGGAGGTTCTGAGTCACAGAGTCATTGGAAGCCATTTTTCACACTGGAAAAAATACAAATGTTTAAGACATTTTTTACAATTGACAGATTTTTATATTGTGTCTTCTCCTGTTTTGATTTCGTAGACACAGCTACAGTCCGTCTATCCTGGTTCAGTTCTGGTTTAGTGCAGGTTTAGTTCTGGTTTTCCACTTTGAGAATAATTTAAACATACGTTCTTACTGCAATTTACAACATATTCATGGGCTTTGGGCAAACTAAAGACACAATACTTTTCTTTGAATTGCTTAACTGCCGTAGTGACCAAGGACCAAAGCCATATGTACCTAAAAAGATACCTAAAGATTTCACTTAAATATTGTACTTTTACTTTTGTACTTTGAAGTTTCTACCACTGATAACAGTACATCGGTTAGACAAAAAATAAACAAAGAAAGCATTTAAAATGGTCAGAAATCTTACCTGGAAATCCAGGGAGCTCTTTTTGCATGTTCACTCATGTGTGAGTGATTTTACAGTGCTGGGGTGAAGGCTGTGCTTTCTTTAGTTGTGGTCACTCACATAAATCAAGGGACATAAATGCAAATATGGCACATACACAGATGCCTGTGTCAGCTCTCTCAAGTTTATTTGTACAGCAGAGTTCATACACAAAGTAATTCAAAGTGCTTTACAGAATAAGAAATACATTAAAATCACATTACAAACAAATCAAATCATAAATAGTCATCATAAATTAAAAAAGAGAAAGAGTTAAATGAGGGAGAAGAGTGCAGAATGAAAACCTCTCAGTCATCTGCAGCTGAACAGAACTGTTTTGAGCCTGGATTTAAACAGAGTCAGAGTAGAGTCTGTCTCACATGTTCAGACTGTTCCAGGTTTTAGCTGCATGAATCTGAAACTCTGACTCCCCGAGTTTAGTCCTGACTCTGGCTCCAGCAGGAGGCCGGTCCCTGAGCTCCTCACAGTGCAGATGGTTCATGTGGCACTAACATGTCATAGATGGACATTGGTGTTAGGCCATGGAGAGACTTGTGCACAAGCAGAGCTGTTTTAAAGTCTCTGAGCTACAGGGGGCAGTACAGAGACCTGAGACCAGGACGCATGTGCTCGGACTTCCTGGTTGGAGTCAGGACCCGAGCTGCAGAGTTCTGGATGTTCTGCAGTTCTCACGGCTCATTTGGAGAGGCCAGTGAGAGGCTCTTACAGGCTCTAACCTGCTATAAAAGCTAATTATATTTGGTCAAACTACAGACCAAAAGCCTACAGTATTTTTCCAATAGTATTTCACTTAATAATGTATTTAATAATATTTAAAAACATATGTGTGCCTATGCTAGTGTTCCCGAGTGCAGCTTTCCCCTGATATGACCTGCGTTTCACCAAATCTCTGCACACCAAAGTAGGACATAACCAAGGAGCAGGATATCATACACTAACACTTATTTCCTTAAAAAGTCCCTTGGTCTTGTTAAGCATTATAAATTATGCAACTCCATGATTTACCGTCATACTATGGTATTTTTTGTCACAGTTATGTCCCATCCCTAGTCCTGATATAGTCCTGGTTCAGTCCTTGTTTAGTCCTTCTGTTCTGATCTAGTCCTGGTTTAGTCTTGGTTCAGTCTTGCTTTAGCATCTGAAACTAGGACATGTTTCATTGTTTTTCCTTATTCTAAATGTTCTGGCACACTGCTGTAGCTTCCCTGTTCGCTGCAGATAAAGCAGAGGCAGTGTCAGAGCGCTCAGTAAGTTATTAAAATATGAAATGTACGAAACAGCAACAAGATGAACCTCATCTATTTTATTCATGGCAAAGAAAATGTGCAAAATTGCATTGATACAAAACTTTAAACTCAGTGTGACCAAGACCAGCACAATGACAAAGAAGGCGTGGCGTTTTGATTTCTGAACCTTCCTTTTGTCCGTTACAGCGCCCCCTGGCTTTGGATGGACGAGGACTTTGAGAACAGCCACACTGCAGTAGAATATAATGCCTAAATATACAACCATTTGGCACACATCTAAAATAAAGAAAGGGGAGTTGTAATTGAAAATGACAGCGATGGGCAATAATGTAAGCGTGACCACCCAAACCAGGCCTGTTGCAATGTTCCGAATCAGACGACCTTTGCCTTTTTTGAGACCCAGGAACATCACAGGATGCACCACGGCAACGTAGTGTTCAATGCACGTACATGTAGGGAACATCATCTCTCCATACCACCCAAAACTCCCACATAAAAAAGGTGCTGAGATTTGATCATAATCTATGAAAATTATACAAAGAGTTGCAAAATATGCAGCGACTCCAACCAGTTCCATCATGACGAGGTTGTAGGTGAAGAAGTCGGTGTAGCCTATAAACCAAGAAGGGTCATTTTTCTTGGATTTCCACTGCTTGAATCCCAAATAAAGGATAAAAATGCAGAGAGGGAGGATAATGACGATGCGTATTATAGACACTGGAACCATCACAATGAATGGGAAAGTCTGAGTCACAGAGTCATTGGAAGCCATTTTTCACACTGGAAAAAATACAAATGTTAAAGTCATTTTTACAATTTATAGATGTTGTATCTTCTCCTGTCCTGATTTTGTAGACACAGCTACAGTCCGTCTATCCTGGTTCAGTCCTGGTTTAGTACAGGTTTAGTTCTGGTTTTCCACTTTCAAAATAATTTATACATATACGTTCTTAATGCAATTTACAACATATTCATGAGCTTTGGGCAAACTAAAGATACATTATTTTTCTTTGAATTGCTTAACTGCCATAGTGACCAAGGACCAAAGCCATATGTACCTAAAAAGATGCCTAAAAATTACACTTAAATATTGTACTTTTAATTTTGTACTTCGTTAGCTTCTACCACAGGTAACAGTACATTGCTTAGACAAAAAATAAATAAAGAAATCATTTAAAATGGTCAGAAATCTTACCTGTAAATCCAGGGAGCTCTTTTTGCATGTTCACTCATGCGTGAGTGATTTTACAGTGCTGGGGTGAAGGCAGTCTGTGCTTTCTTTAGTTGTGGTCACTCATGGAAAAAAGCACTGATATTCAAATCAAGGGACATAAAAGCAAATATGGCACCACCCCCTCCCTCCCGCCCTGTTTGCCTCGTCCATCCTTCAGTCCAAAGACATCGTCTTTAAGGAGGGGAGGAGGGGTCCAGATTGTGCTGGGTGACCATTTTGGACTGGAGATTGTACCCCCACCCTGAGTCTCCCCTCGGCCATCACTTCTATCCACCGTCAATAAACATCTTCATCATATTCCATTGTTGTGGTGTGGTCCTTGCTAGTGACCCGGTATTAAGTTATACCACGGTACTGAAATACCACGGTATTGGTACGGTGAGGGTGAGCTTCTGATGGTGTTGACACCTCATTTATTTGACAATGCTCCTCACAGTGGTGCCGTTTGCCCCTTAACGCGCTCTTATACAGTCCTTATGTCTGTGCTGTATCCTCTGCTCCCCCTTGACCCTCACTTTCCTCCACCTTGTACCGGACCGGACCACACCACGGAGCACCCACACACACCCGTAACACGCACGGAGTGAAGAGCTAACCCACTAACCTTCACCCTAAATGTATAATAGCCTAAAAGTTCAGAGCTGACATAGTGTCCGGTTATCAGACAACTTAGAGAATGAAATTTTGCTCCTATATCCACTTTGTTTGGCTGTGATGTGCACATGAATGACATTACATCATATTGATATAAACCCAAGGCAGGTTTATTTGTACAGCATAGTTCATACACAAAGTAATTCAAAGTGCTTTACAGATTAAAAAGTACCTCAAAATCACGTTACAAACAAATCAAATCATAAATAGTCATCATAAAATTAAAAAAGAGAAAAAGACATTAAATGAGAGAAAAGAGTGCAGAATGAAAACCTTTCAGTCAGACGCAGCTGAACAGAACTGTTTTGAGCCTGGATTTAATCAGGTTTAGTCCTGGTTCAGTCTTGCTTTTGCATCTGAATCCAGGACATCTTTCATTTTATTTCCTTATTCCAAATGTTCTGGCACACTGCTGTAGCTTCCCTGTTCGCTGCAGATAAAGCAGAGGCAGTGTCAGAGAGCTCAGTAAGTTATTAACATACCAAACGTACATTGCAGCAACAGTATGAAGCTCGTCTATCATGTCCACGCCCCAGAAAATGTTCAAAATTACACTGATACAAAACTTTAAAGTCAGCACCACTAAGACCAGCACAATGACAAAGAAGGCGTGACGTTTTGATTTCTGAACCTTCCTTTGGTCCATTACAGCGCCCCCTGGCTTTGGATGGACGAGGACTTTGAGAACAGCCACACTGCAGTAGAATATAATGCCTAAATATACAACCATTTGGCACGCATCTGCAATATACAAAGGGAGTCCATAAGTGAAAATGACAGCGAGGCCAAATAATATAAGTGTGACCACCCAAACCAGGCCTGTTGCAATGTTCCGAATCAAACGACCTTTGCCTTTTTTGAGACCCAGGAACATCACAGGATGCACCACGGCAACGTAGTGTTCAATGCACGTACATGTAGGGAACATCGTCTCTCCATACCACCCAAAACTCCCAGAGAAAAAAGGTACTGAGGTTTTATCATAATCTATGAAAATTATACAAAGAGTTGCAAAATATGCAGCGACTCCAACCAGTTCCATCATGACGAGGTTGTAGGTGAAGAAGTCGGTGTAGCCTATAAACCAAGAAGGCTCATTTTTCTTGGATTTCCACTGCTTGAATCCCAAATAAAGGATAAAAATGCTGAGAGGGAGGATAATGATGATGTGCATTATAGACACTGGAACCATCACAATGAATGGGACGTTCTGAGTCACAGAGTCATTGGAAGCCATTTTTCACACTGGAAAAAATACAAATGTTTAATTCATTTTTACAGTTGACAGATTTTTATATTGTGTCTCCGGTTTTGATTTCGTAGACACAGCTACAGTCCGTCTATCCTGGTTCAGTCCTGGTTTAGTCCTAGTTCAATGTTCAGTCCTGGTTTAGTGCAGGTTTAGATTTGATTTTTGAGAATAATTCAAACATATACGTTTTTAATGCAACACATTTATTGGCTTTAGCCAAACTAAAGATACACTATTTTTCTTTGAATTGCTTAACTGCCGTAGTGACCAAAGACCAAAGCCATATGTACCTAAAAAGATACCTAAAAATTTCACTTAAATATTGTACTTTTACTTTTGTACTTTGTTAGCTTCTACCACAGGTAACAGTACATTGCTCAGCCAAAAAATAAACAAAGAGCATTTAAAATGGTCAGAAATCTTACCTGTAAATCCAGGGAGCTCTTTTTGCATGTTCACTCATGTGAGAGTGATTTTACAGTGCTGGGCTGGAGGCAGTCTGTGCTTTCTTTAGTTGTAGTCAGTCATGGAAAAAAGGACATAAATCAAGGGACATAAATGCAAATATGGCACATACACAGACGCCTGTGTCAGCTCTCTCAAGTTTATTTGTACAGCAGAGTTCATACACAAAGTAATAAACAAAGTAATCAAGAAACATATCAAAATCTGATTATATATATATATATATATATATATATATATATATATATATATATATATATACATACATACATATATGTACGTATGTATATATACGTGTTTCTCACCTTCCACGGTGGTTGGTCTCTCACCCTCATCAGCTCGGGTCCTCTACCAGAGGCCTGGGAGCTTGAGAGTTCTGCGCAGTATCTTTGCTGTTCCCAGTACTGCACTTTTCTGGACTGAGATGTCTGTTGTCCTTCCTGGGATCTGCTGCAACCACTCATCCAGTTTGGGGGTCACGGCCCCGAGTGCTCCGATCACCACAGGCACCACCGATGCTTTCACCTTCCAGGCCCTCTCCAGCCCCTGGTATTTCTCTAGTTTCTCGTGTTCCTTTTTCCTGACATTGCCATCGCTCGGTATTGCAATGTCCACCACCACGGCTTTGTTCTCTCGCTTATCCAGAACCACGATGTCTGGTTGGTTTGCCATCACCATTCTGTCAGTCTGTATTTGGAAGTCCCACAGGATCTTGGCGCGCTCATTCTCCACCACCTTTGGAGGCGTTTCCCACCTTGATCCTGGGGTTTCCAGCCCGTACTCTGCACAGATGTTTCTGTACACTATGCCCGCTACTTGGTTATGTCGCTCCATGTACGCTTTCCCTGCCAGCATCTTACACCCTGCAGTTATGTGCAGGACTGTCTCAGGCACTTCTTTGCACAACCTACAACTTGGGTCTTGTCTGGTGTGGTAGATCTGGGCCTCTATTGCTCGGGTGCTCAAGGCCTGCTCCTGTGCAGCCAGGATGAGTGCCTCCGTGCTGTCCTTCAGACCAGCCCTCTCCAGCCATTGGTAGGATTTCTTGATATCAGCCACTTCAGTTATGTTCCGGTGGTACGCCCCGTGTAGGGGTTTGTCCTGCCATGATGGTCCCTCCAGCACCTCTTCCTCTGTGTCCCACTGTCTGAGACATTCTCTGAGCATGTCATCAGTCTGGGCCTTGTCACTGATGTACTTGTGGAGCTTGGATGTTTCATCCTGGACAGTGGTTCCCACACTCACTAGTCCTCGGCCTCCTTCCTTCCGGCTCGTGTACAGTCTCAGGGTGCTGGACTTGGAATGGAACCCTCCATGCATGGTCAGGAGCTTTCGTGTCTTAACATCCGTGGTCTGTATCTCCTCCTTTGGCCAACTTATGATTCCTGCTGGGTATCTGATCACTGGCAGGGCGTAGCTGTTTATTGCCTGCGCCTTGTTCTTGCCATTGAGCTGGCTTCTTAGGACCTGCCGTACTCTTTGCAGGTATTTGGCTGTCACCGCTTTCCTTGTTGCCTCGTCAAGGTTGCCATTTGCCTGTGGGATACCAAGGTACTTGTAGCTGTCCTCAATGTCTGTTATTGTTCCCTCTGGGAGTGAGACCCCCTCTGTGTGGACTACCTTCCCTCTCTTTGTCACCATCCTACTACATTTCTCGAGCCCGAATGACATTCCAATGTCTGTGCTGTAGATCCTGGTGGTGTGGATCAGTGAGTCGATGTCTCGCTCGCTCTTAGCGTACAGCTTGATGTCATCCATGTAGAGGAGGTGACTGATGGTGGCCCCGTTTCTGAGTCGGTATCCATAGCCCGTGCGGTCGATTATTTGGCTGAGGGGGTTCAGACCTATGCAGAACAGCAGTGGGGACAGTGCGTCTCCTTGGTATATGCCGCATTTGATGGTCACTTGTGCAAGTGGCTTGCCATTGGCTTCAAGGGTGGTTTTCCACAACCGCATCGAGTTTGCAATGAACGCCCTTAGAGTCCTGTTGATATTGTACAGCTCCAGGCACTCAGTGATCCATGTGTGGCATTGAGTCATAGGCTTTCTTGTAATCAATCCAGGCAGTGCACAGGTTGGTCTGACGGGTTCTGCAGTCACGAGCGACTGTTCGGTCAACCAGGAGTTGGTGTTTGGCTCCCCTGGTGTTTTTGCCGATGCCCTTCTGTGCTGCGCTCATGTATTGATCCATGTGCCCGCTTATCTTAGCCGCGATGATGCCTGACATGAGCTTCCATGTTGTGGAGAGACAGGTTATTGGCCGATAGTTGGATGGGACTGTACCCTTTGCGGGATCCTTCAGGATCAGGATCGTACGCCCTTGGGTTAGCCATTCAGGGTGAGTCCCATCCCTTAGCAGCTGGTTCATTTGTGCTGCTAGGCGCTCATGGAGAGCAGTGAGCTTCTTTAGCCAGTATGCATGGATCATGTCAGGGCCTGGTGCTGTCCAACTTTTCATGCCTGAGACTCTTTCCTGGATGTCTGCCACTGAGATGGTAACTGGATTCTGTTCAGGGAGGTTGCTGTGGTCTGCTCTCAGAGCCACCAGCCACTGTGCATCGGTGTTATGTGATGCTTCCCTTTCCCATATGTCTTTCCAGTACCTCTCAGTCTCCAGCCTTGGTGGGTCTGCTCTGCTGTTATTACCCTGCCATTGAGCGTACACTTTCACAGGTTGTGTTGCGAACAGGTGGTTTATTCATCTGGCTTCATTCTCTCTCGTGTACCTCTTTAGGCGGCTGGCCAAGGCTTGGAGCCTTTGTTTGGCAGTTTCGAGTGCTTCAGGTATGGGCATCTGGCTGTACCTCTTGGGTACTCACTTTTTCATCGCACCTTTCTGGGCCTCTGACAGTTGGCTCACTTCTCGCCACACTTCCTTGATTTTAGCCTCTAACCGTCTTTTCCATGGTGGGTATCGTATCTCATGGCTCCCATGGTTGCTCTTATAGCCCAACACCTCTAGGATCACTGCTGCTGAAGTGTAGATCAGCTCATTGGTTTCAGTGATGGTTGTGGTAGGGATCGCTCTGAGTGCTGCATTCACATCCTTTCACATCCTCTAGCAGACTTTCAGATGGTACTTCACTTAGCCTCTGTAACTGGCATCGGGGTTGCCTTGTGTTCATCCGGGCCATGATCTTGTCTTTCAGGTCAGTCGCTGCCTCGCTCAGCGTGATACTTATTGGGGCTTCCTTCCCAATCTCTGGTTGGGGAGTTAGTGTTAACTCCCCTCTGACCTGGCGGTCTGGCTCCCCCTTGCCGTAGCATTTGTGTTGTACCTCGTCAATCTCTAGTTGTGATAGCAGTTGCCGTTTTTGGATGTTGGAACACTGAGCTACTAGTTGTTTGGCCATCAGCTTGGACTGTGGGTATCGTAGTAACCATTTCTCCCACATCCTGTTCATGTAACCCCTCTGACTAGGGTTACTGGAGTAGTAGCATTCCAAGAGAGCCTGGTTCTCGCATCTCGCCCATTTCCGTCTTGTTCCAGTAGCCCATTTCTCATCAAGGTGTCCTGGTTCCTCGACACCTGACGCAGACCTTGTTTGGCCGGGCGACGTCTGAGCCGGCATCTCGTAAGTTTTATCGCCTCTCATCATTGTATGAGGTGGGCAGTAGCGTAAAGGGTCTTGCCCAAGGACCCACACTGGTTTTTGCTCCTAATGCCCTTGGGGGGCATATATATATCCATCCATCCATCTTCTCCCGCTTAATCCGGCTGGGTCGCGGGGGCAGCTTGCTGCCCAATACTCATAGCACCTGACCCCCCCTATGAACCCCTCTGCAGGTGGTGAGCCCACAGGAGGGTGGACAACATGGTCCTTGATGTTAGTTCATAGGGGTGCGGGCATGTTTTAGGTTGATGGGGGAAACCGGAGCACCCGGAGGAAACCCATCCAGACACGGGGAGGAACATGCAAACTCCACACAGAAAGGCCCGGGCGACCCGGGGATCGAACCCGCAACCTTCTTGCTGTGAGGCCTGAGTGTTGCCACTCAGCCACCATGCCATATATATATATATATATATATATATATATATATATATATATATATATATATATATATATATATATATACATACAGTCAAGTGAAAAAGTTTGGACACCCCTGATCATTTTCAAGATTTTCCTTTATAAATCATTGGTTGTTCAGATGAGCAATTTCAGTTAAATATATCATATAGTAGATAAACACAGTGATATTTGAGAAGTGAAATGAAGTTTATAGGATTTACAGAATGTGCAATAATTACTGAAACAAAAGTAGGCATGTGCATAAATTAGGGCACCCTTGTTGTTTTATTGATTTTAATACCTTTAGCATTAATTATTGGAACACAAAATTTGTTTGGTAAGCTCATTGACTCTTGGCCTACATACACAGGTGAAGCCGATCAGGAGAAAGGGGATTTAAGGGGCCAGGTGCAAGTTCTTCTCCTCTTTGCATCTTCTCTGAAGAGTGGCAACATGGGAGCCTCAAAACAACTAACAAATGACCTGAAAACAAAGATTGTTCAACATCATGGTTTAGGGGAAGGATACAAAAAGCTCAGAAATGTCAGCTGTCAGTTTCCACTGTGAGGAACATAGTGAGGAAATGGAAGACCACAGGCACAGTTCTAGTTAAGGCCCGGAGTGGCAGGCCAAGAAAAATCTCAGATAAGCAGAGGTGAAGGATGGTGAGAACAGTCAAACTTAACCCACAGACCAGCTCCACAGACGTACAACATGATCCTGCTGCAGATGGTGTCACGGTGCATCGATCAACTATTCAGCGCACTTTGCACAAGGAGATGCTGTGTGGGAGAGTAATGTGACGGAGCCTTTTCTGTGCACATGCCACAGAGTCGCTTGAGGTCTGCTAAAGCACATTTGGACAAGCCAGCTTCAATTTGGAATAAGGTGCTGTGGACTGAAGAAACTAAAATTGAGTTATTTGGACATAACAAAGGGTGGTGTGCATGGCGAAAGAAGAGCACAGCATTCCAAGACAAACACTTGCTGCCCACAATAAAATGTGGTGGTGGTTCCATCAGGCTGTGGGCCTGTGTGGCCAGTGCAGGGACTGGAAATCCTGTTAAAGTTGAAGAATAACTAACAATGTTCAAGAATCAGTGACAAAGTTGAAGTTGTGCCAGGGCTGGAAACTTCAACAAGACAACATCCCTAAACACTGCTCAGATTCTACTAAGGCAGTTCATGCAGAGGAACAAGTACAATGTTGTGGAATGGCCATCTCAGTCCCCAGACCTGAATATTATAGAAAATCTGTGGTGCGATTTAAAGCGGCCTGTCCATGCTCAGGCACCATCAAACTTGACTGAACTGGAGATTTTTTGTAAAGAAGAATGGTCAAAAATACCTTCAACCAGAATCCAGACCCTCATTGGAAGCTATAGGAAGCGTTTAGAGGCTGTTATTTCTGCAAAAGGAGGATCTACTAAATATTGATGTCATTTTTCTGTTGGGGTGTCCTAATTTATGCACTTGCCTACTTTTGTTTAAGTAATTATTGCACACTTTCTGTAAATCCTATAAAGTTCATTTCACTTCTCAAATATCACCGTGTTTGTCTGCTATATGATATATTTAACTGAAATTGCTGATCCGAACAACCAATGATTTATAAAGGAAAATCTTGAAAATGATCAGGGGCGTACAAACATTTTCACATGACTGTATGCTTACGTGCTCGTCATTCACCATCTCGTCGGGGTCAGGTGATTTCCATTCATTTTAGCAGCTGTAAATATGGGCCATGCCTTCGGGATGGGGGCTTGGATACAGCTTCATGTCAGCAGTGTGTTTGGGGGACAGGAGTGCTTTGTGCTACTGGCAAAGCCCAGGCATTCATTGTTGTGAAAGCAATGGGCCCTACACCCTGTAATGGCGCGGCCCTAAAAAGTAAAGATCAAGACTTTGCGTTACCTTGATGAGGTGAGGACAAAAAGGGGACTGGGGCCCCATCGAAGCTCAAGTGGAGCAGAAAGAGAACCAGTCCTCCCTGTAATAAACTCACAATGTGAACACAAAACTGAGTTCTTTTTCTGTTGGTTCACTTAAAGGGGAATATATGTGAAAATACCCTTAGAGAGCTAGAATCAGTAGGGTTGGCAATTCCAGGGCTGAAATTTACAAATGATTCTAGTCAAGAGGTATGGAGTTTAAAATCACAGTGGAGCACTTCCTGTATTACCACATTGCATCACACAGAGTGTTTTCTGTTTGCAAGAACTCAGCCTAAAAGGGAACTCCAGCATGTTTAAAGCTAAAGTCCATTTCTAGAAGTGGTCGAATACTGTCAGAAGCCAAAAACTGCCACAGATCAGTGTTGCCTCAGCGGAGATCTCGCTGTGGCAATTGATTCTTAACTTCCACGTAAAACGCCAATTTGCTTCACACTGAAGAAGCTTAACACCACTTTCTAACTCATCTTACAACAGCCAGTCTAACAAACAAAACGCTCTGCCTGGTTCACTCATTAGTGTCAGGAAACGTTATAAAACAGCTTCATAAACAGCCTTACACTTACCTCTGTTGATTTCCCACTGCGCATGTGAAAGCCCAAAAGACTCGACTGCCGATGTCATTTCTAATCCCATTTATTTACGAGTGAATTATATTTTTTGAAAAACACTAAAATTTACATTCCTGAACCATTTTCTTTCAACAACGTTCAGTTCCTCCTCTTCTTCACCGTCAGTAGTCGATCCTCACCTGTTGCTTCTTTTGCCGCCGCTGGAGTCGACAATCGAGTCTTTTGGGCTTTCACATGCGCAGTGTGGAATCGACAAAGGTAAGTGTAAAGCTGATTGTGATGAGGAAATGACATTATAACATAAATCAGAAAATGGTGTACTATAAATTACCCAAAAATATTTTAGCTTTCATGTTTATTGTCTCCAAACGCTTTAAAGCTCTGGACATAAGTTTGAAGGATAGCTTTAGCTCCATTTGCAGGTCGTTTGAATGCTGGCAGTGAAGTGAAAATATTTTCCTATATGATTCACAATACAATTTTTGGTGGAGGGTCTGCCACTTTCTTGTCCCTATGGAGATTTAATTATTTTGCCTGGAATGTTTCACAGTAAGTGTTGTGGATTTTTAAATCTGAGAAGAATAAAAACTGGAGAGAAGTTGTCTTCAATCAAAGAGTCTGGATTTATTAAAGCAACTGTGCGCACAACTACAGAGAAAATGAAAAAGAAACCTTCTGTCCCTCATGCATGGTCCGTCTCTCCCTAATCTGAACCATGGCAAAACAAAAACAGGCTCTTATACAGTTGGCAAACGTCATAACATCAACATGAGGTAAAACATACCTCAGTATATCTAAACTGTTTTCAAAAGGAGACGATTTATCTGGGTGCAGACATGCAGACAAGCAGGGGTCAAAAAAGTCACAGAGTGCAACTCGCATTACCTGTACTCCTGACAACATTTCCATGACATTTGAATAGCCTGTACATTTCCCTTCAGAGGAAACCATTATGCTGAGGGACCGGCCTCACCTGCGGACCAGACATGAAAACATACGAAACATTTGAATTTCATTAAGCACAATTTAACACGCCGCGACCCAGCCGGATTAAGCGGGAGAAGATGGATGGACAATTTAACACGTGAGGATCCAGTCTGGAAATAATGGTAAATAAGAAAATATACCAGAGCTAGACAGTTTGATAAATACTGCACTATTTCTGCATAATTTTTGTTTATTGATACTTTTGCAGAGACACTTGGGATGTTCCACATGCATCTCTATTGGTGAAATGTTCAGCAGTTACCACGGTAACACAATGCACACATTAGCACACACACAAAAAAAAGTTTTAAGATTGTCCGAAAACTCAAGAAAAAACTTGTTTAGGTGTTTGAGTTTCAAGAAAAAGGTAAGAGTGATAAACAGAAAAAACTAAATCAGTTTTTTCTGGATTTCTAGATTATGTTAAAATAAAGATCAGATTTTAGTTTAATTTGAGTAACAGAGCTTCCAATAGAGTAATATAATAAAGTGGTGTATGTGTTTAATGGCTGAAATGCGCCACCCTAAGATCATTACGTTTTGAATTTGTATTTTTATGTTATAGGCCAGGGGTTTTCAACTTGGTGAATGTGAGCCTCCCCTTAGAGCTTACCCCCTTCTCCATAAGCCCATCCTGCCCTTCCCCACACAGGCCTCTGAAGTAGTAGGTGCATCTTTTGGGTTCCTGCCATGATGAGTTTCAAAAACAACTGATAATAGCTTTTTGTTAAATATTGTATTTTCATATTTTTTAAAAGCGCATTCATAAATATCATTTCCAGCTTCATACACCTAATTGAGGCAACTTTTAACATCACTGAAGGCTCCATCCCCTATGTGCACCTGCGTGAAGTTGGTCCCCCATCAAACGCAAACCTCCACAAAAGCTATGTCAATCGTTTGTGGTTCGTTTGTGCTGCAAAAAAGTTTTGTTTGTGTTTCTTTAGTTTTGGAGAAATTAACAATTCTTTTATAGGTCAAATTGGGGCCAGTCCCCAGAAAGCTTCAAAATGCTCTAAAACATCCAAAATGGAGTCAATCGTTTGTGCTTCGTTTGTGCTGTTTTGTGCTGCAAAAAGTTTTGTTTGTTCTATTCTGGTTCTGAAGCTATTTGCAATTTGATTTTCGGCCAATGACATCATCCAGCCCCTCAGAATGTTAAACAAAGCTTAAAACAGGAAGAAAATTATACAAAACGTTTGTATTTTGTTTGTGCTGTTTTGAAAAAAAAAAAAAAAAAACATCTGGGACTTCTTTACCTTTTTTCAATGCTTAAAATGCTCTGTTCCACCTTGTGATGTCATGATGTCATGAAGTGGCAGTTTTCATATTAACAGCTACCTTTTGTTCAGTAGGGATTGGCCATTCCAGGGCTGAAATTGCTCCAAAAATATTTTAGTTTTACTGTTTATTGTCTCCAAAATCCTTAAAACTCTGGACACAAGTTTGAAAAATAGTTTCATGCAATAGCTCTATTAGCAGGTCATTTGAATGCTGTCAGTGAAGTCTGCCAGGTGAGAATTCCACCCAAACCACAGCTCATTTGGTTGTGACCATATATACACTTAACATTTCCCATTAATGATGTTAATGATGATAATGATGATTAATGATAATGAAAGAAATCAATATGGAAATCTTTTAGCACTGAGACCAGACATGTTCCATTTGAATCGTAGACCAGAAAAACATCTTTGAATTGAACAGTGTGAGGTTTCTAACATTTTAAACTATCCATCATAATGTAGGATCAATGACAGTTTTATGTATTGTCTTTTTCAGCAGAATAACCATACACTGCATAGAGAAGTGGACTAAATGAGTGTTCAGCTCCAGTCAAATGAAGCTCATCGAGGCTAATTTTACCCAATTCCGTCAAATGCCCCGATGATGTTGAGGGCTTCATCAACTTCGTCCTCTCTTTCGAACTAATGGGCCTGAGGGAAATGGTTCTAAAATAGAAGCTTTTATAAACTGTTCATCTGAAAAAACCTTTTGAAAGAACAGTTTGTCCCGAATAGTTCAAAAAAGTGTTCTTCAGGGTTTTTCATTGTTTTATAATTTCATATGTACAAGAAGCAATGCATTAAAACAAAATAAACTTTCTTTTAAAACTATATTTGAGGAGAGTTTCTGCAGGTTACTGTAGCACAGCAGGTCTGAGCTGTGGTTCAGTCTATATCTGACAGTGCAGCGAGGGACACACACCCGCTCGCTCACCTGCTCGTCCCGCGGCTGCTCATCTGACCTGGAACTACTCCTGTCCGGTACTGTCTTGTCTATCCACGTTGGAGTGGTCCTGGCCACTGCATGAACAATCCATCCTGGCAAAGTTCAACAGGGTTGTTCGCCCTGGATCCATAAAATCCCGCTGCGCTCAGTCCAGACTAGCCCACGCTAGCCTCACGGTAGCCTTCCAGTGGCCCCCAACTCCTGCATGCTGACAGCATGGACTTCAGACGCTGATATGCTCTACAGCCTGTGGATTACTGTGAGCGTCCTCTTTCTTCCTGGAACATATCACCAGCAGACATCCAGAGCAGTCCCAACACGGACATTTTGCCAGTCTGAAGCCAAGGCTAGCTCTCCGCTAGCACTAGCCGCACAGAGAATGCCGCTGCAGTACTCCGCCTCTACCCTTCGCGGACTCAACACCTGCTGCCGCCCGCTCTGTGCTGGAACTCTCCGGCAACCTGGACTCTTCTCCGGCGCACGTCCTCCACGCCGTGGCAATGATCGCTTGTCCATCTACAACTTTCCATCCGCAAACGCCATCCCGTCCATCTGGCCACACCGCTCGCCAGCTTCCGCAACACGTCATCACAACAAATCGCACGTGAATCTGTCAAATCTCCGCTCTCTCCCTCGCTGCTTGGATCCCACTGCAACCCCACGTCACCTGAAGCTCTCACTCCTCAACACCCGTTCACTAAACAATAAGAGCCTCATCCTCAACGAATACATCCAGGACAATAACTTATATTTTCTCTGTCTCACTGAAACATGGCACAAACCCATGGATTTACATACATCGAAAAACCCCGTGCTGATGGAAGAGGTGGAGGTACAGCTGTCATCTACAAAAAGGACACTAAAATAACCCAAATCTCCGTCTCTAGTATTCACTCTTTTGAATACATTGCCTTTAAACTGTCTGGTCCATCCCCTTTAGTCACTGCTGTTATCTACCGCCCACCCAAACCAAATACCTCTTTTCTCTCCGAGTTTACAGATTTTTTGACCCAGCTAAGTGCCATCTCATCATCCCTCCTCCTCCTAGGTGACTTCAACTTTCACATTGACTCAAAGGACTCCAAACCTGCCATAGAATTCCTGGATTTACTCCATTGTTTTAATATCACTCAACAAGTACATTTTCCCACCCATTCCCACGGACACATTCTTGATCTGGTTTGCTCCTCAGGTATCCCAATCCATAATCTCTTCAGCCATAACCTCCATGTATCAGATCATCTGGCCATTGCGTTTGAAATCAACATACCTACTGCACCTCCCAAAACAAAACGCAAAATTACTTTCCGTAACCTCAAATCCATTGATCCATCCGCTGTTTCTGCACTTCTCACCACCAAACTCGCTGCCACCCCACCTCCCACGTGTGAAAATACCTCCGAACTTGTCACTTACTACAACAACACACTATCTTCCTGTCTTGATGAACTTGCCCCTATCAAAACTAAAACAGTCTCGTTCACACACACAGCCCCCTGGTTTACTCCTGAGCTCCGCCAAATGAAATCATGTAAGCGTCAGCTTGAGAGACTGTACAAAAAGACATGTCTAATGGTCCATCTCCAAAATTACACAGATTATATTCAGTCATACAAAGATGCTCTAAACACTGCCCGGTCAAACTACTATTCAAATCTCATTCACTCTGATTCCAAAAACCCCAAAACTCTTTTCTCCACAATCAACAAACTCCTGAAGCCCTGTGACAACACCTCATCATCTTTCACAACAACCAAATGCACTAATTTCTTGTCCTACTTTCAGACTAAAATTAACTACATCTAATCTACAATTCCCTCAGTCTCCCCACAGCCAACACAGCCTCAACTCCTGACCCGCCTCCTCCCAGCACCACTCAACAGCTTTCTCATTTCTCCCCCATTACTCCTGTTCAGCTCACCAAACTACTCTCAGGCATCAAAACACCAACCTGCTCTCTGGATCCCATCCCCTCTGCTCTCATCAAAACATGTCTTCCCATCATTTCTCCCTTAATCACAACTAACATAAACTCATCACTTACAAATGCTTCTGTTCCACAGTCTCTCAAGCTGGCAGCTATCACCCCCATACTTAAAAAACCTGCCCTTGACCCTGACAACTTTGCAAATTACCAACCCATATCCAACCTTCCCTTCCTGTCCAAAATCCTTGAGCGTGTCATAGCTGCACAACTACATAAACACTTAATCTCCAACAGCCTGTATGAGCCATTTCAGTCCGGTTTCCGTCAAAAGCACAGTACAGAGACAGCACTACTCAAGGTAACAAATGATCTTCTCCTCTCCTCCGACTCAGGCCAACTCTCCATCCTCATCCTCTTGGATCTCACTGCCGCTTTTGACACCATCAGTCACACCATCCTCCTCTCTAGCCTCAAGACCTCCATCAACATCACCGGCTCTGCTCTGTCCTGGCTCCAGTCATATCTCACCAACCGACAGCAATTCATCAGTATCAACAACTGCTCCTCCTCCACTGCACCACTGTCTCAAGGTGTTCCCCAAGGTTCGGTGCTTGGTCCCCTCTTGTTCATCCTGTACATTCTCCCACTTGGTAACATCATTCGTCGTCATGGCCTCCGTTTTCACTGCTACGCCGACAACATACAGCTCTACATCTCCACTTCATCCAGTAACACAACAACTCACTCCTCCCTCACACAGTGCCTGTCTGACATCAAAACCTGGATGACACACAATCTACTCAAACTCAACAGTGACAAAACCGACATCATAATAATTGGCCCAAAAACACTCACTAAATCCTCCTCAAGTTTCTGTCTAGACTTTGATCATTCCACACTCACTCCATCCCCACTCATCCGAAATCTTGGCATTCTCATTGACCAAAACCTATCATTCGAACCCCATGTAAAGCAAATAACCCGGACTGCCTTTTTTCATCTCAAAAACATTGCACACCTCCGCCCATCACTCACCTTTTCAGCTGCAGAAACTTTAATACATGCATTTATCACATCCAGAATCGACTACTGCAATAGCATCCTCTACAGCACACCCTCAAAAACACTTAACAAACTGCAATATATACAAAACTCTGCTGCCCGCCTCCTCACACGTACCCGTGTGAGCGAACACATCACCCCAGTCCTCCAAAACCTTCATTGGCTCCCCATCCCTCAGCGAATTCAGTTCAAAGTTCTCAAAACCCATCCAGACACGGGGAGGAACATGCAAACTCCACACAGAAAGGCCCGGGCGACCCGGGGATCGAACCCGCAACCTTCTTGCTGGGAGGCCTGAGTGTTGCCACTCAGCCACCGTGCCGCCTAAAAAGTTCTTCTTATTACTTTCAAAGCTCTCCACAACCTGGGCCCCTCCTACCTCACAGATCTGCTCCACCGCCACACCCCATCCCGCTCCCTCCGCTCCTCCAACACAAACCTCCTGTCCCTTCCCTGCAGGACCAAGCTCCGAACCTGGGGAGACAGAGCCTTCTCTGTCGCTGCTCCCACCCTTTGGAACTCACTCCCACAGCCACTCCGAGAATGCACTGACCTCACCACCTTCAACAAACACCTTAAGACTCACCTGTTTAAAGCTGCTTTTAATCTTTGACTGCTATAAGTACTGTTTTTAATGTTTTTTACCTTTGTATTTTTTTAATTGCTCATCTGTGTAAAGTGTCTTTGAGTATCTTGAAAAGCGCTATATAAATAAAATGTATTATTATTATTATTATTATTATTATTATTATTATTATTATTATTATTATTATTATTATTATATCTGCAGTGAACCTTGATTGATATTACACATCCATTCACTCTGGTACACCCTGGTGCTGTCTATAACCTAGAACATACAAAAACAGTCTGGACTGAAGTTGATGATCCTGAAACAAACTGAAATCTGAATGCATGCCTGAAAATGCCTGAAAATTTGGTTAAAGCTGATTTTGAGACAGTGAGCCCAGGGCACCCCCAACCGCTCTGGAAAGTGTATACTCCTGCCCCCTACAGCTTTTAACTACTCACTACCGCTCTGACTCTTCACTCCTTACTCCTGATCAGATCAATCTTAGACCGAAGAACTTCTTTTGTCACACTTTTGTCTTGACTTACCTGAACTTCTGCATCTGATGTTGTTCTGTTTTCTGGGGTATTTTGAACACTTTGTATCAGAAGGTGGTCTCAGTCCACACCGAATGAAACTGGCTTTCACACTGGCCCAAACAAACCAAACTCGCCGGTGTTCTGAACTCGAGTGCTCAAACCTACCATCCAACAGGTACTACATCAAACTGTGCACAACAGAATGTATTTTGGTCCCCTTTGTCGGAAACAAACTGAGCAGAGAAGGATGACGGGCGCAGTATGAGGCCTCCAGTTTACACCAAAGCAGTAACACACGCAGGTATTGCATATTAGGTTGGAGTTCTAATATTTTAGCGTCAATATGTGGTGTCAAAATAAACGTCTGATGCCCTTTCAGAATACATTTTTTTGGTCCCAAATGGAAGACATACCCGATCACACCAATATCATTATTATTTATTTCTCAAGTTTTATATAATATTATAGAGACATAGTTAAAAATGAACAAACTTAAAATAAATTTACGTTGAATATGAAAATAGAATGTCTGTAAACAAACCCACTTTATTCATATCCCCGTATCAAGGATGTGTTTATAAGACTCATCTCATCAAATAGAGGAAAAGGCAAAAGAGAAACAAAGCAAATGCAAATGAGGAGTACATCAAAACTGGATTTATTGAAAACAACACTGTTACAGGTGTGTGGCCGTTTGCACAGACAGTGTGGCTTTGCCTGTCAAAGACCCTTTTAACCTGATACATCGCAGTGTGTTTGCATTTGCTCTGCTAACTGGCATGCACAGAAAATAAATGAAGGGCACTTTGTGTGGAATCCTGTCATTTTAATTCATATTTAACAGATCTTACATTACAGAAGGCCGTACTGCATATAAAAAATATTGAAAAGGACAAAATGTTCAAAAGGTGCTGTTGATCAGAGAATAAACAGTATTCTCGTCCTTGGGTCCTTGAAAATAAACAAACAAAGAAAAAAACATGATATTATTATATATTGGCCAAAATTAAATTTGTTATGTTTTTTTTAAATAAATTTTATTATGCATTAACTTATATTTATGACAATAAAAATGACTTACTTTTGTCTTTCTTCTTTCTAACAGGAGCGTACAGTGTATCCTCACTGGTCTGACGCTGACCTAAAAATGAACTGATTGTTATTAAAATAGTAACTTAAAGTGGAAATCCGACATGTTTAAAGCTAAAGTCCACTGCTAGAGGTGGTCGAATTCTGTCAGAAGCCAAAAAACGGCACAGATCAGTGTTGCCTCGGTGGGGATCTCACTGTGATAGTGATGGGGGCAAGTTCTTACCTTCCGCATAAAACGCCAATTTGTTTCACACTGAAGAGGCTTAACACCACTTTAACCCATCTTACAACAGCCACGAGTCTAACAAACAAAACGCTCTGCCAGGTTCACTCATTAGTGGTCTTTTGGGCATTCACATGTGCAGTGGGAAATCAACAGAGGTAAGTGTAAGGCTGCTTATAAAGTTGTTTTATAAAGTTTCCAGACACCAATGAGTGAGCCAGGCAGAGCATTTTGTTTGTTAGACTCGTGGCTGTTGTAAGATGGGTTAGAAAGTGGTGTTTAGCTCAAAATGGCATTTTATGTGGACGTTAAGAACTTGCCCCCATCACTACACTAGTTTGTTGCCTTAACAGACTCACTGCCACAGTGAGATCTCGGCCGAGGCAACACTGATCTGTGCTGTTTTTTGGCTTCTGACAGTATTCGACCACCGCAACGGACTTTAGCTTCAAATGTGCCAGAGTTCCCCTTTAACACTTTACAATAAGTCATATTTAGGCATCAATTTGGAAGTTTTTCACTCATGGATCAAAATTGAGTACCAAGAAGTGGACGAAACAGACCATAGCATTCGGCTCCAGCCAAATGAAGCTAATTGAGGTTGTCTGTTATAGCGGAAAATTTGGAGCCGAGTTTGAGTATCAGGGGGAGTGGGCACTTAGCACCGCAGCTAACTTTAGTGAGAGCAACTTCGGGAAAAGAAGTTTGTGTGTTTGTTTGTTATTAATGTTCATATCTTGATCCATAGACATAATAAATACTGAAGAAAATGACTTACTTTTAACTTTGTTCTTTTTAACAGAAGCGTACAATGTAGTCTCACTGGTCTGCCTTTGGTCTAAAAATGAATGCATTAAGAAAATATTAATTTAACACTCATGTTTTTACTTTACTTTACCCATTTTACTTGATTTGAGTAGATTTGAGTTGACAAGAAAAATGATCTACCAGTGGAATACATTTTTAACATAAGATCTATAGTTTCTTATTTTAAATGCAAAAAAAATTGTAATTGTAATTGTTGTATTGTATTGCTCCATTTGGTACATCATTTTACAAAATGCTCTGCTCCACCTTGTGATGTCATCTAGTGGTGGTAGTTTTCAAGTTAACAGCTCCTTTTACCTTTAGTTCAGTAAAGATTGGCCATTCCAGGGTTGAAATCGTTCAGATGATTCTAGTGTAGATGTTTGGAGTTTAAAAACACAATGGAGCGCATCCCGTATTACCACATGACATCACAAGGTGGAACAAAGCATTTTCTGTTTGAGAAAAGAACTCTAAACATGCAGGGTTTGTGTGTTTAACATGAATGTGTCTGAAAGTGAAAGTAAATTTGAAAAGCTGCCAAACCTGATAACAAGTTTGATTATTGAGAGAACAAAACCAAGCTTTTTAGGCCACTCCAGTTTCAAATTACATGTCATTTGTGTATAATTTTTCTTCCCAAACTTCCACTGGTTAAACATAATTGTGGCATGTCAGTCTTTCAGGTTTTAAAAATATTGTATATTTATTGAAAAAAAAAAACAGATTTAAACAGATTTAGTAAGTGCTCAATTAAGGCTAAAGTATTTTAAAATTGCCTATAATACTCTATTTTTACTCTATTTTTTTTTTTCTATTTTCTAATGTTTCCTGATCACAAACAGACCTGGAGTTGTGTTTTGTTTCATTCACACATGTTTAACACACAAACCCTGCAGATTTAGGCTGAAGGCAGCTGTTAAACTACAGACAACTACAAGTACAACTAGCAGTACCAGTACTACAGAGTAAAAAAGAAAATGTTAAGGCCCTGTCACACCTTGCTGATTTAGCCAGCGTATGCCGACGTACCAGAATGTCCCTAAAACGCTGGCATACGCTGAACTATCAGTGTTTTTATTTATTTATTTATTTATTTTGGGTGTATACATAGCATATTCATAATGAGTTGGACATATATAAAACATATTAGTAACTTATAGCACGTTTTGTTAACTTATAGATAACTTATACCAACTAATGCTTAGCCTGTTGCCAGGGTCCACAGCTTATGCCCAACGACAGTCTAACTTATGCACAGTGCACGGCAGCGTATTGCCGACGATCACGTGTCGTCGCCTATAAAAAAGGCTGCCGCACAACGATTTAAGTCATAACTGCACTAGACAACAGCAACATTATTATTCACTACTGACACGCAACTGGTGCAGTGGGTTTTCGCCGCCTATTCCAACATCCCAACTTTTAGACAACGCAGTATTACATAGTACTACATGCCTCTATTCAGACATGATGGCTTTCTGACACTTTTGGGATCACTATCATCATATTTTATGTCTCTCGCTGTTCATGGTGCTTAATGCAGCAGATTGATCAATAGGTGGGTTGGTATAGAGCAGCAGGATATGGCTGCAGACCACAGGCTGTAAAGTCGTAAGTGAGATCACGTCGGCTGTTTCCTGCCTACAGCAGTGTTCAAAGATCAGAGGTCTGCACTTTGAGTTAGATACAAGTCAAAACTGTGTATTATTATTTGTGAAATTTGGTGCAATATTTCAGATACAGAATTTTAAAGTATAAACCACAGGTGTGAAACATGCGGCCCGGGGACCAGAGCCGGCCCTCCAAGACCTTTAATCTGGCCATCGGCTGATTTTCTATTAAAATATTTAAAAGGTCGATCGTTTTGACTGTGACCGTGACACCCTCATCAGCAAAATGTCCAAAATGAGAAAAGTGGAGCTGAGTGCAGGATTTTCGAAGAAATATTTAATCATTCTTATTTGTTCCCGGAGGTGAATGGGAAACCTGTGCTCGGTGTGTTTGCAACAAGTGGCGGTGCTCAAGGAAAATAATCTTAAACACCACTAAAAGACACAGCGAAAAATACAATAACTTGAACGGAGAATTGTGAAGACAGAAGATAAACAAATTATTGCTGAGACTGAAGAAACAGCAGTCTGTTTTCACCCAGAGTCGAGAGGTTAGTGACGCTGCTGTGAAAGCGAGCTACCTGACCTAGCATAATATTATAATATTCTGTAATATTTGGATTTATTGCTATTTTTGGGGATCAAAGTAGGCTGTATATGGTCCCTGGATAAAGTCCACAGGAAGTAGAGTCACTATCGCTAATCTTTATTTTCACATGCGTGCTGGACATGAACAAACACACGTGCTACTCTCACCTTTTTACTTTCAAAGAACACCACAAACTGGATTAATAGTGCGGTTTAGTGGACTGGATGTCATTATTTGCAGAGGAAAAATACTATGGATAATGCTGAGTGAGTAATAAAGTCTTCTCATTGAGCTGGTGCAATCAATTGATTGGTTATTTATTTAGTTAGTGTGTTAGAGTTATTTAGTATGGACTTTATCGCTAATCTTTTATGCTTTTCAAAATCCTGTATCTGGAGTATTGCACCACATTTCACAAATAATAATAACACAGTTTTGACTTGTATCTAAGCTCAAAGTGCAGAGCTCTGATCTTTGAACACTTCAGACTCTCAGTGAGTGGTTTTACTGTAGACAGAAAACAGCTGACGTCATCGCCCTCACAACTTTACATCCTGTGGTCCGCAGACAGATCCTACTGGAGATCTTTAGTCTCATAAGATTCTCCTCGTGTCTGTGGTGTGTGGATTTTGTCGCATGTTTAAAAATTGTTTAAAATCCTGTGGCCTTAAATAGTCAAGGTGTGACAGGGCCATGAAGACCAAAATGGCGAGCCTGACAGCATCAGTTTCATAGAGAAGATGCCAGTCCTTTTCTGTACAAAGGGAATTGGAGCCGATGGAACAGGAAGTGCGTCCGTGCTCACTTCCTATTTGGAACGAGGCTGTCAGCAGATTAGCTATTTCCATTTATATAAAGAGTTTGTGCTGAGAACAGACCCTTACAAAACTGTCTGTGGAAAGTTCTCATTCATTCAGATATATTAGTCTGTTGTATTGCACATAACATTGTGGTTTAACACTAGCAAAAGCACAGTAGTGATTAATTTTGTAGAACAACTATGAGGTTTATGAAGTACCATTTTGGTTTGGTGGAGTCCTGCCGATGGTGATCTCAGAATACATCTCTGCAACCTGTTCATACTCACTTGTGGCTGGAACAGAGAAACAATCATTTGGTTATAAAGGTATTTGTAATTTGTGCATCTGTAAATATTACATGCGCCTCGAGTTTCACTTCATCCTCTCACACTGCAGCTTCACACTTAAAGAGGAAGTGGTTCATTTAACAGCACCGCACAGAAAAGTTACCGACCTCTATTGTCTAAATATGCCACAGAGTGAAAATTGAGGCTTTGCAAATGAGAACATTTTATGCAATGACTGTTCAAAGGTGCACTGTGCAACCTTTCTGGAGATATTATACCAAGAGTAAAATATTATTAATTTTATTATTATTATTATGAGCTATGGAGATGCAGATAGGCAAGTAATAACTCAAATATGTGTGAATGAAGGACAGTACAACTCAAAGTATGTTTTTGATGAGCGAACAACATTCTAACAGCTTAAAGATCACAGGAGTCAGTGGTTAAACCTGATATATTCTAATCATCTTGACCATTTGACATTCAACTACATGTTCTTACTTTGATGTCTGGAGTTGGGACCACAGTTACTTTTGCATTTTTTATAGATGAACACCAAAACGATCAGCACCAACGGCAGAGCAGCAAGACCAGCAAGACCAGAGACCGGTGTCCATGTTGCACCTGAAGGATCATGGACATGATTGTTGGAACTAGTCCCTGAAGTAAAAGAAATTAAGGTTTGCATCAGTCTAACAGCATGTATTTAATTTTTTCTGTAGTTGGAATACCAATTTATACAGTATTGTCACTGTAATTGTTAGTGGGCCTATGCACAAAGCTTTTCTTCTCTGTCAGTATAAATAAACCAAAGTGAAAAAAAATGAAAAAAAAAAGGTAAAAAAATGGTGCCTTTATTCAACTATAGAGATGTGAATGTGAATTTAAAATGACTTTAAGATGCGGGAATAATATTGCAGATTGTGCATTTCTTCCTGCCCTCCATTAGAGATTGTGACATAACATTCAAGACAGAGAAATACTCTCTCTCACCTCTCACAGCCAGCCACTGCTCCTCAGACTCTCTGTCCTCGGAGGTTTTGCACTTGTAAATTCCTTCATCTGTTTTGGAAACTTTGTTCAGACTCAACGTTCCAGAGGAACTGTTCCCGATCATTTCATCGTCTTTGTAGAAAAAAGACGTGTAGTTTGAAGAGGCCATCTTGTCTCTGCAGAACAGAGTCACGTTCTCTCCCTCCATCACAGGCCCATCAGGAACCTCCAGGAGCACAGCTGGATAAACCAGTCACACTTTAGAAATATGAAATGTGTTCAAATATCACAACAGTATCAGGACTCACCTTTAACTTGCAGCAGATTTTCTTTGGTGAATTCCTTTTCAGATATGTTACATTTATAGAGCCCCTGATCGGACAGTGAGATGTTGTGGAGGCTCATCTCTCCAGTTGAACTTGTGCTCACACGGACGCCGTCCTTGTAGAAGTCAAACTTTGTGGAGGGTTTTAGGTTTGGGTTTTTAATGCAACGAAGAGTAACATGATCTCCAACCATCACCGGACGAACTGGACTCTCCAGGATTATATTAGCTGCTTTGAGGTTTGTTAAGACACAAAAACACTGAAATCACTGAGAGCACAGCAGGTTTACAATTCCACAAGTGTCTGTTTAACTGTGGTTTCACACCTCACACCAAGACTATTTATATCCACACTTATTATTGAATAATTCTGTGTCTAAAATGTCCAGTAGTCAGAACCTTTAGAATAATGTGTCTATAAAATAGATGTTGTAATGCAGTTCTGTACCTGTGACTGTGATCTGGACTCTGTCACTCCTCCTCCTGTCCCTGCTCTCACACCAGTATTCTCCAGAGTCGGCCGGGTACACCATATGAATGTGGCACGCTCCAAAAGCATCATGGTTTTTGTTACAAGAATTTGTTTGGTTTTCTTTCCCATCGCTCCACAGCACTTTCCACTGGATCATGTCATTGAAAAACCCCTCACAGTTCACAGTGAGGTTGGTGTACTCAAGTAACTGCATTTGGGACGGGACAATACGAGGTAAAGTACGATCTGTGGAAGAACAAAAAATCCAGTCTAAGGTTAAAGTTTGTGTGAAGGAAATCCAGAGGACCTGAAAAATGTATGAACGTTTTAACTATGGGTCACGACTCTGTATTATTTTAGATAAAAACAATGAAAGGCAGTGGAGCAACATGGAAAGAACCAAAAACAGAGTCTTACCTGTTTGTGAAAGGTCGATCTGAGCACACAAGATCAGCATCAAGACATTCATCACTGAATCTGGATACAAATATACTTCACAGATCAGAAGGTTTCATTAAAATGTGTATGTACATTAATAAGAGATTAAATGATAATTATAAACTCACTCAGAGAGATGGAGGAAGCCGTCTGCTTCATGCTGTCTCTCACTCTGCTCAATATGAGATGTGCCTCCGTCAAAGCTTCCTCTTTACCTGCTTATTTTTGGTTCTGAGTTTCGGACTGACGTACCTGCTGCAACCACATGCACAGTAGTGTTTCAGAAAAACTTTTTGTGAACATTCATAAAGTGGGAATGTGACGACATGTTGCTACCAAACAAGAAGTAATAATAGCAACCAGTAACCAGCTTCTCTGTTTTTAGCACATTTAAATGTCGTGAGCACATTGTAGTGGGTCATTTTGAATCCTGGTTTCATTTGAACATTTTTGTCGAGATTGGATGGCCTATAAAGATAGAGCAAAAATATTTGGGCGGGTTATTCGTGTGCACTGACCATTGTGGGCGGGACTCGTGTCCAAGCCTCCACCAGCACCACCCCTGACTGCTACAGGAAGTACATCCTCTGTTGGGCTCCTGGATGATGGAGCTGGTGGTGGGCGCCCACTTGAGGCCCTGAGTGATGGTGGTGCAGAGGAGGTGGAAACGCTGGTGATGGGGGGGTTAAGGTGTTAGTGAGTTTCAGATGACATCACAACATTGTATGGAGTTGTTATTTAAGATGGGGGGATGTTAAATGACTTTTAATAATGTGCAGATTTTGGTGTTGGACCAACACACGATTATGATCAGGTTTAATATTTGTTGTGGCCAAATCCTGATCTCGTCAGATCTCAGAGGCTGAGCAGGGCTGGGCTTGGTTAGCATGGATAGGAGACTGTTGGGAAGTGAAGGTGCCACAGGGGGGCGCCAGTGGCATAAAAAAATAAGTTGTTGTGGCCTTAGGCAAGACACATCACCCACATTACCCAGTATGACTGTGAGAGGTGTTGGTGGTCAAAGGGCTGAGATTCTACATGATCCTAAACCAAACCAGACCAGCCCAGACCATACCAAGCCAGACCAGACCAGACCATACCATACCATACCAAATCATACCAGACCAGACCATACCAGACCTTCCCAGACCATAATAGACCAGACCAAACCAGACCAGAGAGACATCAGATGCAGGAAATGATGTCATCAATGCAGTGGCTTCAGGTGAGACTTCCTCTTCTCATGTTTGTTTTTGGTTTGCACAGTTTCAAATTGAAAGACGTTGACACACAAGTGCATTAAAGCACAAACAATGAGACAATGTCTTATCCAAATCCTGTTGCTTTTATATAATAACTATGCTATGTTGTAAGAGAATATAGTTGCTTAGTTTGTAATTGTAAAGGAGAAATAGCGATAGTGTGACCTCGTGTTGAAAAAATAGTCAAACGCATGCATAAAGTTTGATATTTTGTTATGCACTTAACCTCCTATCCAGGGCAGGTGTCAGTGGGGCTAGAGGGGGCACCAGCCTCCCCTCTAATGGCCATTAACCCCCAAAACTCCCCAAAGATCTTTTCCCCAATTTCAAAGGACATTAAATCTTGACTGATCATTACTTCAAAAGGCGACCACAGAGAGTTGAAAATGAGACTACGACTATGAGACCAGTATTCTCCAGAGTCGACCGAGTACAGAATGTGAATGAGGCATGTTCCAAAAGCAAAGTTTTTGTTACAAGAAGTTGTTTGGTTTCCTTTCCCATCTTTCCTGTGTATTCAAATGTAGCCAGGTGGACACTGGAGTTTCCCACCCGTGCGTGTCCCTGAATGTGGCCTGTACGTCGCTGTGCCGCTGATTGAAAAATCACAAAGAGGTGCGCACGCTGCGAGAGGATTCGGGACTCTCGGTGCGTGGCGTGGCATGGCGCGGGTGAGTGGCACGGGTTTTTGGGAATGTCGGGGTTGTCTGAACCAGGTCTAATGTTTCCTTTGTTTTTAGCAGACTGCCACTGCTGTTAAATTCTTGCTCTTCATTTGTTTTGGGTTTTTAGTCTTGTTTTTAAATATATCAATAAAGTTGTTATTTTCTATATTGCATTGCCCTTGTCCTTTTTTTATATGCCAGACGGGATTTGCGGGGGATAGGGATAGGCAGACCCACTCTCTCTAATTCGGCACACTACAACACAAAGAACTGCAGCTGGGATGGGACAATATGAGGGAAAGTTCGCTCTGTGAAGGAACAAAAAATCCAGTCAAAGGTTAAAGTTTGTGTGAGGGAAATCCAGAGGGCCTCCATGAAGTCGGCCCCCATCAAACTCAAATCTACACAAAACCTGTCAATCGTTTGTGCTGTTTTGTGCTGCTAAAAGTTTTGTTTGTGCTTCTGTGACAGTATGACCTGCAGGCGGGTCTTCCCACTTTAAGAGACTGTTCTCATTGGCCAATCGTGATGGCTGTCAATCAATAAATAGTGCTTCCCTTGTGTCCCTCACCCTCTGACCTATGCACTTCCTGGGTCCCCTCCCTCTGGTGTGCCTTCGTGTCCTCCGCTCTCCAGGTAGTATCCTCGCTTTTTACCGATTTCACTCATTTAGTTGGTTTTTAATACGGTTGTTCCGTTTAGTGCCGGGAGCCTGTTCTATGGCGCCGCAGGTTGTGCTCCGTACGTGTGATCGCTGCTCCAGGATGGTTGCGGTGTCGCAGTCAAAGCCCCGCAATGCGTGTTCCTGTGAGGCGAAAGTGGTATGTTGGAGCTACGGTCCTTCGTTGCCAGATTAGCTGTAGGACTAGAAGTAACTTCATTTTTATTTCTAGATGTGACTCCTGAGAGCTGCGGTGTGGGTGCTGGAGCCGCCGCCTTTCCCTTTTATTTGTTCTTTTGTACATGCCGCTTTTCCTTTTCGTACATGTGTGATAGACTGGATATGTGATGGGGCTGAACAAATGAAATTCACGGAACTATTTATGTAAATGTCCTTTCATCTAAATTATGTGTGTGAATTATTCTCTTTGTGTTAATATTAAGGAATGATTAAACAAGTACGTATATGCTTCTTTCTTATCTCTGACTGTATAACCTATGCTCAACTTCAAATGCCATAGGAGCATGTTAACCTTGTGACCCTTGTCTATTTAAATAGATGTGCAGTCTCTGCAAGGGCCTGCTTTAAACATGGCCTAGACGTTGGGCTAGACGCTCAATTTCGTGAATTTTACGTAAGCAACAACTATAGAATTACACCTGCATGCATCAACAAGTGTTGTAATCAGCCAGTCCTGCTATAAAAAGGTCTCGCAGAATGGGCTTTGCAGAGACGGGGAAGCAAAGACCCATCATAAAGGCCGGTATCCTGTTGAATCCTGTTGTGGCTAAAATAAAGATCTTCTTAAAACTGCTCTACGACTTCCACGTGTTTGTTTTAAGGTGCCTCGAGGAGTCAGAAGTTTACATGTGTAAAATAAACAAAACGACTGGTTTAACCATGGAACCTTGCCTCTGTTATCAAGAACGAACCTGTGTGACCTTTAGTTTAATTTCTGGGCTATGCCCAGTGGCGTTGCTGGTCGTAAATTTAATTATGTCATTTTATTTCTTTTATTTCATCCCATCCTCGTCGCCACACTTCTTTAGTTTTGGAGAAATTAACGATTCTTTTATAGGTCAAATTGGAGTCAACCCCCAGGAAGCTTCAAAATGCTCTAAAACATCCAAAATGGTGTCAATCATTTGTGCTTCGTTTGTGCTGTTTTGTGCTGCAAAAAATTTCCTTTGTGGGATTCTGGTTCTTAAGATATTTGCAGTTTTATTTTGGGCCGATGACGTCATCCAGCCCCTCAACATGTGAAACGGCCTCAAAACAGGCAGAAAATTATAGAAAACATTTGTATTTTGTCCGTGCTGTTTTGTGCTGTGACAATTTTCATTTGTGAGTTTATTTCTAAAGTAAAGCTAAAATCGCTGCCGTCAGCTGAGCATAAATGTCGTCCTATAATTACCACAGAAATAATAATGAATAATTTTAGAGGCTGGAGACCCAGAGCCCCACATTAAACATGCTCCCACACTGTACATACTGAGGTCCTAACCACAATACCACAATGTCTTTGTTATTCTTAAGTTACTGTTTTAAATATTATTTAACTATTAACTAATATATTCACTTTTTAAATGTATAACAAACTGCATTTATATTGTGTAGATTTGGCCTTTTTTATTTCTAATACCTTTTATTTGTATCGGGCAAATACAAAATGAATTAAATAATGACATTTGATTGGTAAATGTGTATGAAAACAGTTTTATTAGCTTTGTAACATGAATACTTTATGATGTGATACAAGTTCACTGAAATGATGACTGTTTAACCTTCTGTTACTGACATGTCTTTTGCATAATTCCATGGAAAAAGAAAGTGGAGCTAGAGGTTTGATGCCATACAGTGGTATATATAAAACTGCCCTGAAGACAAGCAGGTAAGAGTCAGGTTTATGAAGATGCAAGCTCGCTCACAGTAAGAACGCATTGTTTGTCAAAAACAACTTTTTTTTTTGCCTAAAAAGTTTAGCGTTGGGGCTTTAACTCATGGTACAAAGAATTGTCTCTTTCATTTAAAGCGGTGTAATTTGCTTCATCTTCAGCGCTTGTAACTGGAGGTCCTAGAAACAGGCAAGAAGAGAACAGTTTAAATGGATTTACACTTTTTTTTAAAATTTAATTTCACATTTTTTAGGGTTTTATATTTTCAGTTAGTACTACAAGAAGTTATATAGGCTACTATGCATTGCCACAACACAAATGTTTGGCTAAACACAGTTGTGCAGATTCATAATCAAATGTTCCATCACAGGCAAATAAATGGAGAACCCGACCCCCATTTAAATTAAATGTTTATTTTCTGACATTTTTTCCTCATTAGTCTCATTAACAACAAAAGAGAGTTCAGCTCGATGTGCCTAGAACATCACACTAGAACAAACAGTGTAATGCACTACTCCTTGTTTAAACCTCACTCATGAGTGTTACTTTTGTTCTTAATGAATAACAGATGGGAGATGAGCAGACCCTCCACTACACCTTTAAATGCATCTCCTTATGAAACAATAAACAGTATTTTATTTTTTGAATGGTGAAAAAATGTTGCCAATAAAGAGGAATCTGAAACCCATGACAGGATAAAATTGGCATTGGGCAGTGTGTTCTATCAGCCAGTTTAACACCAACTACTTCAAACTGTGAGACCGTGTTTAAACCTGATCTATTCTCATGATCTTGGACATTTGCCACACAACTGCATGTTCTTACCCTGATGTCTGGATTCAGGAGCATGAATGTTTGAACCTGTGGTTAAATAAAAACATTTTTGAAAAGTATCTTAGACCGTCTGTGAAGTCAAATCTTTAAGTTACCTTTGCATTTGTCATAGATGAACACCACAACTATGAGCAGCGACGGCAGAGTGGCAAGACCAAAGAGCAGTGGCCATATAAACCCCATTGCATCGTGGACAGAGGTGATGGAACTATTCCCTGAAGAAAAAGAGTCTAGAATCCCTTAAACAGAGCAGGAGGACAGGTCAGAATTGTGTGGTGGAATTTGATGTTTAACTGTCAGATTGCAGATTTGATGACCTGATTCTTTTGTTGTTGATTACTGATTTGTTGTTCAGATCTCTGTGATTACTGAGCCTATCCACATGAAACAAAAAACTTGCACAATGTTCATCATCTTCTTTGTTAACAAGCAAGAATAAAATGATGCTTTCATAATAAGAGTGTGGTTAAGTGTGTTACAAACTTGCACCATTATTTAACTCCAGATATGTGAATGTTGTCATTTAAAAGGACTTGGAGATTAAAACTGCAGGTTTGTAGCGCCAATCCCAAACAAATAATGACAAGGGTCAGCATTTGTAGATTTCTCTATTGGATAATTCTTTCAAAAAGAGTAAATCTCTCCTATTAGAGATTGTGACATAACATTCAAGACAGAGAAATACTCTCTCTCACCTCTCACAGCCAGCCACTGCTCCTCAGACTCTCTGTCCTCGGAGGTTTTGCACTTGTAAACTCCTTCATCTGTTTTGGAAACTTTGTTCAGACTCAACGTTCCAGAGGAACTGTTCCCGATCATTTCATCGTCTTTGTAGAAAAAAGACGTGTAGTTTGAAGAGGCCATCTTGTCTCTGCAGAACAGAGTCACGTTCTCTCCCTCCATCACAGGCCCATCAGGAACCTCCAGGAGCACAGCTGGATAAACCAGTCACACTTTAGAAATATGAAATGTGTTCAAATATCACAACAGTATCAGGACTCACCTTTAACTTGCAGCAGATTTTCTTTGGTGAATTCCTTTTCAGATATGTTACATTTATAGAGCCCCTGATCGGACAGTGAGATGTTGTGGAGGCTCATCTCTCCAGTTGAATTTGTGCTCACACGGACGCCGTCTTTGTAGAAGTCAAACTTTGTGGAGGGTTTTAGGTTTGGGTTTTTAATGCAACGAAGAGTAACATGATCTCCAACCATCACCGGACGAACTGGACTCTCCAGGATTATATTAGCTGCTTTGAGGTTTGTTAAGACACAAAAACACTGAAATCACTGAGAGCACAGCAGGTTTACAATTCCACAAGTGTCTGTTTAACTGTGGTTTCACACCTCACACCAAGACTATTTATATCCACACTTATTATTGAATAATTCTGTGTCTAAAATGTCCAGTAGTCAGAACCTTTAGAATAATGTGTCTATAAAATAGATGTTGTAATGCAGTTCTGTACCTGTGACTGTGATCTGGACTCTGTCACTCCTCCTCCTGTCCCTGCTCTCACACCAGTATTCTCCAGAGTCGGCCGGGTACACCATATGAATGTGGCACGCTCCAAAAGCATCAGCGTATTTGTTACAAAAACTTGTTTGTTTTCCTTTCCCATCGCTCCGCAGCACCCTCCACTGGATCATGTCATTGAAAAACCCCTCACAGTTCACAGTGAGGTTGGTGTACTCAAATAACTGCATTTGGGACGGGACAATACGAGGTAAAGTACGATCTGTGGAAGAACAAAAAATCCAGTCTAAGGTTAAAGTTTGTGTGAAGGAAATCCAGAGGACCTGAAAAATGTATGAACGTTTTAACTATGGGTCACTACTCTGTATTATTTTAGATAAAAACAATGAAAGGCAGTGGAGCAACATGGAAAGAACCAAAAACAGCTCAGTTCAGAGTGTAGAGTCTTACCTGTTTGTGAAAGGTCGATCTGAGCACACAAGATCAGCATCAAGACATTCATCACTGAATCTGGATACAAATATACTTCACAGATCAGAAGGTTTCATTAATATGTGTATGTACATTAATAAGAGATTAAATGATAATTATAAACTCACTCAGAGAGATGGAGGAAGCCGTCTGCTTCATGCTGTCTCTCACTCTGCTCAACATGAGATGTGCCTCCGTCAAAGCTTCCTCTTTACATGCTTATTTTTGGTTCGGACATACAGGGCACAGCATAAATGGTTACACCCCCTTTGAAAAGTGACATTTTAAACATTTCCATGAACACAAAAAATATTTCCAAATTATTCAAGACAAAGTTTATTATAACATCTCTTAAGTTATAACTCGAACACAAAGGTAACAATATAACTTATTTTATTTATATAACATATTTTTCAGTTTTTGTGAAATTAGGGTGGTGCAAAAATGAGTACACCCCCACAACAAAAACTACTCCTGGCCTTAGATGTTTGTTTAGGGTCACTGTTATGTTGGAAAAGTGCACAATGACCAGTGGCACGAAGTGAAGTAAGCATCTTTGTTTTCACTATAGAGCAAAACATTTCTGAATTCATGATGCCATCAACTCCCCAACACCAGCAGCACTCGTGCAAACATAAGAACACTACCCCCTCCATGCTTCACTGCAGGCCCCATGTATTTTTCCTTGTATTTCTCACCGCCATCAGTTCCAAAAAGATTGATCTGGATCATTCCAGAGTATGGAGTACACGCACCTTTACATATGTATTGGCTTTGTACTTCCTTAGATAATTGCAGGGAACTTGCATGCTGCTTCTCATCAAAAGATTCTCCTGTTGAGGTGTTAACTTCTGTGACCAACCTGGATGTCGCTGTGAGATGGCTGCAGTTCTATCTTTATTCAATTTCTGAACCACTTTTGCAACAGCAAAAGGAGGAGGTCTATCGGACAGCCCTGAGGAAATTCTGGCAAACCATCCGGCGCCTCAGGAGGGGGAAGCAGTGCTTCACCAACACTGTTTATAGCGCAGGGGGAGAGCTGCTGACCTCAAGTGGGGATGTTGTCGGGCAGTGGAAGGAATACTTTGGGGATCTCCTCAATCCCACCGTCACGTCTTCCGAGGAGGAAGCAGAGGCTGGGGACCCAGAGGCGGACTTATCCATCACCCCGGCTGAAGTCACAGAGGTGGTTGGAAAGCTCCTTGGTGGTAAGGCTCCGGGGGTGGATGAGATCCATGGGTGGGGAGTCTCTGCCTCAAGTGGAGGAGTTCAAGTATCTCGGGGTCTTGTTCACGAGTGAGGGGAGGATGGAGCGTAAGTTGACAGGCGGATCGGTGCAGCGTCGGCAGTGATGCAGTCGCTGTATTGGACCATTGTGGTGAAGAGGGAGCTGAGGCGGAAGGCGAAGCTCTCGATTTACCTTAATCTACGTTCCTACCCTCACCTATGGCCATGAGCTCTGGCTAATGACCGAAAGAACCAGATCGCGGATACAAGCGGCCGAAATGAGTTTCCTCCACAGAGTGGCCGGACGCTCCTCTCGAGAGGAGCCAGCTGAGGTGGTTCGGGCATCTGGTCCGGATGCCTCCTGGACGCCTCCCTCGGGAGGTGTTCCGGGCATGTCCCACCAGTAGGAGGCCCCGGGAAGACCCAGGACACGCTGGAGGGACTATGTCTCTCGGCTGGCCTGGGAACGCCTCGGGGTCCATCCGGAGGAGCTGGAGGAAGTGGCTGGGGAGAAGGAAGCTTGGGAGCCCCTGCTTAGACTGCTGCCCCGCGACCCGGCCCCGGATAGGCGGAAGAAGATGGATGGATGGATGGAGTGGCCGGACGCTCCCTTAGAGATAGGGTGAGGAGCTTGGTCACATAGGAGGAGCTTGGAGTAGAGCCGCTGGTCCTCCACAGCTGAGGTGGCTCAGGCATCTGAGGGCATGTTCCATCGGAAGGAGGCCCCAGGGAAGACCCAGGACCCCGGAGGAGCTGGAGGAAGTGTCTGGGGTGAGGGAAGTCTGGGAGTCCCTGCTTGGACTGCTGCCCCTACGATTCGGCCCTGGATGAGCGGAAGAAAATGGATGGATGGACTTTTTCAACATTATTCTTTCTAATAAATATGGTTTGCTGATATTCTTGTAGCCTTCACCTTTCTGGTGTAAAGAAATCATTTTCTTTCTGGCCCATATTACACTATTTTCTTATATTTGTAAACAGACCTGGAGTTGTGTTTTGTTTCATTCACACATGTTTAAAGGAATAGTTCGACATCAACACTCACTTACCTCCCAACAGCGAGGTAAAGCGTTTTAATTTCATGACCCCAGCCAACTTGCCAGACACTTTCATCAGCACCAAAACTGAGGAAGAACTCGGCTCACCGGACGCTGTCGGGAGGTAAGTCAGTGTTGATGCACGACCCTGCTGACGGGGACATACAGACTCAAAACTGTGCCTTTAACACACAAGACATACTAGACCCAAACTATGCCTTTAACACACAAACCCTGCATATTTAGGCAAGAGTTCTTCTTCAAACTGAAAACGCTCTGTTCCACTTTGTGATGTCATGTGGTAAAACAGGACTTGACCACCCAGATAAAGGGCGGCTGTTAACTTGAAAACTACATGACATCACAAGGTGGAACAGAGTAAAAAAAGAAAATGTCAAGACCAAAATGGCGAGCTTGACAGCATCAGTTTCATAGAGAAGATGCCAGTCCTTTTCTGTACAAATGGAATTGGAGCCAATGGAACAGGAAGTGTGTCCATGCTCACTTCCTATTTGGAACGAGGCTGCCAGCAGATTAGCTATTTCCATTTATATAAAGAGTTTATGCTGAGAACAGACCCTTACAAAACTGTCTGTGGAAAGTTCTCATTCATTCAGATATATTAGTCTGTTGCACTGCAAATAACATTGTGGTTTAACACTAACAAAAGCACAGTAGTGATTAATTTTGTATAACTATGAGCTTTATGAAGTACCATTTTGGTTTGGTGGAGTCCTGCTCACGGTGATCTCAGAATAGGGCTGTTCATACTTGCCTGTGGCTGTAACAGAAAAACAATTTCTTAAGTTACACATCTTTAAATTATTACTGCACCTCGACTTTCACTTCATCCTCTCACACTGCAGCTTCACACTTAAAGAGGAAGTGGTTCATTTAACAGCACCGCGCAGAAAAGTTACCGACCTCTATTGTCTAAATATGCCACAGGCTGAACCACCTTAAAAACTACCACTACATGACATCACAAAGTAAAACAGAGCGTTTTGAGCGATGGACATGTAGACAGACAAACGTGAGAATGAAAGAGAATACAACTCTAGATATGTTTTTGATGCGCAAACAACATTCTCACAGGAGTCAGTTTTAAAAATCATAATGTATTCCAATGGTCTTTGGCCATTTGACATACAACTACATCTTGATGTCTGGAGTTGGGACCACAGTTACTTTTGCATTTTTTTTATAGATGAACACCAAAACGATCAGCACCAATGGCAGAGCAGCGAGACCAGAGACCAGTGTCCATGTTGCACTTGAAGAATCATGGACAGGATTGTTGGGGCTAGTTCCTGAAGTACGATAAATTATGGTTTGCTTCAATCTAACAACATATTTTTCCTTTCTTTTTTTTTGTAGTTGATATCCCAATTTATTTAATATTTTCACTGTTATATTTACTTCTATCAAGAAATGTGTGTCCCAGTACCATATATATATATATATATATATATATATATATACATATATATATATATATATATATATATATATATATATATATATATATATATATGCGGCACAGTGGCTGAGTGGCAACACTCAAGCCTCACAGCAAGAAGGTTGCGGGTTTGATTCCCATTTCTGTGTGGAGTTTCCATGTTCCTCCGCGTGTCTGGATGGGTTTCCTCCGGGTACTCCGGTTTCCCCCATCATCAAAACATGCCTGCACCCCTATGAACTAACATCAAGGACCATGTTGTCCACCCTCCTGTGGGCTCACCACCTGCAGAGGGGTTCATAGGGGCGGTCAGGTGCTATGAGTATTGGGCAGCAAGATGGATTAAGCGGGAGAAGATGGATGGATGGATATATATACATATACATATATATATATATATATACATGTATATGTATATATACATATACATGTATATATATATATGTATATATATATATATACACATATATATATATATATATACATATATATATATATATATATATACAGTACATATATATATATTTTTTTTTTTTTTTTTTTAATCGGTCGAAGCATACAGGTTTTCATGTAAGAAAATGCCTAGATTTGAAATTGAAAATAAAATAGTTGCCTCATTCACTTACATTAGGGCACCGCGCGAGTGCGAGTCTGGAGGGAGGGGCTCAGTTCTGTTTACAGAGCTGCACGCGACCAGCACCTGAGCTTGTGCGCAAAGGAAAAAGAGATTACCCACAACCCACAAGCCCCGCGGAGAGTCCCGGTCCCACGGAGGGCTCCGAGCCCTGGTCCGCGGCGCGGCTGACGCCAAAAGTTCAGTTTTTTCAACTTCTAACGCAGGGGGCAAACTTTTTGGCTTGAGGGCCACAAAGGTTGTAAAATTTGATGGAAGGGCCGGACCAGGAGCAGATGGATGGAGGGTTCTGGTCTGACTACATCAGCCCAGAAAAAAAGACGAAAATAACTTGCAGGATCCAATGATTTACATGTGGCAGATTCAAACGTCTCAATTCAACTTGTGCACCATATTTAGGGCCAATGATTTGATTGATCCGTTTCAGAAGTTTTGAATTCCGTTTCATTGTGACACATTTGATAATTCTGTTGACAGTGTTGGGAAGGTTACTTTAAACTGTATTTCCTACAGATTACAGATTACATACCCCAAAATGTAGTTTGTAACCTAATCCATTAAATTACTTAAGTGAGTAACGTAATCTGAATACTTTGGATTACTTGATATTGTCATTGGCTTTTTAAAACTAAATGAATGTAGCAACCACCTCCTGCAAATTCTTGTTTGGTTTTAGACCTGGTTTAGACCTGGTTTAGACCTGGTTTTAGTCCATTTTAGACCTGGTTTAGGCCTGCTTTAGACCTGTCTTTGTCCTGGTGTTAGTTCTGGCTTAGAGGTGCACAGGAGGCAGCGCGGTCACGCATCGTACGCAACAAGACATGATCCACGCGCTGTGTGCACGCTGTACAAGAGGAGTGTGAGGCACACTAAATATAGACTTGGCCGCAGTGCTTTATGGGAAGGTTTTCAGACCATGAGTGAGGAAGACGTGTTCAACATATAGTTCTACCTTCTGGGCATTGAGCCGTGGGCTCATATGGACGACTTGGTTTTATGTGTTAATGTATTGTAAACAAATCATCTAAAATCATTGGTCACACTCTTCTCTGTAGACACACTTTATCACAGAAGCATCACACAGAGAGCCAAAATAATTCCTCAATCCCCACACATCCTGCCAATAATCTGTTCAAACTCCTGCCCTCTGGGAAGCACTACAGGTCCATCATATCCAAATCTGTCAGATTCAAGAATAGTTTCTTTCCCATTGACATTCGGACTCTAAACCAACCCCGTTCATAACTGGATATTTATCTATTGTTGTGTGTTCTATCGTGTAAGTGTGCTGTAATTTTTGTACATATTCACTTTAGATTATTATTTTTATTATTATTTCTATTTTTATTATTGTTTATCTTGATTGCATCACACTTTTTCCCCCTTTTTTTGCACTAAACTGTCCTGGAGCTACTGTGACTGTTGAATTTCTCCACTGTGAGATCAATAAACTCCTATCTTATCTTATCTTATCTTATCTTATCTTATCGTAAATTTGTTTTGTTCTGCAACAGACACAGAAGATGTGAGCATTTCTTGCTGTACTGAAACATATTCCACCAACTTGTTGTGTGGCCATTAATAAATGATTCTGATCTAGAGTGCGCCTTTCTATTGGGAACCGCCAGAATTGCAGGGAAAATAAAACTAAGTTTTATTGCAGTTCATACAAGTTTGGCGGGCAGTGTGGCGCTGGCCTTTCTTCATTTCAGAGCAACTGCCCTCAAAATTCCTGTGCACGTCCCTGCCATATGAGTGGACATAGCTAACCCGTTAGCAGCCGCGGCCAAACAGGAAGTGCGCCAGAGGCTCTTCCGGCTCCTCTTCTTTCCTTTTTCCCATTGACTTACATTGGGATCTGATTGCTCCTCTCTCTGTACCTGTTGCTGTAGCCTCATCATTTTGGTCTTAAATGTCCGTATGAACCCGCGACACATGATCCTCATTTTATTTTCGCTATTATGTCTGTCAAAAACCCTGTTCATAACATAGAGCCTGGCTCCAGATTTGCCCCTGTAATGTTAGCATCGCGAGCCTCATTTGAGTGGCGCTAAACGCTATGGGTGATGTCACGCCACTTAGTCCACTTCTTTTATACAGTCTATTGTCCCTGCCCAGTACTCCACATGAGTATTGTTTGGGATCATTCTGGGTTTCTTAGTGAATGCTCTATCACTTACATCACCACAGAGGTTATTGATACTTTGCAGTCACATCACACTGGGGGTGTGCTACATGTGTCTCTATGGTGGAATGTTCTACTAGTTACCATGGCAGCACCCAGGAGGTGCGCCTGCACAGACCACAGGTCTCATTCTGAAGTTGAATCGCTTTGTTTGCGGAACAGACCAGGCCACAGCGGAGGGAGGGGGAAGTCAAGTAGGGAAACTTAAAGGAAAGGGAAAGTACGGGCAGCGGCATCCGGGAAGTGGACCCGCCAAAATAAAAGTCTCCGTTTTAAATGCGGGTTACACCATTTTTTTAATTATTATTATTTTTATTAAGGACATTGAATGACAGTACATGTACAGTACAAGTCAATGCAAATAGGAAAATAAAAAAACATAAAAAATGGTTCCATAATATAACAAAAGATTCTGAGGCTTTACAACTTACATTGAAATACGGTAAAAAAAAAACAGTAACAGTTCAACAGTTAAGCAGGGGATAAGGTGAGATCTGGGTTAAGGGATGATTTTAAACTTGAATATGTTTATAGTTATAGTGTATATGTTTGAATATGTTTATAGTTCTAATGGATGTTTTATTGTGGATGTTTTGCAAAGACTGTAAATAGTTGTTGACTTCCATTTGTAAGAGATTATAATGGGGCTTGTGATTAAAAAATTTGGATTTGTGTATGTGAAATTTGCAGAAGAGTATGTAAAAATTTGTTATGTGTTGAATGTTGTTGTCTTTATGAGGGAAGTGGGTAATTATGTTTTGGAGACTAAGTTTGATTAAATTTGATGTTGTTTGTGACAGATGACATTCCACTTTAGTGCAGATGGTTTTTGTGTAAGTGCAGTCGTAAAATAGACGGGTTATTGTTTCTTCAGATGTTTTGCAAAATGCACAGTTTTTGTCTTTTTCCCTGAACTTTGAGATAAACAGGTTGGTCGGGTAAATACAGTGCAACATTTTCCAATGAATTTCTTAGATTTGATTGTTGATGCAGTATTTGAACAGGCAGAGCCAGGTTATGTTCCATTTGATATTAAGAAAATTGGTGTTCCAGTAGGTTCTGCAGGCGGGTGAGATTTTGTTTTGATTTTGAATACAGTTTCTAATATGTGTGTTTGTGCATTTATTACTGGTGATATATTTAATAAGAATTGTAGCCCACCAACCTGTTTAAAAATATTGTTAGGAATGAGACACCAGAGTGAGTTTGGATTTGAAACTCACTGTTTAAGACACTTAATTTTGAATGTTTGATTTAACACAGAAAAGTCTGGTGTTTCCAAGCCTCCTTCCTCTTTGGGGTTACAGAGTTTTAAATCTTGTTATAGGAGTATTTCTAGGAGGAATTCTATCAATTTGATCTTTTGGAGCGTCATTCCAGTCTCCTCCAATTAAAACAAATGCATTATTATACTTTGATTGTAAATTTTCAATCTTCAGAGATATTTGAGTAAACATTTGCTTTGCCAAAGGTGTACTGTTGTAACCATAAACATTACAAAGAACAAAATAAGATTTATCCAGGTTTATAACTAAGATTAGCCATCTCGCATCTTCGGATTTTATAAATTCCAATACTTTGCCCTTTGAATGTGTTTCCTGTAAAAAAAATAACATCTGGGTTTTTCCTTCTGCAAAACATAAATAAGGCTTTCCTCTTAACATTATCTCTTAAGAATTTCAAGAATTTCACATTCGTGAAAACTAGGTGTTTACACGTCCGTACAGGTTATTTAACCAATAAATCAATTGCCATCAGTTTATTTCATTTATTTCACTTACTGGAAAAACTGGACATCGGGGTCTTCGAAGGTCTACAAATGAACCAGCTGCTAAGGGATGGGACTCACCCTGAATGGCTAACCCAAGGACGTACGATTCTGATCCTGAAGGATTCCTCAAAGGGTACAGTCCCATCCAACTATCAGCCAATAACCTGTCTCTCCACAACATGGAAGCACATATCAGGCATCATTGCGGCTAAGATAAGCGGGCACATGGATCAATACATGAGCGCAGCACAGAAGGGCATCGGCAAAAACAGTAGGGGAGCCAAACACCAACTCCTGGTTGACCGAACAGTCGCTCGTGACTGCAGAATCCATCAGCCCAACCTGTGCACTGCCTGGATTGATTACAAGAAAGCCTATGACTCAATGCCACACACATGGACTCTAAGAGCATTCATTGCAAACTGGATGCAGTTGTGGAAAACCACCCTTGAAGCCAATGGCAAGCACAAGTTACCATCAAATGTGGCATATACCAAGGAGACGCACTGTCCCCACTGCTGTTCTGCATAGGTCTGAACCCCCTCAGCCAAATAATCGACCGCACTGGCTATGGATACCAACTCAGAAATGGGGCCACCATCAGTCACCTCCTCTACATGGATGACATCAAGCTGTACGCTAAGAGCGAGCGAGACATCGACTCACTGATCCACACCACCAGGATCTACAGCACAGACATTGGAATGTCATTCGGGCTCGAGAAATGTAGTAGGATGGTGACAAAGAGAGGGAAGGTAGTCCACACAGAGGGGGTCTCACTCCCAGAGGGAACAATAACAGACACTGAGGACAGTTACAAGTACCTTGGTGCCCCACAGGAAAATGGCAACCTTGACGAGGCAACAAGGAAAGCGGCGACAGCCAAATACCTGCAAAGTACAGCAGGTCCTAAGAAGCCAGCTATTGAGCTGGCTTCTTAGGCAAGAACAAGGCGCAGGCAATAAACAGCTATGCCCTGCCAGTGATCAGATACCCAGCAGGAATCATAAGTTGGCCAAAGGAGGAGATACAGACCATGGATGTTAAGACATGAAAGCTCCTGAACTGCATGGAGGGTTCCATCCCAAGTCCAGCACCCTGAGACTGTACACGAGCCGGAAGGAAGGAGGCCGAGGACTAGTGAGTGTAGGAACCACTGTCCAGGATGAAACATCCAAGCTCCACAAGTACATCAGTGACAAGGCCCAGACTGATGACGCTCAGAGAATGTCTCAGACAGTGGGGCGCAGGGGAAGAGATGCTGGAGGAACCATCATGGCAGGACAAACCCCTACATGGGGCACACCACTGGAACATAACTGAAGTGGCTGATATCAAGAAATCCTACCAATGGCTGGAGAGGGCTGGTCTGAAGGACAGCACGGAGGCACTCATCCTGGCTGCACAGGAGCAGGCCTTGAGCACCCGAGCAATAGAGGCCCAGATCTACCACACCAGACAAGACCCAAGGTGTAGGCTGTGCAAAGAAGTGGCTGAGACAGTCCAGCACATAACTGCAGGGTGTAAGATGCTGGCAGGGAAAGCGAACATGGAGCGACATAACCAAGTAGCGGGCATAGTGTACAGAAACATCTGTGCAGAGTACGGGCTGGAAACCCCAGGATCAAGGTGGGAAACGCCTCCAAAGGTTGTGGAGAATGAGTGGGCCAAGATCCTGTGGGACTTCCAGATACAGACTGACAGAATGGTGATGGCGAACCAACCAGACATCATGGTTCTGGATAAGCGAGAGAACAAAGCCGTGGTGGTGGACATTGCAATACCGAGCGATGGCAATGTCAGGAAAAAGGAACACGACAAACTAGAGAAATACCAGGGGCTCAAAGAAGAGCTGGAGAGGGCCTGGAAGGTGAAAGCATCAGTGGTGCCTGTGGTGATCGGAGCACTCGGGGCCGTGACCCCCAAACTGGATGAGTGGTTGCAGCAGATCCCAGGAAGGACAACAGACATCTCAGTCCAGAAAAGTGCAGTACTGGGAACAGCAAAGATACTGCGCAGAACTCTCAAGCTCCCAGGCCTCTGGTAGAGGACCCGAGCTGATGAGGGTGAGAGACCAACCACCGTGGAAGGTGAGAAACACGTATATATACATACGTACATATATGTATGTATATATATATGTATGTATGTATGTATGTATGTATGTATGTATGTATGTATGTATGTATGTATGTATGTATGTATATATATATATATTTTAAAAAAACGCATTTCTGCGGCTGGTTAGCTCAATGGGTTAGTCACTGGACTTTCCCATGGGGGACCGGGATCGAATCCACCCCCAAGGGCATTAGGAGCGAAACCAGTGTGAGTCCTTGGGCAAGACCCTTTACGCTACTGCCCACCTCATACAATGATGAGAGCCGATAAAACTTACGAGATGCCAGCTCAGACGTCGCCCGGCCAAACAAGGTCTGCGTCAGGTGTCGAGGAACCAGGACACTGAAGAAATCTTGTCCTCTTTCTCCAATCTTAAACTCAAACAAATACAATCAGAAGGTGTCGCTGTTCAAAACTGAAATAGGGGACTCCAATTACTCGACGTCGTAACAAGATCTCCCTAAACGCATTTTAGCACATACCAGATTGAAGACCAGGATTCGTGAAATTCAATTCAAGCCAATTTATTCACCTCACAATATTTCTAATACAGCATGCTGGGTTGCGAGATTCCCTGGGAAACAATCTAAGCGTAGATTCCCCACAGAGCAAACCGAGCAACCACAAACATTTCTCTAACCCAGCTATTTAAAACATTTCATCATGAATATGCAAATATTGTAAACGCCTCTTGGTCCGCCTCCTCTTCAATCCTAGTACATTTCCATTTAATAACTTCTGCTTTGAAGCTCTCTTATCGACATCCAGTTTCGGGGAGTACGTTTCCCATCAGTCTTATCTGTAAGGGAGCACATAACTTCGCCAGGTGGACGAAGGTCAGCCATATGTGTGTATGCTGTCTGCTTTTAAGAGACAGCGTGAGGACAGAAAATGTGTGCGAGAAGACAAAGGATTCACTTCATAAGCCATAAGACATTTGTTACAAACAACTCCATAATTTCAATATTGCAACAGCGTATATAGCACACTGAAACAAAGTTATAACTCTTCAACACCTTGATGAGAAATGGGCTACTGGAACAAGACGGAAATGGGCGATATATATATATATATATATATATATATATATATATATATATATATATATATATATGTATATATATATATATTTATAAATACACACACACACACATACACACACACACACACACAATACACAATATCCATACCCACACAGGTACATACATAGACCCATATATATATACCTATTTATGTGCACATGTGCCTCCGTATGTACATATATGCCACATGTACCTTTACATATGTATACATATATGAACACTTACTCACACCAACACTATATATACATGCACACACATGCACACACACATATACCCAGAAATGTACATCCAAATACATAGACCCATAAATACAGATCCATAAATATAAACACTCAACTGTCTGATGTGAGGTCATTTTTTAATCCCATGTGCCCCCATTGTCACCTGTCAGAGGATAAAATCACATCTCTTGTGTGGTTTTGGTAATGTTCATAATTTTCTGTTAGGAACATGTCTTTTGCATAATTCCATGGAAACAGAAAGTGGACCTAGAGGTTTTAGGCCATACAGTGGTATATATAAAACTACCATAAAGACAAGCAGGTAAGAGCCAGGTTTATGAAGATGCAAGCTCACTCACAGTATGAACACAAAAAAATTATAAAATAAAAAAAATATTTGCATAAAAAGTTTAACTTTGGGGCTTTAACTCATGGTATATAGAATTATTTATTTTGGTTAAAGCAGTGTAATCTGCTTCATCTTCAGTTGTAACGTCGGCTGGAGGTCCTAGAGAAGGAGAAGAAGAGAAAGTGAGAAAGTGCATTTGCACAGAATTTTCACAGGTTTCACATTTTTTAGGGTTTTATATTTTCAGTTCGTGCTCCAAGAAATTATGTAAGAAGGCTGTCGAATGCTTTACTCCATGGAGATGTTATTGCTTTGTCTGGAATGTTTCACATTATGGCATTAAAGCTTTCAATCTTCATGGAGACCAAACCAGATCAAGTTACAGGTCAGATCTGTGGAGAGGCTCACAGTTTTTCACTGTTTTTCTAGGTGTTTTGAGCTATAAAACCACCTGTAATTGAATAAATGTAAAGTAGAGCTGTTTTAATGTCATACTGTGAAATATTCCAGACAGAACAATGACATCTCCATAGAAACGAGCTGGTGATTAAGTTACCTTTGTATTTTTTATAGATGAATCCCAAAACAAACAGGAACACAGGCAGAGCGATGAGTCCATAGAGAAAAGCCACATTAAAGTGAGTCATGCCAGAAACATCAGCAGTGCTGAAGCTGTTCCCTCCTGAAGAGAAAGAAATACACCTTTATATACAACTTTATATATGCCTTTATATACAACTTTATATACACCTTTGTATATGCCTTTATATACACCTTTATATACAACTTTATATACACCTTTATATATGCCTTTATATACACTTTTATATACGCCTTTATATACAGCTTTATATACACCTTCATACGTGCCTTTATATACACCTTTATATACAGCTTTATGCGCACCTTTATACACATCTTTATATGTACCTTTATATACACTTTTATATACACACCTTTATATACACTTTTATATACAACTTTATATACACCTTTATATACAGCTTTATGCGCACCTTTATACACATCTTTATATACAGCTTTATATACACCTTTATATACAACTTTATATGCACCTTTATATAGCCAGTCAAGGCTTGGATGTTTAATTTTTATTTTTTATTTTTTTACCTTATGTGTACGATCTACCTTTTGTATACACACAGAAGATGTCAAATATATGAAGAAAGATAAATGGAATCATGTAGTAAAGAAAACAGTCAAGTATTATTACTCATTATTTTGAGTTGATTCATGTCAATTCATGGTTTTGAGAATAAATTGTGAATTATTCCAGAAATAATATAAATAAAAATAACTGAAAAAGTGTATCCAAACTTTTCATGTGTATTTCATGATTGCACTGCATGTTTCAGTACATTTATTTTAATTAGTTATTGATACAATTATTCAATAAATATTAAATTAATTATTGACATTAAGTCTTAATATTAACACATTTATTTCATAAGTCGTGTAAATCATTAATTACATTTATTTACTATTAAATTACATGTATATTTATTTACATTTTAATAATTTAATTACATATTTACTTTTTTAAATGTGCATTTATATAATAATAGTGTCAGAATTGAACTTTCATGTTACATTTAAAATTACCAGGACAAAAAAAACTCACCTCTCACAGCCAGCCACTGCTCCTCAGACTCTCTGTCCTCGGAGGTTTTGCACTTGTAAACTCCTTCATCTGTTTTGGAAACTTTGTTCAGACTCAACGCTCCAGAGGAACTGTTCCCGATCATTTCATCGTCTTTGTAGAAAAAAGACGTGTAGTTTGAAGAGGCCATCTTGTCTCTGCAGAACAGAGTCACGTTCTCTCCCTCCATCACAGGCCCATCAGGAACCTCCAGGAGCACAGCTGGATAAACCAGTCACACTTTAGAAATATGAAATGTGTTCAAATATCACAACAGTATCAGGACTCACCTTTAACTTGCAGCAGATTTTCTTTGGTGACTTCCTTTTCAGATATGTTACATTTATAGAGCCCCTGATCGGACAGTGAGATGTTGTGGAGGCTCATCTCTCCAGTTGAACTTGTGCTCACACGGACGCCGTCTTTGTAGAAGTCAAACTTTGTGGAGGGTTTTAGGTTTTTCTTTTTAATGCAACGAAGAGTAACATGATCTCCAACCATCACCGGACGAACTGGACTCTCCAGGATTACACTAGTCTCTATAAAGTAAATAGTAATATTCAACACTTTGCATTTGGTAAGACACGTGTGATATATTCTCATACAGTTTGAACTAAGAGTCTTGACTTGGTTCAGTCCTTGGTTCAGACTTGGTCCAGTCCTGGTTGAGTCAGGAGTTTAATGTCTTTGAACACTTTTTCCATAACTCATACATGATCATTGCACCACAAATGTACCTGAGACTGTGATCTGGACTCTGTCACTCCTCCTCCTGTCCCTGCTCTCACACCAGTATTCTCCAGAGTCGGCCGGGTACAGCGCTTCCATGTGGCACGCTCCAAAAGCATCAGTGTTTTTGTTACAAGAAGTTGTTTGGTTTCTTTTCCCATCGTTCCGCAGCACCCTCCACTGGATCATGTCATTGAAAAACCCCTCACAGGTCACATCGAGATGAGTGTGTACCAAGAACTGCAGTTGGGACGGGACAATACGAGGGAAAGTACGATCTGTGGAAGAAAAAAAAGTGATTTGACTCAGAAGAGGAAGGTAACTTGTAAAAAAAAAAAAAAAAAAAAAAAGGCTGGGCAGTTTCACTTTAAAACTCGTTCTTATATAACTTATTATGGTTAAAGTGCTTATGACATGTTGGACTCCACATTTTACTGTTAACATCATTATATTCATGATTTTACTAAACATTTCACACTTTTTTCCCAGTTTGGCCAATTTTTAGGTTTCAAATTTTACTTTCTGAGTGGAAATTATGACACAGGCCAGGGAATTCCATAACTCTTACCAGCAACTGTGATGTAGAGTAGGCCTAAACTACTATAATGTGCACAGAGATTATTATTTGACAAGTAAAATATAATAAAAGAATCAGAATTTTATTTTTAAGTATAAATTGAGGCTACATTTTGGACAGAATCCATCAGTATGGAACTAAAACATAGAACTCTTTACTTACAGTAATTTTAACATATGTTTCAACTTTTCTTAACAAACTGCTTCTTGGTTGGTGTAAAACTATGATTAATATTTATATATCAAAACCTGTCATATGCACTTTAACTGCCACTAAGGAGCAGGACCACTCCTCAATCTCCTCCTGCTTTATTCATGTATGTATTTTATTTAATTTCATTTCCTTTATTTCATTGGGACAATGCATGTTAATGACCAGACATGACAAAATGCATGAATACAGTTGTGCTCATAAGTTTCCATCCCCTGGCAGAGTTTATGATTTCTTGGTCCAGAAGCTGCACATGGGACGTACTTGGATATTCAACATGATAATGATCCAAAACACAAAGGCAAGTGGAGCTGTCACTGGCTCCAGCAGAATAAAGTGAAGGTTCTGGAGTGTTCGTCTCTTCTGACCTCAGTATCACTGAGCCTCTGGGCAGATTCAAGCTGCAGTTCAGACAAGAGCCCAAGAATTTACAGGAACTGGAGCCTTTTGCCAAGAAGAATGAGCAGCTTTACCATCAGAGAAAATAACACATCCACAACTATCACAAAAGACTCCAGCTTCACTGGGTCATTTGTGTAGTTTCTGTGTCATTATGATTTAAAAAGAGGAAACACAGTTGTTTGGTAATAAACTGCTTCACCCAAACACTGACCATGAGTGAAAGAAAAGTTTGTGTGTTATTATTCATATTCTCTGAAAGATGGACAAGAAATCATAAATTCTGTCAGGGTCTGTAAACTTATGAGCACAGCTGTATAAACAGGTCGGATTGTAGTCACAAAGCTCATTTCCATATGTAGTCCCACGGGTCAGGGTCACAGGGGTCAAATATACATCAGTAACAACAGTAAAATTTACATTAAACAATGATCAGACACTATATACAATTTTCCAGACTCACCAACTGCACAATCATACAGATAACCACTCAATTCATAGTCACTTTACACAAAACTCCATTGACATCCACTCAGTTCAGTGTCCACACTCCACAGGAAACGTACAACACTAAAAAATTCCATTCAGTCTCAAAAGGTCCATAAGAGACACACAGTATCAGTAAACACAGCCTGGAGCGAGTGAAGAACTTTATAAATCAAACACGCTGATTTTAAATGGATCATGTTCTGAAAATGCAGTAATCTGTATTTGTTTCGGACATGGTCATGTGACAGTGGTCATGTGACAGTGTTTTTATCGAGTGTTTTTAAGGCTTTTTTGTAGTGGTCAAACAATCAATAGGAGAAATAATCATGGAATAGAAATACATTTTTGTAGCTCGCAGTGTTAAGTTATTTCGAATATGGCGAAAATTTTGGAGATTAAATTTGACTACTTGTGTTACTTTTTTGACTTCAACCCTGAGTCCAGCTCCTCTCCTTTCAGGAAAAGGTTGGACCTGGTTGGTTCCAGGCGACATTTTGAAAAGTACATGCAAACTCCTCTCCAGCGAACCACAGCTCAGCTCAGCTCAGCTCCGGCGTGAAAGAGGTGCGGCATGTCCATGTCAGTCAAAGTGTGGCCGTGGTCAAAGTAAGACTCTCACTGTTGTGTTAGAAGTGGCTTGTTCTCAGTTAGTACAGAGTGCAGTCGACAAAGGCTATTTTTCTTCAACAACTCCTCCATTGTGGCCAAAATCATTCACACAAAACCAATTGGACTCAAAATAAACCAAAGGAGCATCACAAGACAAATATTTCCAGACAATAAAAAGGTTAAAAACAAAAGCACTATTAAGCATACAGTATATATAGAAGATTTAATAGTATAGATTTAATAGTTCCTCTGTATTTTATTAGTTTTTTCCTCTTGTATAGTTGCTTATTGTATATTCTTGTATATCGCACATATTCTTTGTATAATTTTGACGTTCCTGGGCATCGCACGCTGTAGTACCTGTATATTTGATTATGTTAAAAAGATAGTTTGGGCTTTTTGACCGTAGAGAAAATAGTACCAAGCGAAGGGGAAGTTCTTTCTCTTTTCATTCTTATCATACATTTTAAACTGCCTTTCGGTAACATTTGTAGTTGATATCTCATTGTAAATACACAATATCCCTGCTTTGCGAGTAAGATATTCAGAAGTAAACTTGTTTCATAATAATCCTCAATTTCAGAAGCCCAAAAACCCTATTTATCCAGGCCTATGCCTACGGAATCGCCTGGTCTGACCGCCTGAGCCAGTGCCCCCATCCTGAGTGCCCAACCACATCTGTAAATATCATCTATAAATATCTGTATTGTAAACCACTGTTGTGCCGCGATAATCACAAGTGAAATAACTTTGAAAAACCAAAAGACAGAGTCAGAAAATACACAGACACAGAAATTCAAAACGGCTCTTATCATTTCGTGAGTTTGAGTCTTACCTGATGCTTTCGATAGGCAGTTGTGAACGGTCAACATCAGCACCAGCGCATTCATCACTGCACAGATCATTTATAGATTTAATTCATTTTAAGGTGTAATTCATATTTTTTTGATAAGGAATCGTAATTGTAGACTTACTGAGAGAGATAAAGGAAGCTGCCAGGTCCATGTCGTCTCTAGCTCTGCTCTGAGGTGTGGTTTCCTTTTTACATTTTTGTTTTTAGTTCTCTTTCTGGTTTCGGACAGACAGACTTACCTCCGCAACTATTACAAGACAGTACAAACAATGTCCAAACTTTAGAATACATCCATCTTCTTCTGCTTTATCCGGCTGGGTCGTGGGGGCAGTTTGCTGCCCAATCCTCATAGCACCTGACCCCCCATGAACCCCTCTGTGAGTGGAGCCCACAGGAGGGGGGATTTCATGGTCCTTGATGTTAGTTCACAGGGTGCTGCATGTTTTGAGTTGTTGGGGGAAACCAGAGTTCTTCACAAACTAGGAATGTACTTTGGCTGCAAATATAACCAAGACTAATAATAGTACAAATGAATGAATTAAAATTGAATTGTGTCCTGCAGCATCACAGCAGCCTCCAGGGGGCGCCAGGTGAACACAACAGGGAAGGCCTGACTCTCACTCCGCTCTGGTGTTTCGGTTGCTGATGAAATGCTCGATTCCCTTAAAGTATTTCTTCTGGGAGGTGTGGGAGGTGTGGAAGTCCTCTTGCTTGGTCTCCATGGAAAGAGGAGCTGATTTCACACAATCCAAAAGTCCTTTACTTGTGTCCTTTGACCTGCACATGCTGCACTTCTGCAGTGGTTAAAATCCAATGATATGATGTCAAAAACTGAGCTCAAAAAATAGAATGTTTCAAAAATTGCTCAGTGTTTCAGCCTTTTAGCCACAAAAGCAGACAACCACAAAATTCATACCATCAGGCTAGATCAGATCTATGGAGAGTCAAGCTCACAATAAGAATGCATGGCTTTCAATGCTTCAGTGTTCAATGTTTTTGACAAAAACGCCTGTAATCGAATAAGTGCAAGACAAAGTCTTGCAGCATTCCAAACAATTTAGTCTCCACTGACACAAGCAGCTGGTAGACCTTCCATCAGAAAAGTCACACAATCCACTTTTAGTGATAAGTAAGTTTTTATTTATACTGTATAGTATACGCTTTTTACAGACACATGCCACAAAGACGCTTTGTAGAGGATTATTTACAGAGCATTATTTACAGCCCTACCACTTTTATACTAGGCAATGTGGGTGTCTTGCCTAAGGACACAACAGTTTTTTCTTTTGTGACTGGCGCCCCCATGTGGCACCTGAGCATATTGAGGCAAGCCATTTTGAAGGAGGAGTAATAATGTGTGAGAAAATCTAAATCTAAATGGAGGCTTCTTGAATAATGTCCTGTGTTAGTGTAAATAAATAACTGGAGTCACATGACAAAAGTGGGTGGGGCTTAAAGGGTTGTGGTTTGTGAGCTGTAACGTTTCAGGCTACTCTTTATCGGATGAAAAAGACTGCATGAAATAAAAGGTACGTTGTGTTGATAATGTATTAATGTGTTTCAGAGAAAAGCCTGTGAAGCTTTTGATGACAATTCTTTTACAAATGCAGTTAACAGAATTGTCCAATGAAAACTAATTCTTGTTAAACGTCTTCTTGATACAGACTTGAGTGAATAAGTAAACAGGTTTATGGCCTTTACTGATGGTTTCATTTTCAGCCAATAAACCTCAGTGGTAAAGGATTATTTTTTATATTTTTTGTGAAAATTGTTGAAGGGACAAGTACTGGTTGTGTGAGATCTGAGAAACTGTGATGCACTAAATGTTTGAATAATGTTAAAACAACATTAATTCTATATGTCTCTTGTATCTAGCAGTAACTGTGTTGTTCCCAGGTTTGGTCTAACTATGTCTCAGCCAGTGTCCTCTGTCTTACTACTACTACTACTACTACTACTTCTGAGTCCTCTGTGTCAAAGTAAGTGCTGATTTTTAATACACATTATGCGTGCAGTGGACACAAAAACGTTTTTGTGTCTCTTATTCTGGGCCTAATCATTCACAAATGTCACAAATTCACAAAAGAAAATGTATAAAACGTATTCTACAAGCTCTAAGGCTGCTTTACACTTTCGGTTATTGTTATCAGTCAGTTCTGTAACTCCTCTGTCTGGGATTTGTGAATTGGCATCTTTGTAAATATTCTGATGAGATTTGTGTGACTTTATTATGCATGTACAAGAAGCGAACTAGAACTGTATTTTACATGCATTACTTCATCCCACTCTCAAATAAATGTGATACACTGTGATCAAACACTAACCCAAGCATCAGAGTACTGATTACTGCTTCAAACAGTGTGTACTACCTTTGCTGTGTCCTTCAGCAAGACACTTCACCCACCTTTCCTGTGAGAATGTGCTGTGACCCCAGGACCATCACCAGGAATAAATGAATGATTATTATTATAGGACAATGAGATAATATAAAAACTAGAGCAGATGAGATTTTAGACATAGAAGACATTTGAAGATATAAGAAGAGATGAATTTTGGCTTTTTGCAGAATGACTATTCACTGTGTCCTGCTCTTCAGATGAGTCTGGGATGGTCGCTCCCTCTCAGCCAATCATAGTGTCCGTTGGCAGTGATGTCACCCTGCCCTGTCGGGTGGAGCCTGTTAAAGACCTCAGGGACATGGTGGTGGAGAAGCGCGGCACGACCTGACTCCGCCCTACGTCCACGTCCGCCGTGACGCTGTGGATTTTTGTTGTTTCGCAAAATAAGTTTCGAATATTCTGTTAGAACGGAAATAGATTTCAAAGCTCGCAGAGAGATGGCGCCAGTGGCCTAAATATTGAAATAAAAAGTGTTCCTGTTGCGCGCTGTGAATGCGGACTGGGGTGCGACTTTTTAGACTGAATCCAGCGACAAGACTGTCTTCACAGAATCTCGTGTCAGGTAATTACGACCTTTAATTCTTTCGATAATCCCATAGCCACGTGGTTTTAATGAATCAGCCTGTTATTACTGACGTGGAAGCCCTGTTTTAATCGATTATATTGTTTTATTCGTGTGTGTTCTTTCTAAAGGTGCATAATAATATTCTACTGGTGGTGTTCAGATTCTAGACTGTGATGTTTTACTTCCAAATGGGGGCAAGAGCCAGTTTATCCTATTGATCACACTGGCCTTTGCCATGAAAATATTCCAAATATGGAACCTGATCATTTCTCTTACTGACTTGACCCCAAGACCTGCTGTATACAACAAAAGTCTGCAGCTGAAAAATATACATTTTATTTGCTCCCATCTGTTTTAAATAATAGAATGTAGAATATAGAATAGAAATACAGAAATCTGTCATCTGAAACCCAGCAATAGTCACCAGCTTATGTGTCATACTTTCACTTTTATTTTAAGACGGTGTCTTTGTAAATGGAAAAAACAACATACATACATTAAAAGAGCACCAAATGCCACTGGAGCATCGGTGTGTACAAACTGCAGAAGTGTAAGCTGATTTGATTAAGTGACTAAGATGTTCTTTCATCTCCAGATTTTCAGTATGGACGTGGTGCAACTCTCCATCTTCTTACTCGTGCAGGCTCATTTTGGTTGGGGTAAGTTAATCTTGGCAGCAAGATGGATTCTCGCGATATTTGTGAGTTCACAAACCCTTGAGAATTTATCTTGGCGCGCGCCCCCATCAGGAGAATCAGGTGGGTGGACCAATCACCGAGCAGCACTGAGGTTTGGGTGGAAGGGAAAACCAAAGGGCCAAAGGCAAAACGCCCAAAAAGAAGCAACACAAACCTGGTGACGCCACCAGCCCCTCTCTCTGTCACTGCTGTCATGAGCCTTGTCATCTTAGTCTTAGTAGTATTAGTATTAGTATTAGTATGAAAGTGGTGTGTGTGTGAGTGATGGTGGTGGTCGGAGGGGCCGATGGCACAGATTGGCAGCCTCGCTTCCGTCAGTCTGCCCCAGGGCAGCTGTGGCTACAATAGTAGTTTACCACCACCGGGTCTGGAGTGAATGAATAATGCTCTGTAAAGCATCTTTGAGTGTCCTGAAAAGCGCTGTATAAAACTGATGCATTATTATTATTATTAACCCGTCCTACGTGATCCTGAAGGTTTTATTTCTCTATTTTGTCCATTAATAAATTCCAATTCCTAATACAGAGCCTGGCTCCAAATTTACCACTATAACTGCTAGCATCATGAGCTTCATTTGACTGCAGCCAAACGCTATGTCACACTCACTTAGTCCACTTTCACTAAAATAGTCAAACCAAGATTTTGGGTTAAATTGTCCTTGATCGTACTATATCACACCAAGAATATGCACATGAACAAATGGTCAAAAATTGTCAATTATTTTATATTATTATTAAATATTGTGAGCCCCAAATGAGCTCAACAGTGACCGCCCACCCCCCGGCTCTGGAAGTAAAAAAAAAAAAAAAAGAACGTTTGAAAGCTCAGGGCTAACCAGCTAGATGGTAACTAATGAGCTCTAGACCTTTTTTTACTTGAGATCTATTTCTGAAAAGTTATAAACCGCTAATTTATTAAACCATTTTAAATGTGTTTTTTGGACTTTAAACAATTTGCATTATGGATATTAGTTAGCATGTAGCTGGTTAACCTCCATGATTTATTTATTTTTACTCTGTGTTATTGTAATATATTGTGATGTGTGAGCTACTGTGTCCAAGTAATTTCTCTTGTGGATCAATAAAGTCTAAGTTTTTGTCTTTGGACTCTCAAGATTTGAATTTTGGTCTATGGGAAAAATGAATGGAAAATAAGTCCTAGGACCGAAGGGGTGGTCTCTGCTCTCCATAAATGCTCTGATGCTTTACCATTACATCAGCACATTTACTTTGCCATAGTGATGTTTATTTTTATTTCCTCAGGTCAGAACACAATGGTCGCTCCCTCTCAGCCAATCATGGCCCTCGCTGGCAGTGATGTCACCCTGCCCTGTCGGGTGGAGCCTGGTAAAGACCTCAGGGACATGGTGGTGGAGTGGGCGCGGCACGACCTGACTCCGCCCTACGTCCACATCCGCCGTGATGCTGTGGACCTCCTGACGGACCAGAACTCCCTGTACCTGGGCCGCACGTCTCTGTCCGAGAGCCGACTGCAGCAGGGGGACATGTCCCTGAGTGTGGCCCGAGTCAGGTCCAGTGACGGGGGCACGTACACCTGCTACATGCCCCAGACCGACACTGAGGTGGAGGTCATTCTACTGGTCGGTGAGTGACGCAGATGCAGAAATAGAACAGGCTACGCTCCGACTAGAATGACACATAACTCTTTTTTTGTGAGTCTGGTCAACTCCACTGGTGGGTTTGGTGGTGGGAAAAGTAAATGTAACCGACACTAATGAGAGCTGCATGTTTAACTGAATCAACAGTGAGTTTATATGAATAGATCCATGAAAAGGCCATTAGGTCTGTACATTTGTACATGGGTTTTGCTGTTTTTGTGTCCTCCAGTCCTCACTTCTCATCTCTGCTCTTTGCCTGCTCCTCTGTCCCCAGTGTCTGTGGCCCCTCCCTCGGTGAGCCTGACCAAAGAGCGCTCGGGGTCTCCCGTGCTGAGGTGTGAGTCCAGGGGCTGGTACCCGGAGCCGGAGCTGGAGTGGCTGGACTCAGAGGGGACGGTTCTGCTCAGGACTGAGGCTCAGAGAGGAGCGAGTGACGAGCTGTTCACTGTGAGCAGCAGACTGAGTGTGGAGCAGAGGCTCGGAAACACGTTCACCTGCAGAGTGAAGCAGCAGGAGAGCGGCCAGAGCAGGGAGGCCCAGCTCACCATCGCAGGTCAGGACACAGGGAATCCTCTGCTCCATCTGACCCTCTCCTCTCCATCTAACCCTGATGGACTGAATAAATATTAAATCAGTGTTTGACATCAGTTTAACAGTTTATTACTATCATACATATACACTGAATAATGTTCATGTGTATAACATGGATGTTTGTTGTGACACAAGATTTCAGACTTCAGTGTAGATTTGAACCTGTTCGTCTGTGCTCATTGCTGTACTCTGCAGTAACAATATTAAATGGGTGAAATGTTTCTTTCAGATGAGTTCCTGGAGCTGTGTCCTTCCTTCACTTGGGCCTGGATCCTCTTGGGTTTGGGTTTGGTGCTGTTCTTTGCAGCAGCTGCTGCTTTGGTCATGTGGAAGTTTAAATCTAAAAGTAAGTCCAGGTTTAGTGTTTTCATTCATTATTTTGAGATGATGCAGCAGCTTTCCAACAGCAGATTTCAGACACACTGTGAAGTAAAACAGGCCTATCTAGGTACTAAACTAAAGGAAGGGACAGTTCATAAAAAACATGGTTTGATTCAGTTCAAAACCTTTGGCTCACAGTTTTCATTTAAACTTGATTCTTACATTTTATCAATTGTTTTAAATTTCTTACGGCTTTAATATACAGACATTTTCACTGGTTACCTGGTTGAGCCAAAAGTAAGGGAGCAGATCTTGTGGTTTGGGGTGGCATGTTAAGCAATGTGAATTTCTTTTCTTTTTCTAGGAAACAAATCTGAAAATAAAAACATTGAACTCGGAGAAAGAGAGATTATGATAAAGAACGAAGACACTTCATATGTGCTGAAGTCTCAAGACGTCACACAGAGGCTTTACCTGAAGGAGTCTGTGCCGGAGCTCAAGGAAAACCTGGAGAAAACTGAGAACGAGCTGAGATACGTCACTCATGTGATCAACAGACTCACAGAGACGAGAGATTTCTTAATGAAGATCAAGGAGAAACCTCAGGAAACAATTAATTTACTGACAACACTTATCAACAGAGAGAGAAATAAGTTGTCTAATATCTTAGAAGAAAAGATAGAGAAGCGCATTAAAGAACTAGAGAGACAAAAGGAGGAGTGCAAGACAACAATTCAAGTAATTGACAGACAAATAAAAACAGCAGAAGATATAATTATGGAATCAGTGCAGAGAAAAGGGCAGCTGGAGGCGGAACTTAAGAAGATGCAGAAAGAGATGGAAAAAAAGAGGAGTCAGGAAAGAGAGTCCGAGCAGGGGACAAAAGTACACAAAGAAAAGGTGGATGTTCAGGTGGAGGCTCAGGATCAGCCACAAGGAGCTCAGGGAGAAACCCAACAGGAAAAAACATGTCAGGATTTCGATGAGATACGTGAAAGAATTTGAAATCACAGCAATTTTGTTGTTTTATTTCTGCATTTGAAATATATAACTTTTTTGTATTTGTATCGTATGTTGTATGTTCCACATTATGGCATTAAACATAGGCTCGCCCTGGAGTTAAGCAAGTGACGCAATCAGGAGAAGCTACAGGTCAGATCTGTGTAGAGGCGACCCGCTCATAATAAGAATGTATGTTTTCTTGATCAATTTGTACATCCACCAATTAAAATAGGACTGAAATAAAATGAAACGCTGATTGTTCATAGAGGGATGTTTGGCCTGTTGTGAACTTTAGTCCGCCCTGTGTACAGTGTGTTATTTCATATGTACTTTTAGATCAGGGGTCTCAAACTCAGTTTACCTGGGGGCCGCTGGAGGCAGATTCTGGGTCAGGGTGGGCCGCATAAGGGATTCCACAAAAAAAAGTAAAAAAAAAAAGTCCTCAAATGTCATTAACAGTTTTAATGATTTCTTCTGAACACGAAGTGTCCTGAACATGAATGGAACATTGAGTGAAAATCATGAACGGTTCTTCTGAACATGGCTTCTCTTGCCTACTCCTTGCTGCCAGAGACTCACTAACCTGTAGCTCCGACTGCTGCAATATTCTCTTTGGTTGCTTTCTTGGAGAAATCTTGTTGCCTCAGTAGACCTGCTTTAAGACTGGCAACTCACTTGGCTCTCTCATCCCCCTGGTATTTTGCACATTCATTTTGCACGTTTAGTTGAATAATGGCGTTTAACGTTGTATTCTTTGTGCACTGCAACTTTCTCTGTGCAAATAAGACATGTGGGGATGCCCCTGTGCTCAACAAAGAAATACTGCGTCTCCCACTTTTCTTGAAATTGTCTGTGCTCGTCACCAACCTTTCTCTTCACTGCAGGCTTTGATGAAGACATGACTGGGGTATGACAAAATCTAATTGATTCCGCTTAGTGGCGCTCTTGTTTCACGTTTCAAACAAGTGTTTAGCTAGCTAATTGCGCACAGAGAACGTCTTAACGCTTTGTGACGGAGCGCGCCTTAACCGGGAGAGCGCTCCGTGCGCTCTGCCGCGCTCTCGAGCCAGAGCGAGAGGCGCCGGTCGGGGAATGTCAGGGCAGCTACAGGTGCTCCGTCACACGCTTCTATCTGTAACAGCAGCGTAGACGATAAACAGCCCGGTAACAGTCGCCGTTCTTTTTGCGCTCGATCATGACATTTGTGGTAGAAAGTGCGATAGAAGGCGACTGCTGTCTGACGGTTCATTACACGCCGTGCTGTTGTTGCCAGTGTAAAGTGCATGAAGCTGGTGTAGCTTAGCCCCGACCAGGGACGGCGCGCGGGAGCTGCTGATTGGCCCTTCGGAGGTCCACTTTCTCTGCGGGCCACACTAAGGTGCGGGCCACAAAATATTGCACTGCGGGCCGCACTTGGCCCCCGGGCCGCGAGTCTGAGACCCCTGTTTTAGATCATAACGTCGAGACCAGAAGTTAAGTTTAATTCCTTACCGTCTGACCTTTTTTTATTGGACTAGGCCTAATACTGTTATTTGAATTCTGAGGATTTCTGTGCACAACGGCCTTTTCACGTATGAAGATGCTGTAATAATTCTTTTGCCAGGGCCATGCTACAGACGGAGTATACGGGCTTGTGGACGCGTGCGCATTGGGCAGCTCCGGTTTAACGCACCGAGTAGAATACGGCCTGATCCCCATGACTAACTGGCACTGCGCTGTTTTGTATCTGTCTCCAAATGTTTAGTCCAAAACAGAGCTGAAAGCGGTTCCCATCCTGCACTGCGTCCACTCTGTATCTGTGGATGTTCCAGGTAGACCGCGTAAACATGCGCTGCCACTGCCTGGGTGCGCACGGCTCCATAAGCCCATAAACAAGTGTCCACAAGTATAAAAAGCTCAAAACCAAGAGAACAGATGAGGTGAACATCGCGCCGAGTCTCCTTCTCCTGTCTTTGTCTGTGGACCGGAGCACAGTCTTTGTTCTGGCCAGGAGCGCATCTGTTAATGTTTAAAAGACCAGCAATATAAATGTTTACATCCACTGTACAGAGGTTTTTGTTTAAGCTTCGAACTCAAATTCCATTCTTTTACACTCTGGCCGTGGTGGAGAATTGTTCTTCTGTGTTTTGACGTTGATGTCAGACCCTAAAATTTGATCAAATTAAATTACGCATACTTTGTATACGACTTTAACTTTATTCTCGTAAAATTATGACTTTATTATCCATGAATTAATTAATCACTGCATTTATATAGCACCTTTCACGATACTAAAAGTGTTTTTACAGTTCACTGTTCATTCACTCCACACAAAACTGACACTGTCAAGTGTTGTTTGGATTTCTGCGCTTGCGCCCCCACACTTGAAGAGGGTCGTGTATCCACAACTGAAGATTTGGCCATTTTACTCAGACGAAGCCTTTAATTAGTTTTCCATTTTTTATTTAGTTCCAATTTTGAGCATCGCGCCAGGTAAAAACCTTTAAAAACACACAATAATAATCCCCGTAAATAGTCACATAACTTTCAGTGTAAACAATAGACCAGCATTAACATTCATAAATTAGCAGCATCAAAATAGCAGGTAAATATATCCAATTAATTTAATTCAATTCATGAGCATCTTTTCAAATATAGACTAAAGTTATCAGTAGTTTACAATTTCATCAACTTCAGTTAAGATTATATTCTCGTAAAAGTACTTATTTTCTGGCTTTTTATGCTTGTAAAATTACAACTTTAATCTCAAAATGTTAAGACTTTATTCTCGTATCTTACGCATAATCTATTTAATGTGCCTCTTCCACTCATTTCTGAGGCTGGTTCAAAGTACAGAGTAAAGCCTAAGGTCCAGAGTCCAGACAAGTGGCTGGAGGAGTGAGCAAAGGACCAGTGCACCTCCACTGCACTTACACTGCTCTTAACCGGAGACATTAAACACCAAACAAAACAGGTAAGATTTCGATTTTCTAACACGATCATTAACCCACTCGAGCTATGTCGGGTTTTTTCTACAGCAAAAAAGCGCGTAAAGAAAGCACTTCCCTTATGCAAAACAATGTTATCAGCGCGCGCAATAAATGATTTATTGTACACTCAACAAAAATATAAACGCAACACTTTTGTTTTTGCTCCCATTTGTCATGAGATGGACTCAAAGATCTAAAATTCATTCCAGATACACAATATTACCATTTCTCTCAAACATTGTTCACAAATCTGTCTAAATGTGTGATAGTGAGCACTTTTGCTTTGCTGAGATAATCCATCCCACCTCACATGTGTGCCACATCAAGATGCTCATCAGACACCATGATTAGTGCACAGGTGTACCTTAGACTGCCCACAATAAAAGGCCACTCTGAAATGTGCAGTTTTGTCTCACAGCAAAATGCTACAGATGGCGCAAGCATTGAGGGAGCGTGCAATTGGCATGCTGACAGCAGGAATGTCAACCAGATCTGTTGCTCGGGCATTGAATGTTCATTTCTCCACCATAAGCCGTCTCCAAAGGCGTTTCAGAGAATATGGCAGTACATCCAACCGGCCTCACAACCGCAGACCACGTGTAACCACACCAGCCCAGGACCTCCACATCCAGCAGGTTCACCTCCAAGATCGTCTGAGACCAGCTACTCAGACAGCTGCTGAAACAATTGGTTTGCATAACCAAAGAATTTCTGCACAAACTGTCAGAAACCGTCTCAGGGAAGCTCAACTGCATGCTCGTCATCCTCATCGGGGTCTTAACCTGACTCCAGATCATCGCCGTAACAGACTTGAGTGGGCAAATGCCCACATTCGATGGCGTCTGGCACGTTGGAGAGGTGTTCTCTTCACGGATGAATCTCAGTTTACATTGTTCAGGGCAGATGGCAGACAGCGTGTGTGGCGTCGTGTGGGTGAGCGCTTTGCTGATGTCAATGTTGTGGATCGAGTGGCCCATGGTGGTGGTGGGGTTATGGTATGGGCAGGCATCTGTTATGGACGAAGAACACAGGTGAATTTTAATGATTGAGAGATACCGTGATGAGATCCTGAGGCCCATTGTTGTGCCATACATCCATGAACATCACCTCATGTTTCAGCAAGATAATGCACGGCCCCATGTTGCAAGGATCTGTACACAATTCTTGGAAGCTGAAAATGTCCCAGTTCTTGCATGGCCAGCATACTCACCGGACATGTCACCCATTGAGCATGTTTGGGATGTGCTTGACCGCCGTATACGACAGCGAGTACCAGTTCCCACTAATATCCAGCAACTTCGCACAGCCATTGAAGAGGAGTGGACCAACATTCCACAGGCCACAATTGACAATCTGATAAACTCTATGCGAAGAAGATGTGTTGCACTGCATGAGGCAAATGGTGGTCACACCAGATACTGACTGGTTCTGAGTCCCCAGACCCCCAATAAAGCAACAACTGCACATTTCAGAGTGGCCTTTTAT